>CM049843.1:10467118-10777341 GCA_027422415.1 Schizothorax lantsangensis | reverse complement strand
TTTGCTACAGTAGGGTCAATTCTAGTGGTGACAACAACCATCATGTCACTTCTGCAGAATGCGTCATACTCTGTGAGATAAAGTGTCACTCTTTTCATAGCTTTTGCCGGCTCTGAGACACTTGCATGTTATTTCTCCTGCTCTTTTTCTAGCAAAGATTCACTCATCACTTAAAGTGAAGACCTGATTATTTCAGGAGCCTTGTCAGTCCATTGTTTTTGAATGTCGGTGCTACTTCTGCTGTATTTTCACACTTAAAACAATAATTTGGTATTCCTCTTGTACCATTGTCCTCTTATGCTAAGAAATAAGTCAACTGGCAGTTCTCTCCCAAGTGGTTCCACTGCTGCCAGCATTACGTCTGAGTATGATTCAGTGGGCTATGTTACACTTTTAATTGTCAGGATTAAAACCAGGAAAAAAATTCTTTTTTTTTTTTTTTTTTTTTTTTTTTTTTTTTTTTTTTTTTTTTTTTTATAACTTTCAGGAGGGTGTACTCATTTTTGCAATACAACATTTTATCACTTTGATAAGAAAATCTTATTTTGCTGAATAATTTTGACATTCTTCTTTGGTAATTGATCAAGCAGGCATATTGGAACATTAAATATCCAAAGAACCCTAACATGTCTCTCACAGCCATATCACCCTGCAGCCCAAGACTGGTTGCCCACTGAAGCTAAGCAGGGTTGAGCCTGGTCAGTACCTGGATGGGAGACCTCCTGGGAAAACTAGGTTGCTGTTGGAAGAGGTGTTAGTGAGGCCAGCAGGGGGTGCTCACCCTGTGGTCTGTGTGGGTCTAATGCCCCAGTATAGTGACAGGGACACTATACTGTCAAAAAGCACCGTCTTTCGGATGAGACGTTAAACCGAGGTCCTGACTCTCTGTGGTCATTAAAAATCCCATGACACTTCTCGTAAAGAGTAGGGGTGTAACCCCGGTGTCCTGGCCAAATTCCCTCCACTGGCCCTTGTCAATCATGGCCTCCTAATAATCCCCATCCACTTGATTGGCTCTATGACTCTCTCTCCTCTCCACCTGTAGCTGGTGTGTGGTGAGCGTACTGGCGCCGTTGTCCTGTGGCTGCCGTCGCATCATCCAAGTGGATGCTGCACACTGGTGGTGGTTGAGGAGAGTCGTCGTCCCCCCCCCCCCCCCCACACATGATTGTGAAGCGCTTTGGGTGTATGGCAATACACAATAAAAGCGCTATATAAATGCTTCATTCATTCATGTCATCTAAGTAAAGAGTAGATGCTGAATTTGTTAAGATTTAGAGGGGGTGTACTCATTTATGCTGTGCACTGTATATGCAGGAGAGGTGGGATAGAGAATTGATATAGTACATACACTTAGTTTAAGTAGCATAAAAGCATTTACATGTTAGGCCCTACTGAAGGTAATAATTAAAACTGACCATCCGCATCTCTTTACTGGCCATCTGATGCTATTGCACACAAAACTTAATTCAGACTAACTGACCACAACTTGCTACAGTCAAAAAGACCTTGCCATTTTTTGTGTTTTACACAATGCTGAATCAGTTTTGTTTTTCTCCTGGGTCTGGACTGCATTAACAATAATCACGTTAAAACCACATTTTCAATCTGATATCAAAATTTGGGGCTTACCATACACTTACATGTATGGTTTGTATGAGTGTGAATGATATAGTTGTATTTCTATGAGAGATACAAAATGTTGTTGTATGCTACATGCAATGGCAATAAAGGTATTCTATTCTTACAAAAGGTGAAAATTTTGACATTGGCATTATTTTTTTTATTTTTTTTTATTTTTTTACATTTCTTGCAGATGCAGCAGACCATGACTGCAATGATAATCAACAGAGATCCAGCAGCAGCGTTTGAATAGCTTGTCCCATGATCCTCCTCTTGATCCATACGGGTGCATTACTCTCCAAGAAGTTCTGGAGCTCAGACGCACTCGCTGAATCCATTGGTGGTCAGATTGTTCGGTCACGGCAAAAAGAGGATTCAAATGCGAGTGCAAGACAAAACAGTTTATTGATGACTTGAAGCAAGCAAGACAAAAGGATCAGTAACAGGTGCAACCAGAGAGAACCCTGGAAACCAGGATCCAGAGTACAGACCATCCACAACAGGAATCCAGTCAGTACGACCGCAGAAGTCCAGAGCACAAACAGAACCCTGTCGACACGGGAGCTCCACCAGGACAAGACTCCACACCTCAACAACAATGAGCTGACAACATAAGGTAGGAAGCAAGGAATTAAATAGAGAAGCTGAATGAGTCACAGCTGAACCTGCTCTGCTCATCAGCGGAAGAACACACACCCAAAGACACACAGACACACGCACAGGCACAGAGAGAGAGTCAATGAACCTGCTCTGCTCATCAGCGGAAGAACACACACCCAAAAACACACAGACACACGCACAGGCACAGAGAGAGAGAGTCAATGAACCTGCGAACCTTGACAATATTGTTCCAAAAAAAAGTGATATCTTTGTGAAAAAACGGCTGTTCTTTTTTTTTTATTTTTTTATTCATTCATCAATGAATCCTGAAAAAAGTATCACATGTTACAAAATCAATAATGTTTTTAATATATATTAATATATGGAAATATATTTTTGGTAATCAGCAGTATGCCACAAATGTTGTTGATTGAGCTGAAGTTGTACTGAATACTCTTTTAATAAAACAAGAATATTTGAAGAACAGGACAAATGACGTCTCTACTCACCATAGACTGAAACACTGCATGTTTTCAATGTCAGTTTCACTGCAATTATGTACATTTTGTGTTGAGTAGCCTAAGTGTTTAGTGTTTTAACAGTCACTGAATGTGTCTGTCATCTCAAAATAGAAAATGAGTAAACATTTGACTATGTAAATGAAAATGTGAACATTTCGACAAATGTTCTCTACTCACCATAGACAGAAACACTGAATGTTTTCAATGTCAGAATCGCTCCACTTATCTCAAGTTGATAAACTCCAGCGTGTTCAGTTCTGGTGTTTGTGATCATAGATGTTTGTGATGGTCAGAGATCCAGTTTTACTGTCCAGCTTCAGTCTGTCTCTGAATCTCTCATCAGGAATGTCATGTGGAGAAGATTTTCTTCTTCTTTTAATTTTAGCTATGAGAGACTTTTCAGCTCCATACTTCCACATAATATCGTCGCCTTCACATATTTCAGTAGCACCAGTGTATAAAGTGACTGAATCTCCCTCCATCACTGACACTGATTCACCCAACACACCTGATGAACAAACTTTTACACAGATTAAAGCTTCTGAGAGATTTCTATCCAGAGGACAGAGTATGAAGCTACTAAGTCATTTACATAATAAAAAATCACCTTGATATTTAACTTCTATAAAGAATGTTACTAACATTAAAACAAAAAATATATATTTTCACTTACCAGTCAGACGCCTCCAGCACAAACATAAAGCAAACACATGAAACATTTTCTGAAATGTCTGATCTAATGAAATCTATCTGCTGAAAGCACTTGAGCTGGTGTGTGAATCCTCCCACGACAGAGTTTAACCCTCCTTGTGGGCGCTTTACAGGCACGTTACAAATTATTTATAGTTAGTTACATATAAGTGCTCTCCTGGCGCTTATTTTATTATTTGATACTCAGCATTTTTCAAATGTAGTTGATTTACTGTGCGTAGGGGTGGGCGATATGGCAAAAATATCATTTTCAGAAATATCACGATTCACGATTTTATCACGATTCTTTGTCATGTTGGTTTTACTATTTTGCAAGTTGTCTGAGCAGTACAGCCAAACTAATTTCCCTACTATAAAGACAAAGCCTTTCAAGGTAACAACAACAACAAAAAAGAATGGTGGATATTTAGGCCAAAGTGGGTGAAGATAAAAATCTTTGTCATTATTTTATATTTCTTATTAAAAAATAAGAACAAAGATACACATTACAGATGCACATAAAATACAAATAAAACAAACAGGGCTTTATTTTCAGGTACAATATGTGTATTTAGCGTGAATGAACAAATATAAAAATAAAACACCATATAGACTAATTCCTAAAGCAACTGTATTAAAGTTTTTCAGTCAAGAGTAGTGGGTGATTTTTCTCTTTGCGTTTTGTTGTTTTATTTATGTTAAAGGAATAGTTCACACAAAAATTAAAATTCTGTCATCTGTCTGTCAATTCTGGCATAGTGTTTTATTTTTATACCATCATTTACTCAAAAGTTGTTTTAAACCTGAGTGAGTTTCTTTCTTCTGCTGAACATAAATGCTATTTTGAAGAAGGTGGAAAACCAAACAGTTGCTGATCCACAGTGACTTACATAGTATTTTTTTCCTACTATCAAATTCAATGTGGACTAGCAACTGTTTGGTTACCCACATTTTTCAAAATATAATCTTTTGTGTTCAGCACAATAAATAAATTAATACAGGTTTGGGACAACAAGTGAGTGAGGAAATAATGACAGAAATTAAATTTTAGGGTGAACTATCCCTTAAATGACAGTGGGTAGCATGTTTAGTTCTGTCCCTTTAAGACCTGCAAGCAACCGTTTCTCGCTCATCTGTTTACTTTCATTTTAGACATAACCAACTGAGTCTATATGTAAACCATGTGTGTTTTGACAGTATTAGCTCAAAAGATAACTTAGTTCAGTAATCAGGTGCTGTTTGACAGGGTTTTAGTGCGCGCTTGTGTATGCGCTCAGAAAAAGCGCACGTCAGACCAGCGCGCGAATGAAACATTTAACCGGCAAGGCTTGTATGCAAATAATGTACTTCTGCGATCGTGAATAAGTGCGGTGTCCTGTCAGAGTAACTCTACCGCTGTATGTCATGTTGTACTGTATATAGAGACGCGGCTCAGAACTGTAATTGATAGAATGTGCGCTGAAGCACGATACTACGATATTTCTTCAAAAGCAGATCGTGGAGACATTTTTATCGTTTTATAGCAAAAACACAACAAAAGGTTAATATTGTCTTCCATCTCGCATTGTTACTCTTGCAGATCATCTTCTGAGTCAAACTGAAACTGCTGCGGTTGGCTTCTTTCAGAGATGTGGTTATGCACGGTTAATGCTAAGAGGATACAGTATTTTATTTGACTGTAAAACTGCTTGTGAGGTTTTACAGTCAAATAAAATACTGTATCCTCTTAGCATTAACCGTGCATAGCCTATACATCATTCCTTTAGACTGTGTGTGTTGTGTTTGTGTGTGTGTGTGTGATCCTAGATTTATATGATTTTTGAAGCCTGAAAGATTGCATCCATCAAATAATCCACATAATAAAGGCCTTCTAAAGTAAAGTGATGGGTTTTTGTACTTTAAAAGCTATATATTCTTAATATCCTCCTCCTTTTTTTTCTCGAACAGATGTCTGTTGTATGTACGCTGCAGTTCCTCAAACATTGAGCAAAATAAAACAAGTAAAAGCTTTTTTTTTTTTTAAATTACTTTCCAAATTTAGAAATTTTCCTTTTAAGTAGTGCGAGAGCGCATCAATGCTCTAAATGTGTTAGCAAATCAACGAGATACTTCCGGTTTCCTTTTCCGCCCGTCCTACGAAGGCCATCTCGTAGGTTGAGGACACTTCGTATACGTTACGCATCCTACAGAGGATGCGACCTACAGAGGATTCGACTTCCGGAGGATGCAGTCTTCTAAACGAGACACAGCAATTATCACATTTCAATAATTTGAATAGCTGCATAAATTAAATAATCCGGAACTAGGAACACTTCCCACAACATCCAGTGTACTTGTACTATTAATGTGTAATATTAGTCTGTCTGTCTCATCCTTATCCCAAGGTTACAGTCAGCCAGATCCAGACCAGATGGTGGACCTGCACCAACCTCATGATGATCCCATGTGAAGACCTCATCAACATGTCAGCATTGGAACAGATCCTTAGCAAAGACCACAAGAACCAGTCAAGCTGCACAGACTCTTGTGGCCAGCTTTGTCTCCATACCGGTGTGATGAATCCGATCTTTAAGCAGAAGGTACTGGATGAAATATTCTGAATGCTACCGATCTCAATCTGACTTGTGATGCAGGCTGAATCATAATCATACAGTGTCATTTGTTGGCCAAGGAGTACTGGCCCCCGGGCCAAGTTATCTCCATTTTTGCAATGAGGGGAAGACTATTTCCACAACAGCTTTAGCTGAACAAACATCCAAAATGCATCATCTTCCTGTTGTCACTGTACAGCTGCTTCAAAAGTGCTATATAAATAAAGGTGACTTGACTTGGAAGATTTGTTGTATTGAAGCATTCAACATTGTAGCACATATAATGTTGACTCATTCGCTTTGTCCTGTTTAATCTGTGAAGGTCTGAGTGCAGTGAATTTTTTTCTTATATATATGTATATTGCATTATTAAAGTAATAAACAATCATTTGACTATTAATAAATTAATAAACACCTGACTCCCAGTTTGCTTTCACTTTAGGCGCCTGCGACTTTAAGCGGCGCAGCACAGAATGGTCAGCGTATGACTTCAAAATACCGCGAGAGCCATTCGAAAGCATAGGATCCGTCTGCTCTCTTATCGCTCTCTCGCGGTACTTTGATGTCACGTACCATACTTGGGTAAAGTTGGTTTTACATTCGCACATTCACAACATTCACACATTTCCGCGTTCAATAACTTTCTAATTATATGTGCAATACAGTTATTTTTTGCAAATTCTAATCAGCGACATCATTGTCAACCTACCATCATTTTTTTCCACAATCGATCAAAATGGCCAAGTATTGTTTTGATGGCATATTTACTTGCGAATGTCCAATGTAGTGTGGCTAACAAAGTATTTGAATGCAGAAGTCCGAATGTGCCAAGATAAAACCAACTCTTATGAATCAGAAGCTGCATTCGTTTTCTGAGGGGAAAAGTAGTGATAATGAAGCTTTTCTTTAATGTACTCGCAGTGACTGTACTCTATGGTGAGATCTTACTCGTTACAATCTATCTTCCGTACATTTATGTGGCCTAATAGGAGTCTTTGGCACTGTACCCTTATTGTTGGGATAATGGTTAGGCTGAGAACAGAGCCTAACACTGTTCACAGAAATCTATGGTCTGTGGAAAACATTTTAACAACAAAAAACGCTTCTATGGCAGTTTAAACGAGATCAGATCAGTGAAAATGGTGTCCTTTTTCATGTTACGTTACGTAAACAAGTAACTGAAGTAAAAGTTGACATTTCATACCAGTGCATAAACTGATCCAGTGTAACTTAGATGTAATGTGAGTCGCTTTGGTTGAAATCTTTTGCCAAATTCATAAAATGTTGGCGTAAATGTTGCCTACACAAGTTATGGGAGATTAAGGACTAAAACGTGTTTATAAAATGTAGGAAACACGGCACAGTATGTCTTCATGCGGTGTAAAATAATTATCTTATGCATTTTTTTGTGGGTACTAGTCATGTAAGCTTTATTTTGAGACTATGAACATGTTTGATTAAATGAATGTTCAAATAGGCCTATATGTATAGGGAAAGGGGTGAAATTATGAATCAGGAAGTGGATTGTGTGAGTCTCTTCTGCTGTTTGTTTGCATGCTACATTATGAATCCAGACATATTTATCTATGTTTATGACCTGTAGAAAAACATTTTCACAGCACTATTATATATTTTGCTTATGTTTCTTCTTCAGTTGCGCCTGGTTTTGGTTCAGATAAAGTATTGGTGTCAGTGATAGAGGGAGATTCAGTCACTCTACACACTGGAGTTGAAAGAAACCAACAAGAATATATTAAATGGTATTTCAGCAGCACTCGCATCGCATAAATCAGTGGAGATCTCAGTTTTATCTGTACAGATGTTCAGTGTAAAGATGGTGATGAGAGATTCAGAGACAGACTGAAGCTGGACAATCAGACTGGATCTCTGACCATCATGAACATCACAAACATAAACTCTGGAGAATATATACTGGAAATCATAAGCAGCAAAGACAGTGAAAAGATCTTCAGTGTTTCTGTCACTGGTGAGTCATTTAATGAGTGTTTCAATGCACTTTAAAATACAAGATCCTCCAGCAGCTGTTGGTTTGTGTTTCAGATGTTCCTGCTGCTGAACTATATGAAATGAAGGAGGGAGAATCTGTCACTTTAGATTCTGGTGTAATAAAACACCCAAATGATGTAATGACATGGTATTTTAATAAGACTGAAATCACTGGAGATCAGAGTAAGATCTGTACAGATGTTCAGTGTAAAGAGAGATTCAGAGACAGACTGAAGCTGGATCATCAGACTGGATCTCTGACCATCACAAACACCAGAACCACAGACTCTGGAGATTATAAACTACAGATCATCATCAGCGACAGCAGCTTCAGTATCACCAGAGTGAAGAGATTCAGTGTTTCTGTCACTGGTGAGTAAATAACTTAGTCAGTCAATGCGTTTTCCTTTGATGAATTGAAGAAAAAGAAAAAAAAACTTTGCAACCCAACATTTGTTGGGGTTTGGGACTGTGGACTGTTTTGAGTCAGTAACTCTTTGATGTTATGAACATGCAGATTGAAGGATATCAGCCAGTTTCACTATGAGTCAAGCTGCTTCCTGTTGATCTGAGCGTGCTGTGATGCTGCTTTCACTGCTGTTGCTAGAAGGTGAAGATGTCACTTATCAGTTTAATCAATGTCATACATCTGATGACTGAAGTAGAAAGTGAAGTGACGTGTGGCCAAATATGGTGTTCCATACTTGGAATGTGTGCTTTGCATTTAATCCATCACAGTGCACACACACAGTAGTGAACACACACACACACACACACACACACACACACCTAGAGCAGTAAATATCATTTGAAGATATTGCTAAATATTAGATTTATTATCATTCACTCTAGTAATAATGACTGTCTTTCTCTGTTGCAGATTCAGATCTGTCTTCAGCTGCTGTAGCAGGGATAGTTGTTGCTGTTGTTCTGCTGCTGTAACTGTTGGTGTGATTTACTGTCGCCGCAGGAGCCATACAGCAGTAGCCTACCACAGAATGTAAGTATTACATACAGCTGATTTAACAAAATATGAGATTTACTGTGCAAAAAAAAAAGTTTAATTATTGTTGACTGAAACCATAACGTGCACTGTAAATAGACATCTTGTATTTGAACAACACAGATGCAGCTATTCAAGAGTGAGGCAATGTCAAAACATTTGAAAACACAAATAACTCCCAAACAAAACTAAATAACAATTAACATAACAACACAAAGTGCAACTTTTGTCGCAAAGCTATTGTCTTATAAGAAAACATCAATGCATCAGTTCAAGAATTCTAGATTTGATATTGAAATGACCATTGAATTGAATGACCATTCATTGAAATTAATGTAGATGACCATCTGATGCAGTTTAAGACATTGTGTTAAATAATAGGGAAAGAAAACCCCTCCACAAACAACCGAGAAAAAAAAAACAAAAAAAAAAAAACTCAATTCCAAGTCTCTAGTAAAGTCAAAAAAAGAACCTCATTCCACTTTCAACTGATTTTTTTTCTTGCAAATTTCTTTTTATGTGTAAATATTTGTATGAACATAAAAAGATTGAACAGCTGAGATATAAGCAGAACAAATTTCACAGACATGTGATGAACATTAATGGAAGAGGGTTGATATCAAAAGTTTATTGCGTGTCGAACAGCTGCTTTTTTAGAAATAAAAAATTCTCTTTAGTGCCCTAAGTTATTGAAACTGACATTAATTGTCTTCCACCTGTAAACTGTTAGTGTCAAGTCAAGTCAAGTCAAGTCACCTTTATTTATATGGCGCTTTTAACAATACAAATTGTGACAAAGCATCTGCACAATATCAAAATGGGAAAATAGTGTCAATAATGTAAAATGACAAGATTAAACACTCAATTTTCAGTTAAAGGCATTTCATTATTGAATTCAGTGATGGCATCGTCCAGCTCAGTTCAGTTCAAAAAGTTTCTGATCAATCAAGTCGACGATATTGCTGGAAATTAAGTGTCCCCAACTAAGCAAGCCAGAGGCGACAGCGGCAAGGAAACAAAACTCCATTGGTGACAGAACGGAGAAAAAAACCTTGGAGAAACCAGGCTCAGTCGGGGGGGCCATTTCTCCTCTGGCCAGACGACACAGCAGTTCAATTCCAAGTGTCTTAGTGTCTTAAGAACTGTCTCACAAATGCATGCAAAAATAATTTGTTCATCGAAGAAGCATGAAAAACATTGATTAAACTCTTTGCAATGAAGATCTGTTAAGCTTGTTTGTATTATCTTTAAAATACATTGTACTAAAAAAGTACATTTCTTTTTTTTTGTTTTTATTTATTTATTTATTTTTGTGTGTGTAACTTAAACATCAGACCTCCTCATTAATTTGACCTTTTTGAATGTGTTTTATTACAGGTGGATGATGAAACTCGCCGTCTGATCCAAAATAAATTAATTTGAGATAGATTATGGGATGTTCTTAAACTCTGTTCACTCACAACGTGATCCCAAGATTTCAGTAGCCAGTACCAATACCAGTACAAGTGTCACACCTATTATATAGCAAACCGATTTAAATCAAAAACTGTTTTTTACATTTTTTAAATGAATTAAAATTTGACCTTTAGCCTTGAGCAGTATAGGAAAGGAAGGAAAGGAAAGGATGTGACTCGGAATTTGTGCTCTGCAGTTAACCCATCAAAGTGCACACACACAGCAGTGAGTAGTGAACACACACACACACCCAGAGCAGTGGGCAGCCATTTTTATGCTGCAGAGCCAGGGGAGCAGTTGGGGTTTCGGTGCCATGTTTCATGTCTTTTGCACTAAAAGTATTAATGCACTGATCTGGTTTGATATTTCAGTCATTATGTCCAGCCTCTTTAAATCAGCTATGATAGAACTGCGTTTCCACAAATACTGCACCAAGGTGGACATTACACTGTGGGGAACAATATTTTTTGTTTTGTTTCCCATTATATCCAGATGCATTAATGTAAGAAGAAGAAAAAAAAAAGAAAACAACTTCATCAGCTGAGAGTTAGTGTCACGGTGCACACAAGAGGAGGAAACAGGAACGCGCTGACGAGGACTTAAACTCAAATAATAGTCTTTAGGCTAGGCAAGGCAAGGCTGACACAGACAGGAACACCAGGGAGTAACGAGTACACCAGACCACACAAAACAGAACAGGCAGGAACTTAAATACACTGGTTAATGAGACAAACAGCTGGACATACTTAACTAATAATCACATGAAACAAGGACAGGAAACAAACCAAATAAGGAAACATGAGGCGGGAACACATGACACACACACGACAGAACCCTGACAGTTAGATGATGCATGCTTGATTAATGTGACCTGACAGAGCTAACACTATGCTTGATTATGTTGCTAATGTTTATTATTTAACCACTTAATTAGCATTAACCCTTAGTCATCCACCTTCAACAGAAAACACTGGTTGACTAACTTTGAATAGCATAGCTCAGGCATCCTCAAATCTGGTCCACTCCTGCAGAGTTTAGCTCTAACCCTAATCAAACACACCTGAGCATGCTAATCAGAGTCTTCAAGATCATTAGAAAATCACAGGTAGGTGAGTTTGATCAGGGTTGGAGCTAAACTCTGCTGCAGATAGGCCCTCCAGGGAAAGATTTGAGGAACCCTGGCATAGCTCTTTTATACCTGCTACACCAAAACTAAAACCAGCTTAAACCCTTGTGCATCAGTTTAAATTATAGCTGCAAGCAGAAATTATAGGGGTTCAAGCGCTTTAAGGCCTTTAAAGCAATGTTCTGTTTTCTTTAGCAACCATGTAAACACACCATAGAGAGAAAGGTTATTTACCGCCAACTCAAGCAATTTACAGGTGAGCCAATAATCTAGGACTAGTTCACGAAAATTTGCTTTTGAAATAATGTTGTGCACCATGTTGTGAAAAGTAATAAAAAAATCATTTTTGAAGCCCTGCCAAAAGAAAGAAAAGGTATTAACAAAGACTGCATCATTTTATAATTAAATGGTGCTGGGGTTAAAAAATGCAGTTTTTAATGGGATAATCTTTGCTCGTAGTGTAACTAACTTGTGTACCTAGTGTATAATGATGTATTTAAGGAAATTCAGGTGAAATAGTAAAATTTATGCAGTTAACAGTCAGAACGGTAAAAAAAACAAACACCAGATGACCTTAAGGATGCACAAAGGTATAAGCTTGGACTGGGTTTTTTTTTTTTGCTGAGTGTCTTTATGCCTGTAAATGGATGCATATGATACAAGCTATGTTAGATACTCTGGCATTAAACCTTGCAAAAATACTAATGTGTTGTTTGTCTGGAGGTATGTTACAACACAATTTATGTGTTAATATAATAGCTATAAGAATGGAATGATTTATGTCTTCATACATTTGGTAGATATTTCTTTATATTCATCAAACAAAACATCTGTGATATTTATGAGGTGCTGATTAGTATTTTATTTGTTTGTATGCTTGTTTTTTGTGCATGTGTTAATGTTTTACTGATGTCCATCTTCTGAGTCATTTTTCTTTAGAGATGTGGTTTGATTTGTTGGGTGGTTATTCAAGGCACAGGTGTTTAGTGAGTAGACTTTTTTTCTGTTTCAGTTGTGTTTGCTTAATTCATGTATTACCTTAATAAATATCTACTTTTGGGTTGATTAAATTAGCATGTGGCCTTCCCGTTTATGTGACTCTAAACCATGGGATTTGTAACTGTACTCAGCCTAACTTTACTCCTCTCCAACTGAAGATAGAAACAAGTTCAAGGGGTAAAGTAGTTGTAATGCTTTTCGTCGGAACCCTCTTGTGGGTGAAAAGGCTTGTTCTTGTTGCTTTTTATCTTTGGGCAACAGGACTAACTAAAACCATAGCATATAATATATATATATATATATATATATATCATAATCATTTTATTATTTGTGTTTTTTTAATAAATTTTTAACCCTTTTTTACATTTAAAGCAACACTGCTCGGTGTACATATGGGAACCAGTTCAACATCAGGAAATTTACATGTGTATAGCCATGAAATTAATAAAGATTGATGCTTCTTGCAGTCATAGTGCTGCAGAGACAGGATGCTCTTGTTTTATTTTTTTTCTTGTTTTTTCCCCTGCTCAAAAAGCTCTCCCTTTCTGAACAACTCGGTTAAAAGTCATTTGGTCAGAGTAGGGATCACGTGACCCCTCGACGGCGATGCAGGCTTAGTCTTTTGCTCCGCTCACTTTGCCACATATTTTACGATCCTGTCAGTAAAATTTGAACCACTCTGCATTGGACCCATCATGAGTGCTAAGGCAGACAAAAGGGATCGGAAAAGAGAGATTGTGCAATCGCCAATGAAGAAAAAATTCAGAGATTCAGCCATCTCCAGTGAAGACCTCGACAAGGCTATTGCTAACCGCATTGAACTAGCATTTAAAGAGCAGCAAAGCACTTTGAATTCGGTTGTGAATTCGGCAGTGAGAGATGCTATGGACTCGGTGCTGATTCCCGCATTGCGCGGACTGCGTGAGGACATACAAGCGACCAACAAGTCTGTTAAAGAGCTAAGAGAGGAGTTTGAGGCCATAGTTACCACGGCGAAGCAGACACGTGACCGCGTTGATTCTGTTCAGGCAGCGGCGCGCGAAGATAAGAGAACAGTCACGAACTTAAAGGATCAGCTGGAGCGACTCACCGAGAAGATGACAGATATGGAGGACAGGTGTAGGAGGAACAATGTAAGACTGGTGGGGCTCCCAGAAGGGATGGAGGGTAAAGACGCGGCTGCTTTCCTCAGAGCTAATCTTTCCAAGTGGATTCCTTCCTTGAGGGCCGTGACATTGAGATTGATCGGCGCATCGCGTGTATGACGGAGGGAGGGGCTCCGATCGGCCGCGCACACTCATCTTCCGTGTACTGAGATGGCATGACAGATCAGATATCCTAAAAGGTGCTCGGCAGGCTTATCCGTGAAATTTTCACAGAGCAATGTCACACTGCTATTTTTTCCCGACTTTAGTCCGGCTACAGCGATCAGGAGAAAGGCATTTAGTCCGGTTTTGAAGAAGATGACAGCGCTTGGTCTCCAGCCCTTCCTCATCTATCCGGCGGTAATTAAGCTACGGCACAAAGGGGAACAGAGAAGCTACGATTCCCCTCAGAAAGCGGAGGATTTTATCAGCTCCATGTCTCAGCAGAAGTCGTATGCCGCAGCTCTGCGGGGGGGCGACGGGGGAGCAGCAGCCGCTGTTTCTCCAGCTCGACGGGAGGGGCGTGATGGCCGGGATGGTCTTGGTCCTAGCTGCCCAGGAGGGGATGATGGCAGGATGAACATGGACACTTGCTAAACCTATTGTTTGCGTTTTCTTCTCTCCTACTGGGATATTGTCCTTATTTATCCGGTACAACGATCTCTTTGCTGGTAAGACTGACACTCCCCTTTTTTCTTTTTTGGAGGGGACTAATGGAGAGTAGGTTTAATTAATAAAAAAATATTTTTTTTGGCTGCGTGAGCCTTTCGGGGGACATGTCTTGCGTTGGAGTGGATCGGTCACAAATTATCACTGCTTTTTGTTGCTCAGTCAGACCTATGTTCTCGGTAATGTGCGGTCTGAGTTGTTCTTTGTTTATGGTTGTGGGTTGTTCATATTTTTATGTTGTTGGTTTTTTTTTTACAGCAGACATTTATACTTTTATTTATTTTACCTTATTTCTAAAGGGATTTTTCATCTAGGAGGTTTGGTATCTAAAATGCACATCAGCGTTTACGTGTTATTTATAGAATGGAAGTGCTTCTGTTTTTTTTCATTTATTGAGTACAATCTTGGGATTATGAATATTCAATGCATACTCTAAATATTTTATCACTGAATGTGAATGGTTTAAATTCTGCTGTTAAACGAACCCGTGTGTTAGAATATTTACACCGTAAATCTATTTCCTGTGCCTTAATACAAGAGTCACATTTAAAACAATCTGACGTGGCACGTTTCCAGAATAAGTATTATAAATTAGCAGCTTTTTATAGCGCTCAAAATAAAACTAAGTGGGTGCTTATCCTTGTTAACCGGAAGTTAAATTTAACGATTGAACACCTTGGTAGTGATGAGAAGGGTAGATTTGTTTTTTATCCGATGCAAAATATATAATAATAGGTTAGCATTGGTCTCTATTTATGGTCCGAATGAGACAGACAGTGCATCCTTACACAGATTTCCAAAACTTTACTTGAGGAGATCGATTGCCCTCTAGTGGTGGGTGGTGATTTTAATGCTGTCATAAATCCTGCTTTAAATAAATCTCAATCTGATACAACAGCCAATCCGTCCTCTAAATTATTGAATAAATTTATCACTGAGCTCAACTTAATCGATCTATGGAGAATTCAGAATACTAAAGCTAAGGACTTCACTTTTTTTCTAATAGACACAAGACTTTCTCTAGGATAGACTACATATTTCTCAGCCCATCTTTAATTTCGTCTAATTCCTCCATCTCTATATTACCAATTTTATTATCTGATCATTCTGCTATGTTGTGCAGTGTTCCTCTTTCCGATGTTAAAGCCAAGTCCCCTAGATGGCGCTTTAACATATCATTATTAAGTAATCAGACTTTCATTACTTCTCTAAAAGAATATATTAAGGAATTTCTTGAAATTAATATGCCCTCTGATGTGGATCCTCAAATACTGTGGGAAACGACTAAGTGTGCTATACGAGGTTTCTGTATATCTTTCTCTTCTACTCTCGCCAAAGTGAAAACACCAGTTTACACAATTAGAAAATAAAATCCAATCATTACAAAACCTACAAAAACAACATTTTACTGAGCAACAGGCTACACAGCTGTCCTCTTTAAAAGAAGAATATGATTTACTTTCACACTCAAAGGCAGAATTTATTTTACATAGGACTAGACAAAAATATTATTTTGAATCAGAGAGACCTAGTCATTTATTGGCCCTTAGGTTGAAAGAATGCGAGTCTAAGGCATATATTAGCGCAATAAAATCATCGGATGATCAGGTCACCACGAACCCTGTGGCAATTAATGACATATTTAAAGGTTTTTACACAAATCTGTATAAAGCCAAAACAGATTTTGATGAACCAATTTGTAAGCAGTATCTAGATAAATTGGAACTGCCTCGGATCTCACAGATGGGTAAAGAATCTTTGGAGGCCCCATTAAGTTTGGAGGAACTCCACGTTTCTTTAAAAAGCCTTCAAAAGGGCAAATTGCCGGGTCTAGATGGTCTCCCCCCTGAATTATATTTAGAAATTTGGGATTTGGTAGGGATACTTATGCTTAAGTCATTTAATTTTGCAATTGAACATGGGGTATTTCATATACCCCCTTTCCACCAGCAGGAACCAGGTGCTAGTTCAGAGCCAGTGCTACTGCCCGTTCTTAGTTGGTTCGACTCGCGAGCCCTTTAAGAACCGGTTGCTTTTCCACAGGCTAGAGAGCCAATACAGAGCCAGGACTTACGTCACTGAATACGTTTCATGTTTTGTTTCACTAGCGCGGCAGCGCCAAACACAACAGACTTGTTCGAGGTGCATCGCGCCACGCAGATCGATCGGCACACAACACACTAAAGCACACGCGAGAGCGATCCAAAAGCATAAAGAGCCGTCAGCTTTCCAGTCGCTCCCGCAGCACCCGATGCCTTGCACCGAACGGTCCGCGTAGCGCCGATCCATCCGAACAAGCCTAAACAAACTATCAACAATGCGGACGTTGTGTTGTTATTGACGTTCATGGCTTTGCGAACCTACATCGCATCCAAACACAGCGAATCCAACGTGTCCGTGTTTAGCTGCTATTTCCAAATATGGCGGTCCAAAGTTTCTTGTTGTTCACGGTAACCCCGCCCCCAGCCCCTGACGCAAGCGGTTCTTCCTTCTAGCCCAGCAATGTTTTGGTGCTACTTACGAACCGCTTTTGCTGGTTCGGAGCTGGTGCTTTGGGTGTCGAAAGACAAAGAACCGGTTTGAAACTAGGCTCTGGCTCTGAACCAGCACTGGAACTGCCTTGGTGGAAAAGGGGTAATAGAGATCAAAAAACATCACTGATTTCATTACTTCTTAAAAAAGGGAAAGATCCATTAGATTGTTCCAGCTACAGACCGATTTCGCTTATCCCATGTGATCTAAAAATCTATGCTAAAGTTTTTGCTTCTCGTATGGAGAAGGTAATTCACAGTCTGATCAAGGAGGACCAAACTGGTTTCATCAAGGGGCGCAATGCATCTGACAATATGCGTCGACTCCTTCATATTCTTGACTTTGCGGACTCCCACCCAACACCTTGTGCGGTCTTTTCACTTGATGCAGAAAAAGCCTTTGACAGGCTAGAGTGGAATTATATGTGGGCAGTTCTGCAATGTTTCGGCTTCGGTGAACACTTCGTTTCTATGATTAAGACATTATACCACTCACCTGCAGCATCAAGTCAAGTCAAGTCAAGTCACCTTTATTTATATAGCGCTTTTAACAATACAGATTGTGTCAAAGCACTTAACAGTATCAAGTTGGAGGATAGAGTGTCAGTAATGTATAATAATAAGATTAAACACTCAATTTTCAGTTAAGGGCATTTCATTATTGAATTCGGAGATGTCATTGTCTAGCTAAGTTTAGTTTAAATAGTATCTGTGAAATCAAATTTACGATAATCGCTAGAAATTAAGTGTCCCCAACTGAGCAAGCCAGAGGCGACAGTCATAACTGGTAATATTATTTCCCCCTCATTCCCTTTACAGCGGGGAACAAGGCAGGGGTGTCCGCTTTCCCCCTTATTGTTTTGTCTATCTCTTGAACCCTTAGCGCAAGCCATCAGGAAATCTGAAGTATCGATTAAGATTCATGATCATAATCATAGTATTTCATTATACGCTGATGATATTATTCTATATTTAGACCACTTTGATGTTTCAGTCTCTAGTATAATTAAGGAATTTGATAATTTTAGTAGCCTATCAGGATATAAAATAAATTGGAGCAAATCTGCTTTAATGCCAATTAACAATGTTAAAGTTAATTTTTCTATTCCCTCATTTATCCCTATTAAGGAATATTTCATCTATATGGGCATTACCATATATAAAAACGTTCATAAGATTGCCAGAGACAATTTTAATAACATTTTAGTTAAGGTCAAAAATGACATGCAAAGTCTCTCTCCAAGGAAGAATCTCCACTGTTAAGATGAATTTGTTGCCTCGATTTTTTTTTTTTTCTCTATGCTACCACTTTCTCCCCCTCCAGGTTACTTTAAGGAGATCAACTCCATAATTTCTAAGTTTATCTGGAATGATAAATGTCCCAGAATTAAACTTACCACATTACAACATCCTAATAGCGCAGGAGGACTGGCTGTACCAAATTTTGAATTATATTATTGGTCGTTCCAGCTTAAGGCCCTTCATAATTGGGTTGATCCTCAATCTACAGTTTCATGGAGGGTGATTGAAGCTGACAAGGTTAAACCAAATAGACTTCAAGATATTCTATTTACTGGCACAGGAAAAAAAGGGGATAATTATAAATTTGGTCTGGTTGTGGCCAACTCTATTAAAATCTGGAAAACGGTTGAACGTCGGATAGGAGGACCCTTCAAATTTTGTAACAGTACACCTTTATGGCACAATTTTAATTTTGTATGCGGAAATCGTCCATTTGTCCAACCCTCTTGGTCTTCTTTAGGTGTAAACACGTGAGGTGATATATATGATGACCAGGGCCTCTGTTCATTTCAGACATTGAGGGCCAAATTTTGTCTACCAGCTTCCGCATATTTTGTCTTTCTTCAGTTGCGTTCTGCTCTCAAAGCGTATGGCGTTCCTTGGTCTTCTTCCATTTCCTCTCATTCTATGTGGGACTGGATTGCACCATCTGCTTGTCGGCCATCTGTTTCCTTAATATATACTAAAATTATTGATTGCATTACAAAACCTCTTTCTATTAAAACTATTTGGAATAGGGAATTATCTGATCTTAATTTATCTGTCGACTGGGAGAGAGTGTGGTCTAATCTCAGTTTAACATCTAAAAATCTGGCTCATCGTCTTATTCACTTCAAAGTCATTCATAGAGCATACATAACTCCTTACAAAAGATTTAAAATTAAACTGCAGTCAAATTTGAACTGCCATATATGTAACACTACATCATCGGGCACTTTTCTGCATATGTTTTGGGAATGTCCTGTCGTCATCAGTCTATGGACACATGTAAACCTGGTTTTGTCATCATTACTGAGAATTGATTGGTCTGTTAACCCAAGTTTATGTCTTCTTAATGATGATTCTGGTCTCTGTATTAGTTCAATGTAAAAGAGAATGTTGTTTGCTGGTTTTACAGCTGTGAAGAAGACAATAATTCAGAACTGGTTTACACCACACATGTGTAGAAAAACATATTGATCCGTAGCCTCCTGCAAATAGTGTCATGTGAATATACAACGGCGCGAGTTGGTGGGGCCAGGCCTTCGACCATTGATGCTTGGCAGTGTTTTTTGTTGAATATACGTGATTATATAAAGGAGTAACTTTTGTGTTTTTGTTGTCCTTCCCTCTCCCCCTCCCTTTTGATTGGACCTTGAGATGTTGAGTATGTGTCTGTTGTTTTGTTTTGTTGTATTTTGGATATTATGTTGTGTTGTGTGTGAAAAAAATAAAATAAAAAATTGTTGATAACAAAACAAAAAAAAAAGATTTGCAAAGGTTTCGAAGCCTCATGAAGACGCCACCATATACACAAGTGTAATCTTGGGTACATACTCCAGACAGTGCACTTGACAAGTATATTCTCTTACAGGACAATGCTCCACATAACATTCCTTTGAGGGAAATGGAGCGCTCTTAAATCAGACTCAGCTCTGGGCTGCCCATAAAACAATGTAATATAGGATTTTTCAGAAATAACTAAGGTAATATTGAATATTTGAGTTACAAATGGTTCCAACACTGATGCACTAGTTTCCCTAGTGTCATTATGGTTATGTACTCTGACTTATTGTTTTGTGATAATTGTTTGACAGCTGTGTTTTTTTTTATGTCTGTTCTATCTTCCTTTCTGTTATTCTGTTTTTCTCTGTGCTGCTGCTCTGACTGGTATTGATTGTATAAACCCGCAGGCCAATGTTATTAACTAGCACTCATTCCATTTGCTCCTGCAGGTAGAAAGCCGGCAATAAAAACAGTGAAAGAAGTACAACAAGCAGATACCTGGAGATTTTTCCTTAACATGTGAGCTTATTCTCCATGTTCCAGACAATTTGGCTGCCATTGCTTTTTGCCCTTTGATGTTTATCGGTTGATCTTAAATGTTTTTTGAGCTGAAGGTATAGGGGTGTTTCTGCCCAAGATAATTGTTTTGGTTTTCCATTTGCTGAAGGTTCAGTTTGTTGCATTTTTTTTCAATTATATCAATTGTAGGAAGCCTGTTATTCTGGGTGAGTCAGGGATGTATTGCTGTTGTTCTTTTAATTAGGGGTTCAAGTGTGTATAATGCTGAAACTCTATTGTTATAGCCAGCATTATCTAGAAGTTAATGGGGGAAAGAAAACCAGTCATAGAGACTTTAAACTTTGAGGGAAGGTACTACAACATCACCAAGGCTCGCCCCAGTCGGCATGACGGTGGCACTATACAGCGATCAAAAGTATGAAATTGCCGATAGCTCCTAAACCATTAGTCACATTTTCACTTAAGTGTCTTATATCATTGGAATCCTTGGGTCAAGACAAACAAAACGTATGTCTCAGATTTGATAGCTTGCGATTGATTGCCTCCGATATTTTGGATTTTTTGAAAACAAAAACATATTTTTGCGAACTAGTCCTATAGGTATTTTGTCCAGTTGCAACAAAACCAGTGCAGATGTAATCTGGATTCTGTAAATAATTATTGAAAGAGAATTTAAATTTTGATTTGTGTCTGTGATGGGACACCAAAATGTTTTGAGTGGGTGGAGCCACTTTTACTATAACATCTCTTACTCTTGATCAAAATTAGATAATTTCACCAAATCCGCATGGTCTCTGGTTGCGTGAAAAAAGATGCAGTGACTGGACAATTGGTTGCACTATAAAATGAAAAAAAAAGAAACAAAACCCCCCGAAAACTGCTTTAGCAATGCAAAACTAGCATGCAGTGTCTTTGTCCAAGGTGCCGTGATTGTCTTTGAGGACATTTGCAATGAAGGCCAGGTTAATGGAAGCCCATCACAACAGAAATTACTGGGTCTGTTTGACTCCTGGCCCTAGAGGCCAACAAGAAATTAGAAAGAAATCAGCCTCTGGGGGTGCCAGTGTGTTTCTCAGGTGCATAATTGTATGTTATGTGATTTTTTACACATGCACAGGATATTCATAACATAATATCCTCATTATGAAAACAACTTTGCTTCTAAAACCACTGCTGTCAGTCATATAACCTCAATAAAACCATTGCAGTAAAATTCTCTGGACTCGCTAGGTCAATAATTATACACACTGCCCTCCAAAAGTTTGGAAACACCCCTGGCAAAGTGTGGTTTTGGATGATATCACACTTCTAAGCACACTTCCAAGCTTGACCCCAAGCACACTTCCAAGCTGTGCAAATCCTATTTGTAGAGGAAACAGTCAGCTGGCATCATGTCTGTCATGGAATGGCCTCCCCAATCACCCGACCTCAACCCAATTGAGCTACTAGGAACTGGACCGTGATGTCCGTAAGAAGTGTCCAACCAGTGTGAATCAACTTCGGGCAATCCTTCAGGAGGCTTGGAGTAGGCTACATCAAGTCAATGTTTGAATAAACTGACAGTTTTTGGAATAAACTGACAGCCAGGATGCCCAGATTATGCAGAGCTGTAATAGCTGCTAATGGTGGATATTTTGATGAATCGAAAATTTTATTTTTTTCTATGTATAAACTGTTTATGTAAAAAAATGTTTTCGTAGTTTGTGTTGTCCCTTATCAGTGCAAAATTATCACAAATTAAAAATAATTCATGCCAATATTGTCCAAAACCCCACTTTTCTAGGGCGTTTCCAAACTTTTGGAGGGCAGTGTATATATATATATATATATATATATATATATATATAAAGTTGAAGTTTATCCTATAGTTATAACAGGGTTATAGAAAATGGGTGCGGCCTAGTGCACACAATAGCCTGCCATTCCTAAATGAAAACTGAGAACTTTGCAACTCTAGGTGACTACATGCTACATCTGATTCTAAAGAAGTATGCAAACGTTTACAGAGATCGGACCACAGGGGGGTAACTATTATAAAATTGAAAATGCTATATTGTAAAACTACATTTGATTGCTGAATTTGTGTGTGTGTGTGTGTGTGTGTGTGAAATTTGGTGAGCACATACAACATTATACTATAAAGCTTGCAAACTTTTATGGAGATTGGAACATAGGTGTCGCTATAACTTAAAAAAACCTTTAAAACAATTGTTGTTCTTTTTTTTTTTTTACTTTATTTCTTCTCTCATACAAGTTGAGTTGTAGAGCTCACAGAGCTGATGCTGTTTCAATACTGTTCTTCAAAAACACAACAGATGGCGCCATTTATTAGTTCAATCAATATCATACAACTGATCAATGTAGAAAGGTGTAAATATCAAAGGATTCAAATGATCAGTTTCAAGGTAGCAATCTAACTATGTTAGTACTGTTTGCATGTACTATATATAACAGGTCGTGAATAGAGGGTGGTATTATTTGTACACACTTTTTAACCTTACTGAGTGTTGAGTAAAACACACTGATATGTATAAAGTCACCTTAACAATTACATTTGCAACAATTCTGTAATTACAATTCTGTAATTACAATTTTAGAAAGCACATAACTGCTCAAATAATCAAAGCAAAATAATAAGCCTAATTAGGATAGGAAAAATCCATTTCCAAAAACGCAAATATAAAATAAAGCTTGGTATGACCAACAAATAGGGTATATATATATACAACCTCCTCTTGCCCCTGATGTTTTCAAATCATAAAAAAAAAACCTGCACCCAGAGCTCCCTATTAGTGTTTCACATGTGAAGTCTTATTTTGAACACTAGATGGCGCTCTATACTCCAGTTATACACACTTTCTATTAAATTAACACCTGCTGTTAGATTTAACAACTATGTGGGTGAAATGCCTACATTTATTACAATTAATTTAGTATTATAGCAGATGTTTCACCAGTGACAGATTTATTATTATTATTATTATTATTCAAATTACATTATTTATTTATTTATTTTGCCACTTTTAATATGGAGTTTTAATATAGAGTGATCAGTTATGTGATATTTACGGCTCAGGATTTATGCTACACACTAATGAAGACAAAACATTTTAAGACTTTAAGGTCCAGCTATAATATTTATTGCTAGATATATACCAATAAATATTTCAAGCTCATGCACTCCAGGTAAATTTAGTTTGCAGTAAAGTGGGCCATTCATGAT
Organism: Schizothorax lantsangensis; assembly: GCA_027422415.1. Lineage (NCBI taxonomy): Eukaryota > Metazoa > Chordata > Actinopteri > Cypriniformes > Cyprinidae > Schizothorax > Schizothorax lantsangensis. The sequence goes on along the minus strand of CM049843.1, from coordinate 10,753,852 downwards.
TTATCAAAAATTGCGTTTCACAACAATTCAACACATTTTTGAATATTTCATTCTTTGCATTTTATTCTTTGTTAACTGTACTAACAAACAACACAGGAACTGTTTAATATTTAGTGTTTAGACAGGAGCCCTGCCATGCTTAAAAAAAGTGTTCAAACTTGAATCAAGTTTGTTAGCATTGTTTAGTTTCTCCTCAAAACTGATGAAAAAAAAATACAAAACAAACATCAAACATAAATCATAAATTGTAAATCATGCTTTTCATGTTTTCTTTAAATGACCCAGACATTGACAGAAAAAAACAAACAAACATAAAAACAGGATATGACCTTTATAAGAATAGTTCTGCTTAGAAAGAAGTCTTGAGGTGGAAATAACTAAAATAGCACTGCTTAACTACAGGATCATTGCATGAGTATATACGATCATGATGCATTTGTGCATATGATATTTTCATACTAATATGAACAGTAATATCTCTGCTTGATTTGAGACCATTTTGTCAAACATCAGCATTGATGAGTTCAGTATTATATAGTAAAGTGGTCTCTCTGTAGAGCAGAAGTCAACGGTTTCATGTTAACAAGAATGGAAAAAAGCCCTTCAACCACAAGCTACTGACACAGAAACACTTTCACACCTCAAACACTCACGAACAGACATCAAACACAAACATCCAGCAGTAGGCATGTTCTCATGCACAAGCTTTTTGTCTATCAGCAGAGCAAACCACATTTTCTGTACAGATGTAAATAATCGATACCACAGCAGGGTCTCAGTTCCTTTTGATGGGTAGGTTGCATCTATGTTTTGCACTTTTAACTTTAAGAGTGAAAAATGAAAATGCTCCAATGGGCTGTAAGAGTAACATAATTTGTAAAAGGTCCTTCTATTACAAGGTAAAGTCTTTTGAAGTTTTAGGAGACCAGATGCTACGTGGTGATTTTCACAATTTCAAAACTTAACCACTGACTCAGAATCTGAGGTCGCTGCAGGAGGTTTCTGGTGAAAATGATCACAATCTGGGTCTTGTTCTAAGAAAAACATTGACGTTTGATCATCTCAACATTATTGGTGCATATTCCACATGATCGTCCTCTTTAACTTTCTGTAAAAAATGCAAAACACAAGATATAATAATAACAATAAATGTGATGGACTGTGATTATATAGTTTCATCGTCATTTCAACATAGTATGTCATACTTTTGAGTGTTTATTATAATAATTATGATTTTTAAAGTCATAATTTTGACTTTCATATTATTATTACTCAATTGTCATAATTTCAGTTTGTCATAATTATGATTTGCAAGAGCATTTCCTGTCTTATTTCTTATTTATATCCAAAAACACAAGCATACTGATTTACATCTAGCATACACTGAACAATGAAATGTCTTACCGATTCCTCTGTGTTTGTTCTGTTGAATGTCGGTTCAGTGTAAGATAACTCTTCTGCAGAAGTCTCAACTGTTTCAACAATAATATGCATTAAAACAACTAAACTCAATCCTAGACAACTAGATCTGGTTCTTCACAGCATATTACTTAGAGGTTTCAAACTTAAAGCAATAAATGTTTATTAACACCACAGTTTTAAAAATGCCATTAACAAATTTAATTTGCCATTAGGCCTATTTTTCCTATCTTTCTCCATACACAAAAAGTTCCTAAAATATCACTACGTTTAGGGAGACATTCTTTATACATAAATCAAACCCAGTTGGGATGTTTAACAAAATCCATTACATTTCATCTTTGTATTTAATCAGCATTTAAGCTCAGCTAGCATAATAAAAGTCATCATTCATATAGATTTTAATTTGAGCACCAGCTGCATCTTTACATCTGTAAGATTATATTAATAAAATGGAGAATTTTTAAATAATTATTTAAAATTTAAAAATAAAAATTCATGCTTTTGCAGTTTTAGTGTTGATACAGACTGAGAAATGCAGATTTCTGCACGTAAGACAACTAAAGAGCGACGTTCAGTATCATTATATACAAATAGACACACATTTTGATACGAGTATGATCTACAGAAATAGTCAAACACAATATTAGTTTGGTTTCATATACAGGATGTTAACTACAAAATTGTGAGATTAATTTTAATTAAATGATAAAATCAGTTGACTAAAATTTGGAGCTTATTTTCAATTTCGTATTTTTTGTTATATTACTTGTTTAGAAGCAGTAGGAAACACTTGCCTTCTTGATCAGCTTTTCTATGTTTCCTGTAGATCCAGAATATCACAACTACAGCAACTATCAACAGAGATCCAGCAGAGATCAGCGATATCAGAGAGACTGAGACTGGAGGAACTGAAGGAGAGTGATGTAAGTGATTGAAATCACTCTGATGTACAACAGAAAATAAACACATATATCAGCGCTGCTGTACCTGGGCATGTGTGACAGAGTTGACTGATGTCCAGATGTTGAGTCTGGTTGCTGATGGGATTGTTGAGCACACAGCTGTAGGTGTTTTTATCCTGATATTCCACCTCCAGAGGTAGAGAGAGACTGATGCTGAGATCAGACACACTGATGCTGGACAATAAACTGTTTCCTTTGTACCAGGAGAGAGTCACATGACCCACATTCACCACTGAACACACCAATGAACAATATGATGATGAAGAACAGTTTGTAGTGTTACTGCTGATGACAGGAAAAGGCAGACGAGCTGAAAACATGCGAATAAAGAAAAATATGAACACAACAATCAGTCTATATTCTGTGTGGTGAAATCTACTGAATCTGTGTAAAAATGTGTTGAGTGTTTACTATGTCGATAGTCACTGAATGTGTCTGTCATCTCAAACTATACAATGATTTAACGAATGAAATAGAATATGTGCATGTTTGGATAAATTATGTCTTTATACCAGGGATAGTTAATCAGTTAATCAGTGTCTTGAGGATTACAAAGACAAGACTATAGGCAGGCGAGTTTTTTATTTATTTATTTTTTAGTCATTGTTGGAGCTAAACTCTACTGGACAGCGGCTCTCTAGGACCGGTGCTGCCTATCCCTGATCTCTACTCACCATAGACAGAAACATTGAATATTTGTGATGATTTTTTCGCTCCAGCTATCTCTAGTTGATAAACTCCAGCATGCTGAGTTGTGATGTTTGTGATGGTCAGAGATCCAGTCTGATTGTCCAGCTTCAGTCTGTCTCTGAATCTCCCATCAGGACCATCATATGTGGAGAGGATTTGCTTCTTTTTCTTCATTTTAGCTATTTGAGACTTTTCAGCTCCATATTTCCACAGTATATCGTCGTCTTCACGTATTCCAGTAACACCAGTGTGTAGAGTAACAGAATCTCCTTGCGTCACTGACACTGACTCACCAAACACACCTGGGAAAAAAATAATAAAACAGATAAGGACCTCTGCTGGTTTACAAAGCCTGAAAATAAGCTGTATCATTTACATGTGAAGTTGAGAACATCCAGAATAGCAGCAGAAACACTAAACACAATGAAAGGTGAGATATACGAACAGATGTGTGAGAGCCACACCTTTAGGGTGAGTTACACCAATAAGGTTTGAATCTGTATATGACTACTATATTGACATTTCTTTGACACAGATAAAAATAACTGTCTAAACTTTAGACTCTAAAGTATCAACTGTTTTTATAAACTGCTGTAAACTGTTAACCGCTACCATTACAGAGAGACTGTTGGAATCAAACAGACAGATAAAACACTGCAGCAGCACTTATGAATTACCTGGAAATATATTTATAGTGTCAAATAATGGAGTAATATGGCATAATTTATGAAAAAAGACAGATAACCAGTGCCAAATTAAGAAAACATTGGATCCTGGAGATATAACAACCATGAGGGGTTCTTCATAGTAATGCCAGTGTCTTCTAACACAAGCATTATTATTAGTATTAGGTTTTGTTACGTTTTATTATATTATTATTATTATTACTACAAATGTCTATTTTAAACAAGTACATGGCCCAAAAAACAAGTAATACATTGGATTTTCATACTAAATATTTGAGGCTATTTAATACATTAAAACATAAATACATTAATTCCAGATATTTCCGTCAAAAGAAATATGAACTCAAAGCAAACAGGTTTCCAAAAATAGCAACAACTTTTGCAGTCATGCGACTTCCTTGAGGAGTATAAAGTAATAGGGTCAAAGTTAATTTATCTTAAATATAAAGGAACATTGGGATCAAAATAATGATTTAAATGTAAGTCATATTTCAAATATTAAAGCCTGATGCAACCGATTTATTAGCTAAACATTGATTTAAGCTTAATCCTTATGGTGCAACACATTCTTAATCTTTCAGTTGATTTAAAGTTATATGCTGAAGAAGAAAATCGATGCATAAAGTTACATAATTTATTGCAAAATGAAAGTGCAAGTTTAATTGTGCCAGATATTTTCAACACAGTCTGTTAATAAATAAGAATTCTTGTTATGACCTTTCTAGACCTGGAAATTTCAATTTAAAATTATGAACAGAAACTTAAGTGAGTAGATTTCATAATATTCATGATACAGAGAGCAGTAGATGAAAATAATCTTTGAACAGTAGAAGCACTTTTTATTACTCTGAAGTAGGGAAAAAAATTAAGCCATAATTTTTTTTTCATAACTTACCAACCTGATGGTACCAGAACAAACAGAACAAAACAAACATGTGAAACGTTTTCTTCAGTTGTTCAGTGTCTGACCTAATAAAACTTCCTGCTAAACCAACAGCAGAACTGATAATGATGTGTGAATCCTCCCACGACAGAGTTTGACCCTCCTCGCTCACATGCTGCATTTGCATATCATTTTATAGTTCATCTGGCTGTTGTTAAAACTTTAACTGTTCTTAATGAGCAAATATTCTTTATTTTTGTCATTTAACTTGCTTTCTGTAAGGTACGCTCTAAGAAAAAAAAGGTACAAAAACTGTCATTAGGTCACTTTGAAAAGGCATCTTATTTACCCCCTGAGGGTGGATATTAGTATTGTAAATGCACATACTGTATAAGTTTTTAAAGTGTGCATATACCGAAAAGGTACCACCCCAGTGACAGTTTATCTACCTTTTCTGAGAGTGTAGTTTCATGACTGTGTTAAATGGATAAAAGTAAAAGAATATTGTTTGAAATGTGAATTAACAACATTTCATGGGCCCATTTTTTTGTGTGTGTGTGTTGCAGCCATCAAAATCAAAATATAGTTAATTTTTTTTTACAAAATACAGTTTGGTCAATGAAAGCACTGGAAACTTTTTCTTTGCACTTTTGTCAGTGAAATGAAAATTAATAAGAATTAACAAATGACTTTTACATTCTTAAAGCCTAACTCTAGTGATTTTAAAATTATGTATATTTATTCTAAATTGTAGTGAATTAAAAAAAAATACATAAAAACCTGATACTTTGAGGTGGCAGACGGCTTTATTCTAAGTTCATCTTCTGAGTCAGACTGAAACCTGCTGCGGTCGGTGTTCTACAGACATGTGGTTTGATCTGCTGGTGGACAAACATCTTGTAGATGAGAGTGGGTGTTTATTTCACATGGGTTTAGTTTAGGTGAAGAGTTTCTTTCTGTCCTGCTACTGTGAGCAGCTTTTAAAGACTCACTAAACTACTGAAAAACAGCCAAGATGAGTAACTGCTTGACACTGAGGGAGAAACAATAACATAATGATCATATTTATATTTTTCTTTCTTTCTTTCTAGAGGTGGAGACCAGAGGAATGAAGGAGTGGAGGTAGAGGAATGGAGAAGTCATTATAGCCAGTGGGGTGGAGGGCCCAAGTGCAGCCGCAGGCCTGGAAGTCCACCTTGTAGCTGAAGTCCGAGGGATCACAGAGACATGGTGGAGTCTTGGGCTCTGTTGGATGGAATCTCAACACCAGGAATATTGGATTCAGTGTCTTGGGGCAGTCATGGCCTAATGGTTAGAGAGTTAGACTTGTAACATGAAGGTCGTGGGTTCGAGTCTCAGGTCTGGCGGGGATTGTTGGTGGGGGAGTGACTAACCAGCGCTCTCTTCCACCCTCAATACCATGACTGAGGTGAGACCCTTGAGCAAGGACTGAATCCCCAACTACTCCCAGGGCTTCCAGTGCACGGCAGCAATATGGCTGCCCACTGCTCTGGGTATGTGCTCATGGGTGTGTGTTCTCCACTGTGTGTGTGCACTTGGATGGGTTAAATGCAGAGCACAAATTCCAAGTATGGGACACCATACTTGGCCATACGTCACTTCACTTTACCAGATTCCATCAGAAGACATCTGTTGGTATTCATGCATATATTCAAAAATTGTCAGTAGGTTTGTTTCATATCCAAAACCAGTTAACAAAATTGTATTTTGTCTGGTACCCAAACTATACTTCTATCAACATGAGGAAGCCAAGGAAGAGCAGAAAGCTGGAGATGAATAGACAATTATATAGGCTATATGAAAAAGTAGAGTCTATTGAAAAATTACGTTCATTAAATTGCACAAGATTATCCATTAGACTCATATAATTTAGTCATTCACTGCATTTTCCTTTGAGCAATGGTGAAACTGTTTAATAGCCTATTTTACATCAAACCAGTAGCCTACATGAAAAAGTGAGCTTTGAATCAATATTAAAGCATTACTGAGATTATCTCTGTTATCTTCAAATGCACATCAAAGTGACACAATTTTCACATTACATATTATATCACGTGACTTTTAAAGTCAGCTCTTGCATTGTGCTGTGATGCTGTTTTATCTGCTGATGTTCAAAACCCACCAGATGGCGCCACTAGATATAGTGAATGAAAGTGATGACAGCAGAAAGGTGTAAATATGAGTCAAAGATATTGGTAAAATCATTATCTGTCAATGTATAATAATAATAAAAATAATAATAATAATTGTATTATTTATCAGTACAGCTTCAGGTCTGTTTTTAGGTCTCATGGCAGGGATATGTGTTGATTTTCTGCTAGTGTGATTTACTATCAACACAATAACTAGGCTATAAACATTCAGTACAAAACAACTGATTTCAAGATTTAGTGTGCGAAAAGAATCTATGAAAGTTGTGGACATATGTATTTTTTCATCAGTTTCGCAACACGCTGCTGACCCCTGCTGGTCAGAACAGTAAATGCAGTGGAAACCCAAACATGCATAAAAACATTCATGCAATTGCAAACCAACTTGCAATTAAAAACTTGCAAATTATTTTAAAGCTGTAATATATTAAATATGAAGTGTCTTATATGTGTTATTTTATTAAATTGTAGGACTTGTTTTATTTGTTTTGAAATATGAAATGCCTTTAACTGAAAATTGAGTGTTTAATCTTACCATTATACATTACTGACACTCTATACTCCAATTTGATACTGTTAAGTGCTTTGACACAATCTGTATTGTTAAAAACGCTATATAAATAAAGGTGACTTGATTTGTTTTGCTTGGGTAATCAGACCAATAGGAGACTAAACTGTAGTTTAATTTAATACAAATGTAGTCTACAGTCTGTAGTCCACAGCTCTTCTTTTTTATGATAAAAATATTTCGCAAGACCACTGGATCCATAAAAAACAACACACACACAGAGAAAGAAAAGAAAAGAAAAGAAAAACACCTACCCTTAAAAGACACTCATTCATTAACATTTTGATTGACATAGGTAGGCCTAGAATACTTTTTAAAAAAGATTGTACCTACACATTGGAAATCTGTCTTGCAGACGGCAACGGTTCATACTCTGTATACAGTGGGCTACATGAAATGGGTCGGCTAAGATTGTGTGTGCTTTCCTAAGAACTAGTGATGGCCGCTTTTGAAACGCTGCTTCAGGAAGCTTCGAAACTTTTACGAATCTTTTGTTTCGAATCAGTGTTCGGAGCGTATCAAATTTGGCAAGTCACGTGATTTCAGCAAACGAGGCTTCGTTACGTCATAACTGTTTCGAAACGTCAATGGTTTGCCGCTGGGGCCTGGGGGCGATCTCTGTAAACCCATGAATCATGCGAGTTCATTGAGATCGCCCCCCAGCGGCGAAACATTGAACATGTTAGTAAACATTGTGACGTTTTCTGTGGGCGGAGCTTAGGTGGTGGCAGAAAGATTCCACTGACTGCTTCACCAAGTCTGTTAGCTTGTTTTTTTTAATAAACTTCAATAACTTGAGAAATTCCTATTTTACCTGTAAGGGCTGCAAACCTGCATACTGTCCGGGACCGCGTTATTTGAAAAGGTTAACTTTAACGGACAAAATTGGCCGACCTGTACTCACTCAAAGGATGGACGATCTGACAGGATTACGTTACCTCCGGTGGAGTGACTCACATGTAAAGTGTATAGTAAAGACAAACTCACAAGTGTCTATCTAGTAATGAAGATGTAATATATATTTCAATTTCAGCGGGCAACTATTTTACAGCTACATTATTATTCCAGCCACAATTACTCATAACAATGTATATACATGATTAAGCATATAAATCGTCAGTTTGTTGTTTTACACACATGCACACAGACATTATTTCATACACGACATAGTGGTGAGATGCATAAGAAATCTTTAGACGCGCTCATAACAACAAAAGAAGTCGTGCCTAGTGGTTAGAGAGTCACTTGTAATCCAAAGGTTGCGGGTTCGAATCTCAGGTCCGGCAGGGATTGAAGGTGGGGATTGTGAATGAACAGCACTCTCTCCACCTTCAATACCATGACTGAGGTGCTTGAGCAAGGCACCGAACCCCCAATTGCTCCGGGCGCTGGAGCAATGGCTACTTGCGTGTTCACAGTGTGTGTGTTCACTACTCACTGTTGTGTGTGTGTGCATGGGTTAAATGCAGAGGACCAATTTCGAGTATGGGTCACCATACTTGACAATACATCACATTATTATTATTATTATTATAAAAGACAATACTTTATTGAACCTTTTCTGATAAGAGACTGAGCTTCAAAGACTGAGCTTCCTGTCGTCCCTGCCACTCCGACTCTACAGCATGACTTCACGATTCAGTTAGGCACATCAATAATTACCCCATCAACTTCAGTCAGAAATCTTGGTGTAATCTTTGATGACCAGCTGACCTTCAAAGAGCACATTGCAAAGACTGCTCGATCTTGCAGGTTTGCGCTACACGACATCAGAAAAATCAGGCCCTTTCTGACAGAGCATGCTGCACAACTTCTTGTCCAGGCCCTTGTCGTTTCTAGGCTGGACTACTGCAATGCTCTTCTGGCTGGACTTCCATCAAACACAATCAAACCTCTACAAATGATTCAGAATGCAGCGGCACCGACTGGTCTTCAACGAGCCCAAAAGAACCCATGTTAGACCTCTCTTTATCTCACTGCACTGGCAGCTCGCATCAAGTTCAAGACACTGATGCTTGCATACAGAACGACCACAGGCTCAGCACCCTCCTACTTCCACTCACTATTACGAATCTACATCCCCTCCAGAAGTCTGAGATCTGCTAGTGAGCGACGCCTTGTGGTACCATCACAGAGAGGCTCAAAATCACTCTCCAGAACATTCTCATTCACCATTCCTGGATGGTGGAATAATCTTCCCACCCCTATCCGGAATGCTGGATCCCTGTCAGTCTTCAAGCAACAACTGAAAACTCATCTCTTTCGGCACTACTTGACTTCATCCTAAACTTGTTCTAAAAAAAAGAAACTTACCCTTTATCTTTCTCTCCTTCCCTTGCTAGCTTGTACTTATTTGAACAATGACTGAGACTTGGTGTTACGAGCACTTCCTCTGTCTGATTGCCTCTTCAAGATGAATCGCTTTATGTATTCCCCAATTGTAAGTCGCTTTGGATAAAAGCGTCTGCCAAATGACTAAATGTAAATGTAAATGTAAGAAGTGTGCGCTGCCTGCAAACGCAAGCTTTTTTGACGATCGTTTTGTCCAGTCCACTCGTTTTATCTTGTTTATCCATAGCTGTCTTCGTGTTTTTTTTTGTTTGTTTTTTGTCTGGCAGTGGCAGCAGAGTTAAAATTTCAATTTCAATATTTCAAAATTCTGACTTTATTCTCGCAATTTCGAGATTATATCTCACAATTCTGATAAGAAAAATCAACTCGCCATTCTCTCTTTTGAGTTAATATCTCACACATCTGGCTTCCCCCCCCTCAGAATGGACAAACTCGCTATTGTTGAGTTAAATCGAGTTATAAAGCCCGAAATACGAAATATAAAATTGCATTTGCGAGAAGAAAAAAACAGACTCAAAAAAGAATTGTGAGACAAAATAGGTAACGTTAAATGTAAAATGTTAGGTTTAAATAGTATTTCATGCTGTAACTGTAGGGCAAACATAATATATTCTCCATGAACTGTATGTGAATAATATGTAGACCAATTGTTTAAATCAAATTTATGCTTTAAAAGTAGAGTAATCATAGCAGGTTTCATTCATTAGTCCGTCCGTTTAAACGTCTGCGTTTAGCTTCAAATAGCGTTTTTGATGACAGTATTCTATAAAAATTATTTGCATTCCAATTCTGACATCTAAAGGCACAACAATACATTTTATCTCTTATTCTGTGGATTTTTCCCGTTTCACTCCACTTGTTGTGTGTTTCTGCCACGCGCAGCTGCCAGTGACGTAACTGTGACGTCTACATGAAATTGGTCTAGTTTTTACCCGACCTCAGATCAGTTTCATCGATTTGTAGACATTTTTAACAAGACATTTGTGTAATTAAAGTAATGAGAAGTAGGTAATAGTCTCTTACTGGCCTCTATATAGGTGTTCATAAAACAAACAAATCAAGCCAGCAAATTAATATAAAATATTTTTAAAACCACATATCATACAGACACTTCATATTTAATGGTATTTCATTATTTTTTATTGCATTTAACGTAGTATACTTTCAATAAAACATTTGTAATGGGCTTTAAAAGCTGTTTTTAGGCATATTTTAGCCTGAGTTTTTGTTGCATTTATACACATTTGACCAGCAGGCGTCACCGACGAGTGGTGTTTCATTTTGCGAAGCAATTGATTCAATTGATTCGAAGCTTTGAAAAGCTTCGTTTCTCCCATCACCACTAAGAACCGACTGTTCACAGTGACTCAAGGGACAAATGTTCTTTTCTCCCAATGGTCTTCACTGCTATTTTTACCAGGCATGCAAGCTTAGACTTTACCTGAATTGCAAGGTTACCAAACCAAACCGTAATGCCATATCTAATTATGCTCTCTGTAACTGCCCGATAAAACAAAAACATGATTTTCTGCTCCACTCCAAAAAGCCTAAGTCTATGCAGAAAATATAATCTCTGCTGCATATGAGAACAAATTGTGTCCACATGAATCTCTCATCTAAGTTTATTATCCATATGGATTACAAGATAGTTGTAGGACCGTACTTGGACACCATGCCACAGTAAGTTCCTCTGCACAAGATTTTAAAAATAAAGCAGAGATACCATCAGGACCTGTGGACTTTTTGGTACACAGTTGACTGAAAATTAAACAGATTTTCTGTGGAACAACAATGATCCTATCAGGTGTATCCTGTATTACAAGTGACTCCAAAGCTTCTCTACATTCCAGTGCACACTCCTGTGTATCAAACCTGAGGAAAAAGTCATTTAATAATAATAATAATAATAATATAGACAGTTCCTATTTGTGTTCATATTAGTTATGACTTTAAGGGTGTCCCATAATTTCTTAGAATTCGTAGAAATAAAACTGTTCTAAAATATCTTTCTGTCTTTTCCTGGCATTTCTTAGCAAACAGTTTAATTCCTTCTGGATCACTCTCATATACCCAGAGCGATCCAGAAGTTGAGTTTCTGAATGCTATTCTATTTGTGAACCACTAAATTAAACAGCAGCACAATTTCAAGACAACAATGAGAGTGGATGTGCAAAAGAAAAAAAAAAAACATCCTGGCAGGGAATAAATGTAACCTAAAGGGGTGTGAGTCAGGACCTGCAGAGCTGTAACATTTATTTTATTCCAGTAGATTTGTTATTTGATCATCGCTTTGGGGTGATATTTCCATACACATGCTCATCCTTTGATTTCTGCAAGGAAAAACATACAGTCAATCAAGAGAAACAAATGTTTAAAAACATTAATATATATATATATATATATATATATATATATATATATATATAAGAATTTTGCGTTAGATTCACTCAGAGTGAATATGCAGGCTTTACAAGACCTTATTAAAGCTTCTGTAAAATAATTTCATAAAAATGTCTACTCAGTAAAAAAAGCTTTGAAATATATAATTTAAAATAAATCATGCAATGCAGGAACATCAGTTCATAAGAACTATACTGTACAAAAGAGGAACAGACTAACTGACTGCAACAACTTGCAGCTTCTTACCTTTTTTCGTGATGTTGATTTACACAGGTGCTGAATGAGTCCTTTCTTTCCTTTTTGTCTGGCCTGCATTAACAACGAAATAACACATACATGTTAAAACAACCAAGTTGTCAATATTATAATAAAAATCTGTGCCTTATAAAATATAAATATTTCATCATATTCATTAATTTGATGATCTCCTGAGCTTTTTTTTTTTACATTTCTTGCAGATGCAGAAGATCACAAATGCAGCTACAATCAACAGAGATCCAGCAGCAGCAGAAATCAGTGCTATCAGAGATACAGAGACTGGAGGAACTGAAGGAGAGTAAAAGAGAGACAGTCATGAATTTAAGTAATTGAATCAGTCTGATCCACAACAAAAGACAGAGATCAGCTAAATGAATAAACATTAATATCAGTGCTGTCGTACCTGCACATGTGTGACAGAGTTTGCTGATGTCCAGATGTTGAGTCTGGTTGCTGATGGGATTGTTGAGCACACAGCTGTAGGTGTTTTTATCCTGATATTCCACCTCCAGAGGTAGAGAGAGACTGATGCTGAGATCAGACACGCTGATGCTGGACAATAAACTGTTTCCTTTGTACCAGGAGAGAGTCACATGACTCACATTCACCACTGAACACACCAATGAACAATTCTGCTGTGATGATGATGAAGAACAGTTTGAAAAGTTACTGCTGATGACAGGAACAGGCAGACGAGCTGAAAACATGAGAGAATAAAGAAAAATATTGATAAATCTAAACAACAATCCTATTTCCAGCTCTTATTTTTCTATCATCTTAAACAACAAAATTACTAAGGGTCAAAGACATTTAGGTGTCCACAATAAAATAAATTTACAAAAGGGATTTTCTATAAATAGATAGCACATTAATTTCAAGCAAAGTGTATTCGTTGATGTTTCAAATACATATTAGGAAAACAAAATTTGGGTGAAATAATGTACGGGGGAGGGGGAGACCCCCTACACTCTTACAAATAAAGGTGCTTAAAAGGTTCTTCACAGCGATGCCATAGAAGAGCCATTTTTTGGTTCCACAAAGAACCATTCAGTCAAAGGTTCTTTAAATAACCATCTCTTTCTTACCTTTTTATAATCTGAAGAACCTTCTTTCACCACAAATAACCTTTTGTGAAACTGGAAGGTTCTTCAGATGTTCAGAGGTTCTTTATGGAACCATTTAGACGAAAAGGTTCTTCTATGGCATCGTGAAGCACCTTTATTTTTAAGAGTGTAGGTTGAAATCGTTGTCCGGGGGCACCTAGATTGGCTCAAAGGGGCATTTTAGCATCGCCGATTAATGGGGCAGGGGCTCAAGACCCCCAGTCAATTTGGGGTTTTAACCAATTTGGATGTTATTGGGCTTTTAAAGTCTGCATTAAATCAAAATTTACAATATTTATTTTGTTAGCGCACATTGCTAGTATTAAGGTGAACAATTAATCCATGAAAGTTAATCCACTGAAAAACAAATTGTTTGTCTAGGTAATCTTTAATTACAATTTGTTCAGAATAGGGATTGGGCAGAATAGGGCTTGTTAGTTTGCTGCGAGTGAGAGATGAGAGGAGGAGTGCAAAAATAAAACCCCACCCTCTATTCAATATTCCATATTCCAATATTCTTACATTTCACTGCTGGTTATACTCTGTATAATTGTGTATGTGACAAATAAAAGTCTTGAATCTTGAATTTCAGTTTGAAATAGAGTGGGGGAACTATGACGTCAGAACCCAGAGGAGTAATTCGCCACTAGTTCCTTCAAGATTTTCCTATGTGGTTTTATAATGGGGTTTTCAATTTATGAGTAAAATAAAGCCTGTGGTAAACATAACTTGACAATATTGTTTATGTTTTGTTGTACAACGTAAATTACACACATCCATACCCAAAATACAAATTTTGAAGCAGTTATGTTCATTTTTTCAAATGTATGTTTGGGCTGTGAGTGTGTGCAGTTTTTATTGTAGAACAAAACGTAAAAGTATCGTCAAGTTATGTTTTCCACGGGCTTTATTTTATTCAGAAATTGCAAAACCCCATTATAAAACCCCATGGGAAAATCTCAAAGGAATCTTCGGCGAATTACACTTCCTGGTTCTGACGTCATAGTTCTTCCACTCTATACATCACAATACAGAAATAAAGGACTTTAAGGAGTTGTAAAAGTGCAACGCTTTAAATGAACGGAACGGAATACGGCACAATGACCATTTTATTAAAACTGAATCTGAAACTAAGACTTGATTCATCACACTACTACTGCTAGCACAAGTTGCAAGTTAAACTGTTCTCAAATACATTACCATGCACTGAAAGCATCATATTGGAGACGCGTGAAATAATTTGGCCAGTTACAGCCATCTAGAAGGCAGCCGTTGCTGTAGTTTTAACATTTTTATGAAGACGTGATCACAATCTCTGCGATTCACTTGAAAAGTAAATTGTTGACATTTTCATTCAGTCAAAGTCAAAGTCAGCTTTATTGTCAATTCTGCCACATGTACCGTACATACATACAGAGAATTGAAATTGCGTTACTCTCTTACTCCCTGGTGCATACAGATAACACTAAACACAAACAGTAGAACGCAAAAATACAGATAAGTACAAATCAATATACATACACACACACACACACACACACACACAAAAATGCAACTATTACAAATATACAATAAGGACATGTAGGAAAAAAATAAAATAAAACATTAAATAAAGAATGGATAAAGTGGCATAGGGCACATGCCACTTCAGATTCACGATATAAAATCATCAGACTGTCCATCCTTAATCAACATTATGCCACAAATGCTGTTAATGGAGCTCAACTTGTACAGAATATTCCTTTAATTAAACAAGCTATGTCAATGTTTGGATTACTCACCATTGACAGAAACACTGAATGTTTTTGATGATTTTTTTGCTCCAGCTATCTCTAGTTGATAAATTCCAGCATGTTCAGTTGTGATGTTTGTGATGGTCAGAGAGCCAGTTTGATTGTCCAGCTTCAGTCTGTCTCTGAATCTCCCATCAGGACCATCATATGTGGAGAAGATTTGCTTCTTTTTCTTCATTTTAGTTATTTGAGACTTTTCAGCTCCAAATTTCCACAATATATCGTCGTCCTCACGTATTCCAGTAACACCAGTGTGTAAAGTAACAGAATCTCCTTGCGTCACTGACACTGACTCACCAAACACACCTGAAGAACAAACAGATTTTAGGCTTGTGATGGTTTACAAAGCCTGCAATCAGCTCATTTGTGACTAAGTGTAAATTGAAAGAAAAAAACAAAACAAAAAACATTCAGAACAGCCACAAAAACACAAAGCAAATGAAAGGTGAAATATGAACATGATATTAATTGAGTTGTTGAATTTCATTAGCCCACCTTTCAGTGTGCAGTCTCACAGCTCTCTTTATCTCACTTAGCACTTTTTTATTATTCTTTATAGGATTGCTTCCACTCTACATCCATATCTCTCATTGAAACTTTTTCTGAGCAGTTTTCTGAGGCTTTCAATCACCTAGCTCATATCTGACCACTTCCCATAATGTCTCAGGTTTTTAATTGTATTGCTTCCACCCTGTAAATATGTGGACATATTATGAAGTCTATAAACATGATATTAATATTAGAAGAAAATCAGAAATCTCAAAATATTAGAAGAAAACAGTAAATATTGAATTGAGGGTGGGGGTTTATATGAATGTATCTATGAAGGGAACTGATTGTTTGCTTGTTAAAAGTTTCATTGGCATTTCCTTTTCATCTTATGTACGTATAATACCTATTAAAGCAGCGTTGCTTTGTTTACAGTGGTAAGCAAGGAATCGTTGTATGAAGTCCCATTAACAACCATGGAGAAGATGCAGCCTTCACTTCAAGGGGTCCTTGAACTACCTCTCACTGGTCTAACCAAGGCATACAAGTGTTCTAAAGTAAGACTACAGATGACACTGAAGGATTCCAGAGACAAGTCCGTCAGTACTGCTGCATCTCCCCTGGTAACTGGGTGGAAGTGGACACCATTCGATGCAGTGCAGCAAGCTATATAAGCCCTGAAGCACAAAGACACTGTGGGGCAGGTCCAGCAGGAAATAGGAGGTTTTGGCTTGAAAGCAAGTGAACAAATCTGGTGAAAGGCTACAACATCAGACCAGAGAACACTGGTGGTCGAGGAGGTGCGTCGACAGGCTGAGAGAGGAGCGAAAGCTGCCTCTCTTGTTAAGCAGGGGAAATGGATGCAGTGGTGTGGAGAGGAGAAGGATTAGCTGGAGGGAGGTATGGAAAACGCAAGCTAACATCAAGGCAACGTATGAAGTGCTTCCAACATCAATGAATCACCAACAGTTGTACTTCGAGGATCCAACCTATGCCCTCTGCCCAAATCCACCAACCCTCAAACACATCATGACAGGCTGCAAGACCAGCCTCACGCAAGGGAGATATACCTGGAGACACAGTCAGATCCTTAAGATCCTTGCATCAGCTTTGGAGAGCAAGTGTAGCATGACTAATTCCCAGCCACCTAGAGCAAGCAATCTCCCGAAGGCAACATTGTTTGTCAGAGAAGGGCAGAAAACACCCAAAAATCCTTCCACCAAATCAGGACAACTATGCCTGGCCTGTGACTCTAAAATGCTAGCAGACATTGGCCAACAGCTAATATTTCTACCTGAGAGTGCCCTCACCAACGTAAGGCCGGACTTGATACTCTGGCTCCCCTCAATTAAGATGGTTTATATCATAGAGCTCACACTTTGTTGCTGCTGCGTGTTTTGAGTTTGAGCTCCATCAATTTAATTCTTTATAGTCTATTTTCTATCTTAAAATCAATTTTATACACTATCATTTTCGTTTCTATAATGTGTGAATATATCCCCTATAGCATTCTACAATGAAACCAATCAGAGCACCTTGTTATCACTAGTTTTATTTTGATTTCCTGAGTCTGCTATTAGCTTATAGACCGTTATCATCACCAGCGTGGCTGCCGCTAATCTCGCTTACATTGCTAATACCCTATTCACACACATTACCGTTGTTTCACTGTTACTTGCTTAAATGGCGAATTTGTGTCTACCTTTGAGTGCAGGTGACACGTTCGAGCTGCATTTGGTGCAGCTGGAGCTGGAGGCCGTGGAGAAGCAGATCTGTGACCAGCTGAGAGAGCGGAGAGCCGTGCTGGAAACATCCTGGGCTGCCGCTCACAAGTCTGGGGTAAGTATGCAGCGCCTGAACTAGCACCTGGTTCCAGCTGGTGGAAAGGGGGTATAATTTTTTCCCCGGTGCTCATGTTCTCGATGTTTCTGCGCAGATATCCGTGATCTTGAACAGCAAGCATCGGCACTGTTGTGCTGCACGCGGGGTTAACGACACCAAGCTGTGGCAGACGGAGACACTGAAGAGGGACTTCAGGAGCCCGATCGAGACGGTACGCAGCACATCGCCAGCGACGACAATCATCGTGTCAGGACCGCTTCCCACGTATTGACAAGGACACAAAAGGCTCAGTAGACTTTTTGCTTTAAACGAATGGTTATTGTCATGGTGTAAAGAACAGAAACTGCTCTTTGTTAATAATTGGAATCTTTTCTGGGAGCGTCCTAGGCTTTTTCGTGCTGATGGCCTGCACCCCAGCAGAGTCGGAGTGGAACTCCTGTCGGACAACATCTCCAGGACGCTACGCTCCATCTGACTAGTAAGCCAACTCTCAAATAACTGCTATGATGGCTTTTGTTCTACCCACTTAAATGATAGAAGTACTTGCGTTGTCCAATCTATACAGACTGTGTCTGTTCCCCGAATAGTGAGGTCAAAATATAAATTTAATGCAGGATCTAGAAAAAATCTGATCGTGATTAAACCAGAAAAATGCAAAATAAATGAACAAATTTTTTTTTTAAAGCTTGGGCTCCTAAACATTAGATCACTCGCACCCAAAGCAGTTATTGTAAATGAAATGATCACAGATAATAGTTTTGATGTACTCTGTTTGACTGAAACCTGGCTTAAACCAAGTGAATATATTGGTCTAAATGAGTCTACTCCACCAAGCTACTGTTATAAACATGAGCCCCATCAGACTGGTCGTGGCGGCGGTGTTGCAACAATATACAGTGGTGTGAAAAAGTGTTGGCCCCCTTCCTGATTTTTTATTTTTTTGCATGTTTGTCACACTTTAATGTTTCAGATCATCAAACAAATTTAAATATTAATCAAAGATAACACAAGTAAACACAACATGCAGTTTTTAAATGAAGGGTTTTTTTTTATGAAGGGAAAACAAAATCCAAACCCACATGACCCTGTGTGAAAAAGATCCTCAAAAGCTACACATCATGTTGAGATCCAAAGAAATTCAGGAACAAATGAGAAAGAAAGTAATTGAGATCTATCAGTCTGGAAAAGGTTATAAAGCCATTTCTAAAGCTTTGGGACTCCAGCGAACCACAGTGAGAGCCATTATCCACAAATGGCGAAAACATGGAACAGTGGTGAACCTTCCCAGGAGTGGCTGGCCGACCAAAATTACCCCAAGAGCGCAGCAACGACTCATCCAAGAGGTCACAAAAGACCCCACAACAACATCTAAAGAACTGCAGGCCTCACTTGCCTCAGTTAAGGTCAGTGTTCATGACTCCACCATAAGAAAGAGACTGGGCAAAAATGGCCTGCATGGCAGAGTTACAAGACGAAAACCACTGCTGAGCAAAAATAACATAAAGGCTCGTCTCAGTTTTGCCAGAAAACATCTTGATGATCCCCAAGACTTTTGGGAAAATACTCTGTGGACTGACGAGACAAAAGTTGAACTTTTTGGAAGGTGTGTGTCCCATTACATCTGGCGTAAAAGTAACACAGCATTTCAGAAAAAGAACATCATACCAACAGTAAAATATGGTGGTGGTAGTGTGATGGTCTGGGGCTGTTTTGCTGCTTCAGGACCTGGAAGACTTGCTGTGATAAATGGAACCATGAATTCTTCTGTCTACCAAAAAATCCTGAAGGACAATGTCCGGCCATCTGTTCGTGACCTCAAGCTGAAGCGAACTTGGGTTCTGCAGCAGGACAATGATCCAAAACACACCAGCAAATCCTCCTCTGAATGGCTGAAGAAAAACAAAATGAAGACTTTGGAGTGGCCTAGTCAAAGTCCTGACCTGAATCCTATTGAGATGCTGTGGCATGACCTTAAAAAGGCGGTTCATGCTCGAAAACCCTCCAATGTGGCTGAATTACAACAATTCTGCCAAGATGAGTGGGCCAAAATTCCTCCACAGCGCTGTAACAGACTCATTGCAAGTTATCGCAAACGCTTGATTGCAGTTGTTGCTGTTAAGGGTGGCCCAACCTGTTATTAGCTTTAGGGGGCAAGCACTTTTTCACACAGGGCCATGTGGGTTTGGATTTTGTTTTCCCTTCATAATAAAAAAACTTCATTCAAAAACTGCATGTTGTGTTTACTTGTGTTATCTTTGATTAATATTTAAATTTGTTTGATGATCTGAAACATTAAAGTGTGACAAACATGCAAAAAAATAAAAAATCAGGAAGGGGGCCAACACTTTTTCACACCACTGTATAGTGATATTCTCAATGTTACTCAGAAAACAGGATACAGGAGGTTTAACTCATTTGAAATACTTCTGTTTAATGTTACACTGTCAGATATGCAAAATAAATCTCTCCTATCTCTTGCTCTGGCTACTGTGTATAGACTGCCAGGGCCATATACAGATTTCAAGAATTTGCAGATTTCCACTCAGTTCTATTGGTTAATGTTGATAAAGCGCTAATTGTCAGAGATTTTAATATTCACGTTGATAATACAAATGATGCATTAGGACTTGCGTTTACTGACCTAATAAACTCTTTAGGAGTCAAGCAAAACGTCACCGGGCCCACTCATCGTTTTAATCCTACGCTAGACTTAATTATATTGCATGGAATTGATCTTACTGATATAGATATCGTACCTCAAAGTGATGATGTTACTGATCATTTTCTTGTATCGTGCATGCTGCGTATTACTGATATTAACTATATGGTTCCGCGTTATCATCCGGGCAGAACTATTGCTCCAGCTACCAAAGACAGATTCACAAATAACCTACCTGATTTATCTCAACTGCTCTGTGTACCCATAAATACCCATGAACTAGACGAAATGACTAGCAACATGGGCACTATCTTCTCTAATACATTAGAAGCTGTTGCCCCCCTCAAATTGAAAAAGGTTAGAGAAAAACGTATTGTGCCATGGTACAACAGTTATACCCATTCTCTCAAGAAAGAAACTCGTAACCTTGAGCACAAATGGAGAAAAACTAACTTGAAAGTTTTTAGAATTGCATGGAATAACAGTATGTCCAGCTATAAACAGGCTCTAAAAGCTGTCAGGGCAGAGCAATATCCGTAAACTCATAAATAATAACCAAAACAATCCAAGGTTTTTATTTAGCACAGTGGCTAGATTAACAAATAAACAGATGCCACCCAATCTAAATATTCCCTCACAGTTTAATAGTAATGACTTTATGAATTTCTTCACTGATAAAATAGATAACATCACAAATACAATAACAAATGTAGATTCTACAGCATCTAGTACTTCAGCTTCATTCATTGCACCCAAAGAAAAACTGCAGTGCTGTACAACTATAGGACAGGAAGAGCTAAATAAAACTTATCAGTGTATCTAAACCAACAACATGTTTATTAGATCCTGTACCCACTAAACTACTGAAAGAGTTGTTACCTGTAGCAGAAGAACTGCTTCGCAATATTATTAACTCATCATTATCTTTAGGTCACATCCCAAAACCATTCAAGCTGGCGGTTATTAAGCCTCTTATTAAGAAACCACAACTAGATCCTAGTGAACTGGCAAATTACAGACCCATTTCAAATCTTCCGTTTATGTCTAAAATTTTAGAAAAAGTTGTGTCTGCTCAATTGTGCTCCTTCTTGCAAAAAATTATCTCTATGAAGAATTTCAGTCAGGATTCAGGCCTCACCATAGCACAGAAACTGCACTTGTTAAAATTACAAATGACTTGCTTCTTGCGTCAGACCAAGGCTGCATCTCATTGCTAGTTTTACTTGATCTTAGTGCTGCGTTCGACACTATAGACCAGGGCTGTCCAAACTCGGTCCTGGAGGGCCGGTGTCCTGCAGAGTTTACTCCAGGACCGAGTTTGGACAGCCCTGCTATAGACCATGACATACTCATAAATCGATTACAAAACTATACGGGTATTCAAGGGCAGGCTTTAAGATGGTTTAGATCCTACCTGTCCGATCGCTACCACTTTGTTTATTTAAATGGGGAGTCATCTAAATTATCACCAGTAAAGTATGGAGTACCACAAGGATCTGTCCTCGGTCCTCTGCTATTTTCAATATAAATGTTGCCCCTTGGTGATATTATTAGAAAATACAGGATTAGTTTTCATTGTTATGCTGTTTCATTGTTAGTCTTAGAGTTCATACTTGACTAACTGGGGCCCAGGTCAGGAAGCAGACAGACTGGCTAAACCGACCGTCTGCTAGCCGCCTCACGTCACAGAAGTCAGTTAATTCTCAGCACATAGAGACTCCTTCACCTAGATATCACACTATAGAGACTGTGTCTGTTCCCCGAACTAGAAAATACAGAAAACGTCCAAACCAATTTATGAGTAACCATTTAATTGATGTTCAACAAATAAAAAATGTTTACAACACACAGAAACAATTTATAAAACTTGGCTTACTGAATATCAGGTCCCTTTCTACAAAATCACTTTTTGTAAATGATTTGATTAATGATCATAACCTAGATTTGCTCTGTTTGACAGAAACATGGCTAAAACCAGATGAATACATTACTTTAAATGAGTCCACCCCCCAAGATTACAGCTATAAAAATGAGCCACGTCCAAAAGGCAAAGGGGGGAGGTGTTGCTACAATTTATAGCAATATTCTCAGTATTTCTCAGAGGGCAGGCTTTAAGTATAACTCATTTGAAGTTATGGTGCTGCGTATAACATTATCTAGAGAAACACGTGTTAGTGATAAATCCCCTGTGATGTTTGTATTGGCTAATGTATACAGGCCACCAGGGCACCATACAGACTTTATTAAAGAATTTGCTGATTTTCTATCTGAGTTAGTACTGGCTGCAGATAAAGTCTTAATTGTTGGCGATTTTAATATCCATGTCGATAATGAAAAAGATGCATTAGGATCAGCATTCATAGACATTCTGAACTCTATTGGGGTTAGACAACACGTTTCAGGACCTACTCATTGTCGAAATCATACTCTAGATTTAATACTGTCACATGGAATTGATGTTAGTGGTGTTGAAATTCTGCAGCAAAGCGATGATATCTCAGATCATTATCTAGTCTTGTGTAAACTCCATATAGCTAAAACTGTAAATTCTACTCCTTGTTACAAGTATGGTAGAACCATCACTTCTAGCACAAAAGATTGCTTTGTATGTAATCTTCCTGATTTATCTCAATTCCTCAGCATATCCAACAGCTCAGAACAGCTTGATGATGTAACAGAGACTATGGACTCTCTCTTTTCCAGCACTTTAGATACAGTTGCTCCTTTACGCTTAAGGAAGATTAAGAAAAAGAGTCCAACACCGTGGTATAATGAGCACACTCGCACTCTAAAGAGAGCAGCCCGGAAAATGGAGCGCAGCTGGAGAAAAACAAAACTAGAGGTATTTCGTATAACTTGGCGGGAAAGTATCCTATCCTACAGAAAAGCATTAAAAACTGCTAGATCTGATTACTTTTCGTCTCTTCTAGAAGAAAACAAACATAACCCCCGGTATTAATTCAATACAGTCACTAAATTAACGAAAAATAAAGCATCAACAGGTGTTGGCATTTCCCAAGAGCACAGCAGTAATGATTTTATGAACTACTTTACTTCCAAGATCGATACTATCAGAGATAAAATTGTAACCATGCAGCCGTCAGCTACAGTATCGCATCAAATAGTGCACTATAGATCCCCCGAGGAACAATTCCACTCATTCTCTACTATAGGAGAGGAAGAATTGTATAAACTTGTTAAATCATCTAAACCAACAACATGTATGTTAGACCCTATTCCATCTAAACTAATAAAAGAGCTGCTTCCAGAAGTCATAGATCCTCTTTTGGCTATTATTAATTCATCATTGTCATTAGGATATGTCCCCAAAACCTTCAAATTGGCTGTTATTAAGCCTCTCATTAAAAAACCACAACTTGACCCCAAATATCTAGTTAATTACAGACCGATCTCAAATCTTCCTTTTCTGTCAAAGATACTAGAAAAGGTAGTATCCTCACAATTATATTCCTTCTTAGAGAAAAATGATATCTGTGAGGATTTCCAGTCAGGATTTAGACCGTATCATAGTACTGAGACTGCTCTCATTAGAGTTACAAATGATCTGCTTCTATCATCTGATCGTGGTTGTATCTCTTTATTAGTTCTACTGGATCTTAGCGCTGCGTTCGACACCATCGACCACAACATTCTTTTAAATAGACTAGAAAACTTTGTTGGCATTAGTGGAAGTGCCTTAGCATGGTTCAAATCATACTTATCTGACCGCCATCAGTTCGTAGCAGTGAATGACGAGGTATCATATTGATCACAAGTGCAGTATGGAGTACCTCAAGGCTCAGTACTAGGGCCGTTACTTTTCACGCTTTACATGTTACCCTTGGGAGATATTATCAGGAGACATGGTGTTAGCTTTCACTGTTATGCTGATGATACTCCACTCTATATTTCTTCACGGCCCGGTGAAACACACCAAATTGAGAAACTAACGGAATGCATAGTCGATATAAAAAACTGGATGACGAGTAATTTCCTACTGCTAAATTCTGAAAAAACAGAGGTGTTAATTATCGGACCTAAAAACCCCACATGTAATAACTTAGAACACTATCTAACACTTGACAGCTGCTCTGTCAATTCTTCTTCTTCATCAGTCAGGAACCTAGGTGTGCTGTTTGATAGCAATCTTTCTTTTGAAAGCCATGTTTCTAGCATCTGTAAAACTGCGTTCTTCCATCTCAAAAACATATCCAAACTGCGACCTATGCTCTCAACGTCAAATGCAGAAATATTAATTCATGCGTTTATGACCTCAAGGTTAGATTATTGTAATGCTTTACTGGGTGGTTGCTCTGCACGTTTAATAAACAAACTACAGTTAGTCCAAAATGCAGCAGCTAGAGTTCTTACTAGAACCAGGAAGTATGACCACATTAGCCCGGTTCTGTCAACACTGCACTGGCTCCCTACTAAACATCGTATAGATTTTAAAATCTTGTTAATGACTTATAAAGCCCTGAATGGTTTAGCTCCTCAGTACTTGAGTGAGCTCTTATCGCATTATAGTCCTCCACGGCCGCTGCGTTCTCAAAACTCTGGCCGTTTGATAATACCTAGAATATCAAAATCAACTGCGGGCGGCAGATCGTTTTCCTTTTTAGCACCAAAACTCTGCAAAACAATCTACCAAACACTGTTCGGGAGGCAGACACATTCTGTCAGTTTAAATCTAGATTAAAGACCCATCTCTTTAACCTGGCGTACACATAACACACTACTACACTTCTATTATTCAAATCCGTTAAAGGATTGTTAGGCTGCATTAATTAGATCAACCGGAACCGGGAACACTTCCCATAACACACGATGTACTCGTTACATCGTAAGAAGATTGGCATCTACGCTAATATTTGTTTCTTTCTTATTCTGTTTCTCAGTCCGTGTCCGGATCAGATGGTGGATCGGCGCCGGGAGATGATGTCTGCGGCCCTGATCGTCAGCGATGAGCCCCAGAGACATATCCCAAGTGAAGACCTCGACTAAAATACAATAAAAATAAAAATAAAACAAATAATTAAAAATATAATAATAAAATACCTAACTACATAATACTATTATTGTTAGAAATTGCAACAATATAAAAATAGAAATATAATACATTTATACATTTAAAAATTTAATTAAAACAATAAGTAAACAATGAATAAACAATAATATCCTGGCCAGAGGAGAACTGGACCCCCGACTGAGCCTGGTTTCTCCCAAGGTTTTTTTTTTTCCATTCTGTCACAGAGGGAGTTTTGGTTCCTTGCCGCTGTCGCCTCTGGCTTGCTCAGTTGGGGACACTTAATTTCTAGCAATTATCGTCAATTTGATTTCACAGATACTATTTAAACTAAACTTAGCTAGACAATGACATCTCCGAATTCAATAATGAAATGCCCTTAACTGAAAATTGAGTGTTTAATCTTATTATTATACATTACTGACACTTTATCCTCCAACTTGATACCGTTAAGTGCTTTGACACAATCTGTATTGTTAAAAGCGCTATATAAATAAAGGTGACTTGACTTGACTTGACTTGATGATACTCAGCTATATATCTCAACAAGACCAGACAAAACTTCTAAACTATCTAAGCTAATAGATTGTGTTAAAAATGTAAAAGATTGGATGCCCAATAATTTCCTCCTATTAAATTCAGATAAGACAGAGATATTAATTATTGGACCAAAAAACAGTACACAGAATCTCTTAGATTACAATTTGCAACTAGACGGATGTTCTGTTACGTCCTCTTAAGTCAAAAATCTGGGTGTTATATTAGACAGCAACTTGTCCTTTGAAAATCATATTTCCCATGTTACAAAAACACCATTCTTCCATCTTAGAAACATTGCCAAGCTTCGAAACATGCTACCTGGTTCTGATGCAGAAAAGCTAGTTCATGCATTCATGACCTCTAGATTGGACTATTGTAATGCACTGCTAGCTGGTTGTCCTGCATTTTCAATAAACAAGCTACAGATAGTCCAAAATACAGCGGCTAGAGTCCTTACCAGGTCAAGAAAATATTATCATATTACCCCAATTTTACAGTCTCTGCACTGGCTACCTATTAAGTTTGGTAGCAGTTACAAAATATTATTACTTTGCTATAAGGCCCTAAATGGTTTAGCTCCTGCGTACTAGTCTTCTACCACGCTACAATCCAACACGCTCCCTAAGGTTGCAAAACTCTGGACTTTTGATAGTACCTAGGATAGCAAAGTCCACTAAAGGAGGTAGAGATTTTTCACATTTGGCTCCCAAACTCTGGAATAGCCTTCCTGATAACGTTTGGGGTTCAGACACACTCTCTCTGTTTAAATCTAGATTAAAGACACATCTCTTTAGCCAAGCATTCACATAATGCATCTTACAATCTTGTACTGCAGTTATATCTGATCAAATGTACATTATTATTCTTTAGCTTGGGTTGAACAAATAAAATTTGCTTGGAAGGAACAGCAGCTATGCTAATTATGTCTCTATTTGTTTCTCTGTTTCTGCCTCGGGATTAACATCCCTTGGTAACTAGGAATTACTGAAGCGTCAGTCTGGATCCAACCCTTAAATGATCTGAGATGACCAAACACCTGAGAAGAGATGATGCCAACCCCTCAGAGGACCTCAGAGGATGCCAACCCTCAGACAACATACAGAAATACAAAATTTTGTTAAAATTGTTAAATATATTAAGTTTCTACAATATATAAATATTAAGCGCTATACAAATAAACTTGAATTGAATTGAATTGAACAGTCCCATGGGAGAACTTAAGGCAGGAGGCCTATGAGGGAAGTAAGCTATGCTATGTAGCGCTTGTAGCAGAAACAAAACTGCGTGGTTGGAACATCAAAGTTTATCCAGTTGAAGTGGGATGCAGAGGATTTGTGGCGTTATCAGACTGTTGAAAGAACTCATAATCCACGGTCAGGCTTCACAGAAAGAAGTAGTAGCCAGTGGATTTGGCGCAAGTGGAATGATCCATTCTGGGCCCCAGGTAAAGCAACATAAATCACTCAAGAACTCCCACTTCTCAACCTTTCAGCCAACTGCAGACCTTACCAACAGGGTAAGTTTCGGGAACATTTAGCACAGGACACAAGCTGAGGATTGATCATCCTGCAGCAGGCCACCCTTGTGGAGGGTGTATAGCGTTGAAAGGTTGAAACACCCAATGATGCAAGGGTACACTACTGACGATGTGGCCTGTGCACTATTGACTTGAAATGGTGCCCTGACCAAAATGTATCTCCCATACAATTCTGAAAATCCCTACCAGTTGATTGTCTACCACTCCTAGCAACAAGGTAAATCTTGAAAAAGATTTTTCAAGAGTCCTGTGTTTTTATTCTTTGTTTAAAAAATGGTTCTTGTAGTGATAACCATGGTATAGTAAACAAACACTATAGTTAAACTGTGGTTACTGTAGTAAGACCATGGTTAATTTTTGTAAAGGGATGATGAGTAAAGAGATGGGCTGCTGCACATTTGAAGGTAAAACATTTGCACTTTTTTTTTTTTTTTTTCAGACAGTTTTTTTTAACAACTACAAAACATTACATGATCCATTTGAACTTTTAACAGTCAATTTAAATAAATTTATTTGCACAAACCAACCTAATTATAATGAACATTACACACAAAAGTGTGAGGTTGGTAAGATTTCTTTGTTTCTTTTTTTTTCTCAGAATTCTTTTGTTAAAAAGAAGAGCTTTTTTAAAATATTTTATTTTTTTATTTTTTTTGTAAGGATGAAAAAGCCTTTACTGTCACTTTTCATACATTCTTAAGTTTGTGCTAAAGAAATAATATTGCTGGTTCAAAACCACTCTACGATCGATATTTTTAGGTGCATAACAATTGATCTGCCCACCCCTACAACACACTGCATTTAGAGTCAGGGGGTGTAAACGTTTCCACAGGATGGTTGGGGTAAATTGCTCATACTTTGTCTAGAAACATAAATATTTTATGTACTGTTGCTTCCAAAGGGAAGTACTAAAAAAATAAGAACTTTAAACAAAATAACCAATCAGTTTCCACAGATTCAATTGAAAAGTGAAAAGTCTGAAAAAATAAATTCCTGCCACCTCACATTGTGACAATCATTCTGTTCAAAAGTTTACAGCCCAGGGCTCTTAATGTTGTGTTGCCTTGAGCATCCGTGAATGTTTGCAGATTTTGATCATCTAGGTAACAGCATGCATATCAAATACAAGAATCAAATGTATGGAAACATTTGACCCACTTCTTTGGTTTAAATTCAGTTATCAGATGTTCAAATGAGGTCTGGTTGTCAAGTAAGTACTGAATCAAAAAACAAAAGCTTATGATCTCTCTTTATTATTATTGTTATTATTTTAAATCAATCTTTTCATTGCAAGATAATGTGCTAAGTTCTCGAAATGCCCCCCAGTCATGCAATTCTAGAATTGGGCCTGGCATAAAATTTTAAAGGTGGCATAATGGAGAATTCGCAATTTCCATTAATTTCCGTGATTTTTAACATCTGTCAAAGAATGCCAAATATATATATATATATATATTTATAACTTACCAATCAGACGGCACCAGCACAAACAGAACAAAACAAACACGTGCAACATTTTCTTCAATTGTTCAGTGAGAAGTGTGCAATAAGTTAATAACGTCTGCTATCTCACAATTGTGAGATCTTCTCAGCTCATTTTCAGAGTCAAACTGAAACCTGCTGTGGTCTTTTTTTTTTTGAGAGAGATGAAGAGTGTGTGTTCTTGTACATGCGTGTTTAGTCTGTAGGTGAAGGTTCTTCTTCCTGTCCTGTTTTTATTGAACCGCACAGTTGATTCCTTCACAAAACAGATTTATAGTGGAATAAGAAATAATAAATAAAAGTCAAAAACAGTCAAATCGGTGTTAGCAGTTAAACTAGACTCTTACCTGTCATGTGCTAAAATGCTAAAAAATATACTTGACTGCTACTGTAGCTTTAAGCTGTTTTGATAAAACATTGCGTTCAAAAGCCATTAAGGCATTTTTAGGGCTGTGATGTTGGGCCTCTTTTGAGCACAATGTGAACACGACACGAGATAACGTGTGGAACGCGCCACAAAAACCAGCATGACAGATGCTCAACGATAGCCCGACATTACAGCCCTAAAAATAATGGTAAGCAAGCGCTGCTTTGGTTACAGTTTGTATATCTGCAGTCCTAGTTTCAGTTTCCCTTTTTGAATGATGAATATAGACTTTTGATACCTGCTGATATAGATCATTATTTTCTTACACACAGGTGCATGCTGGTTGACAGTCAACTGTAGGCCTTATGTGTTCAAGCAGAGCTTTTTGGCGCGAGACGCAGCTGACACAAAGCAGCAATATGGTCACCGCTAGTTCTTTGATGTCGACTTGGTGTCCCTGTAAACGATCCTCTGCTGGAGCGAATCAGACACACCTGCACACACAACAGAGCGAGGATGGGACCGTGAGCCCATGAACCGTGACAGTGATGGACTAGGTAAATCAAAAGGTAGGCCTACGTCATTTACAAGGTGTAGCAGATTCCTGTACAGGTATGAATTCTTGATGCATCATTTTTTGGACTGACTGATTTAAGGGTAGAGTATATAGTTTCACAAAAGCACCTCTTGAACATTGCACCTCCCCCAACTCAAACATTGCAAACACAGCTTCTACAGGTGATTGTAAAGGCTTGCCTCGAGCTGTTTGACTCTGTCTACACTGCACACATCAAAGTAAACATTATAAACTGCTATATTTGTCTTCCTGAACGGGTACATGATTAAACTCTGGCTGTGCCTGATATAACCACGCCCCCAAACTTATGCTATTGGTTGAGCTAGAAATGTGAAAAAAAGTGTATGTGACACCCTGGAACAGCAATTTTTAATGTGGGACCCCCCTCAAAATGCGATTGTGCTAGTTTTAGGCTAGTTTTTGAGTAGCAATTGGGCAGCTTTTGTTGTGAAAACCTGGCAACCCTGCCTGGCTTCTGTTCCCTTGTTTTGTATTTTCAGCTGACAGGTGGTTTTAGTCTTTCTTATTTTGTGTGTTCTCTCTCTGTGTTTGCAGGGTGGAGTCATATGGCAAGTGTTGTGAGTTACTGTGATGAATTGACTGCTAAGAAATTCCTTCTTTCCCAGTGTGGTTGTTGAGCTTGAGACCTCTTCACCACCAAGAGGTTTTTTTTTTGTATTTTTTTTTTTTTTTTAATTCATTCATGTATTACCTTAATAAATAATTTGGTCGTAGCCTCTCCAATTACTGCTCTAATTTTATATTTACATTTTTGGTACTATAAATGTGTGGAGTGAGATTTCTATAGCCATGACATTAAAGAAAGCTGCCTAATGCAGTCAAAGGAACATCTGCCACCAGGTGCATAGCATATTGGACAAAAGAACATGCTGTCTTTTATCCTCTGGACTTTGCTTATGGTTTTGCATTTGCATATACAAACAGCCGGAACGTTCACGTCATCCCTCTACCATCCCTCTACCAGTCTCCAATGTCACTTTCAGTTCAACTAGTGATACAATTGCATCGCCATTAAAGCAGAAGAACAGAAGAACATTTTTATTAATCTGACTAGGCATTCATTTTCTAAAGGGAAAAGTTGTGAAATGAAGCTTTTCTTTAATTTGTTCGCCGTGATCTTGTTTTTAATCAACAATGGTAAGACCTTTGTTTGTTATAATTTGTTGCACCGGTTTCTGTCAGCTTATAATAGGCACTGTAGTGACAGAAAGATCTGGTTTTGTGTTGACATTATGATTAGGCTGGCAACAGTGCCTACCAGGGTCAAAGAATTCGTAATTTACACAGGAGATTCCAAGAGTAGGACTAAAACATATTTGCAGAAAAACACAGCAGTGTATTTATGCTTTGGAAAATAATTTTCTTAAGTATTTTAATGGGTAATGTAATATAGAGAAAGGGGGTCAAATTATGAAACAGGATGTTGAAGGGTGGATCTTTCACTTCAGGAGGGCAACCATTTTGTGATTTATTTTCTTTCTTTTATATTCTTTCCTTCCTTCCTTCTTTCATTCATTCATTCATTCATTCATTCATTCATTAATTCATTCATTTTATAATATTTAATCATTTAATCATTTTTGTAACTTGGGAAGGTGTGACAAAGGAGTTGAGGATCCAAATGCAAGGGTTTATTCCATAACATTACAATTTTATTATTCATTTATTCATATCATTTATAATAATTTAAATGATTCTTTCATTGAATTAGATTATATTATTGATTATTGATTAGATTATTATTGACTATTGATTAATATATTATTGATTATATTATATTATTTTTTAAAATATATTAATTTTTCACTGTTGTTTGGTCTTTTTGAGATTGTGTGGTTTCAAATGATATTTGTCATCGAGCGAGAGAGATAAGAGAATGTTTCCTTTCCAAGGTATTTTTTTTTTTTACGTCACAGGATGATGTTGTGAATTTCCCACTGCTGTTGTTTGTGGTAATAACACTTACTGGATTTATGCTTGTCAGGTGAATTCTGAGTTTTGGAACATGCAGTTAAGATTATACAATAAACAGCTTATTTTTATCGTCCCTTTGTCTCCTGCTTCTGCTCTTCACTAGCTTTCCTCAGTCAACTTCTTGGCTGATAGAAGACAGTTAATACAGTTTTGGGTACCAGGTAAAACTTGCTGTTAACAGGTTTTGGGTATTATACGACTTTGCTGACTAGTTTTCTGTTACCAGACAAAATGGATATTTTCTGACAGCATCTGATGTCTGGGGCTGGATCTCATATATCTGGTGTGGAGACACACTCTCTACTCAAAATCTTTGTGATACACTCTTAAAAATAAAGGTGCTTATAAAAGGTTATTCGCAAAAATGCTATAGAAGAACCATTTTTGGTTCCACAAACAACCATTCAGTCAAAGGTTTTTTTTTAAAGAACCATCTCTTTCTTACCTTTTTTTATATGTGAAGAACCTTCTTTCACCACAAAGAAACGTTTGTGAAACGGACAGGTTCTGCAGATGTTAAAGGTTCTATATGGAACCATTTAGACAAAAAGGTTCTCCTATGGCATTGTGAAGCACCTTGATTTTATAAAGTGTATGTGGGGAAAAAAGTTTTCTCAGCACTACTGTATGTTCTGCTTGGCTTATGCTAACTGTTTGTTCTTCAGGTGCATCTGTTGTTGGATCAGATGTAGTCTCTGTGAAGGAGGGGGATTCAGTCATTTTTCACACTGGTGTTAAAACAAACCAACAAGAAGATATTAAATGGTATTTTGAAGACACTCGTATTGCTCAAATCAGTGGAGATCTCAGTAATTCCTGTACAGATGTTCAGTGTGAAGATGGTGATGAGAGATTCAGAGACAAACTGAAGCTTGACGATCTGACTGGATCTCTGACCATCACAAACATCACAAACACAGACTCTGGAGTTTATGAACTGAAGATCATCAGTAGCACCAGCAGCAGTGAAAAAATATTCAATGTCATTGTCAATGGTGAGTCATTAATGAATGTTTAAATGCAGTTATATGTTTAAAGTATTGTTAATGTGTTTCTTGATTTTTATTGTTTTTACCTGTACATTTATTTACACAGTATTTTCACAAGTTCGGAAGTGACATCTAAATATAAATGCAGAATTTACTCTCGAAATTACATCTGCAGTACATCATTAAACAGCTTATTTTGATTTTAAATTAAAATCCCATTCAAACTAGGATGATAACTAAAATGATAGTTATATTACTCTTCACACCAACACACAATATCGTTATGTTCATTAAAAGTGCAGCAGTTTTGTTGTCTGCCACTTTAAATGCTGCAGCTCTTTATACAGGATGCATTCTCATTGGCGGGGAAATAAAAACATTCTGAAAGTGATTCCTACAATGTTTTTCTCTGTGCTGTTATCATTATAGATGCTGTGTGGAATCTTCACAATTAGTGTTGTTGTTATCCTTTGTTGTGAAAGGCCTTAAGTTATTTCCATAGTTTTAACAGTTATTTTTGTTTTTCATTAAAAGCTGCAGTTGAGCTCAGATGAAGTTGAAAGTAATCTCGCCATCTCTGACCAGCTCTATTATAATCTGTTTGAATTAGGATTTGATATGTAAAGTGTGTTTAAGCACAATCTAAAATGTTTATTTTCAGACCAAAAGTCAGAAAAGGGCTTGTGCATATGCAGTCAAGTTCACATATATTTCATGTTGTGTAGTGTTTTGTTTTCCACAAAAAGTTCCTCCAGCATCTGTTGGTTTGTGTTTCAGGTGTTTCTGCTGCTGAACGAGATGAAATGAAGAGAAAGTCAGTAAACGAGGGAGAATCTGTCACTTTAGAATCTGAAAAAACAAAAAACCCAAATGATGAGATGATGTGGTATGACACTTTCATTGCTGAAATCAGTAGAGATCAGAGTAAGATTTGTACAGGTGATCAGTGTAAAGAGAGATTCAGAGACAGACTGAAGCTGGACAATCAGACTGGATCTCTGACCATCAGAGACACCAGAACCACAGACTCTGGAGATTATAAACTACAGATCACCATCAGTGACAGCAGCTTCAGTATCACCAGAGTGAAGAGATTCAGTGTTACTGTCATTGGTGAGTGTCGTTCATTTTCCTTTGAGGAATTTTGAAAACCCAATATTTTTTAATCAAACTAGTAAGTGTTGGGATGTGAACTGTTTAGAAAAAGGGAGATTTAACGTGATAATGCTTTGACTAATGTTAGTAACAAGGAAAATGCATAATATCAGTCTATTTTCCTGTCAACATGGTTTCCTGTTGATCTAAGTGCTGTGATGCTGCTGTTGCTAAAACAGATGCTGCCATTTAACAGTTAAATCAGTGTCATACAAATGATGACCAAAGTAAAAACGAAAAAAAATAAAAATAATAAAATTTAAATATCAGTCGAACATATTGTTAAATACTGGTTGGATTATCGTTCACTCTCTAGTAATAATGACTGTCTGTCTTAGCTGTTCCAGATTCAGGTCTGTCTTCAGCTGCTGTAGCAGGAATAGTTGTTGGTGTTCTGCTGGTGGCTGCTGCTGTAGCTGTTGGTGTGATTTACTGTCACCGCAGGAGCCGTACAGCAGTACCACAGAGTGTAAGTAGTACATACAGCTAATTTAACATAAATAACATAAATGTACACAGTGAAATATTTTTTTTGTTCTTTATTTTTATTTTTAATATTTAACACCACAAAAGACTGTTAAATGTTTAGGGAAAGAAAACGTCTGTACAAGCGACAGGAAAAACACAATTCTGAGTCTCTAGTAAATTTTGTTGCTGAAACATTAGTCCTCCTCTTTACTTTTTACCATTTGTGAATATGTGTTTTCTTACAGGATGAAGATGTTAATAACTCGCCACGGAACCCAGAAGACATTGCTTTGAATGACACAGAACATCCTTGAATCAGACTCAGGCCGATCAAGGCTGCCAATAAAACAATGTAACATCGTTTATAATTATGATACTTTCATTGAAAGGGAATTAGGGAATTAGAGAATTAGGAAATTAATTAACATGTTATTAGCAATGGAACAGCAAGAGCTATTTATTAGAAGTTTATTAAGGCTGCTAAAATGATCCAGACAGGAACTGTGAGACATTACTCTGTTTCTTGTCTTTGCATAACTGATATCTGGTTTGACATTTCAGTTATTTGGTCTTGTCTGCTTACATTCACTATGACTAACAGAACGGACCGTGTTTTCACATTTACCTCACCAAGACCAGGATTTTCCTCCTCACACACAGTCTTACACTGGAGGACAGTCTGCTCTAATGTTACTATAAGTGGTTTAACTGGTATTGTTGCTGTTTCTGGAAAAAGATTGTATCATTACATTGCTAATGTTTATGGTTTAACCAATACTAACCCTTAGTCATCAGCCTTCATCAGAAAACACTTTCCACCAGCTACACCGGAAACAAGACCAGCCTTAATAAGCTTGGAAATTCATTGATTTATTTTAAAGTTTGTGAAACACTTTGCTGAGAGTTTTTGTGATGTTAGGTGCCTGTAACTGGAAGCATACATGATGCACGCTGTGGTAAATGTTTTTACTTAAACTTGAAAAACATTTGATGTGCTATTTGTCAGGAGGAATGTTACAGAAGAATTAATACACATGTGTATACTTCATAATGAAAGTGATGTGGCCAAGTATATAATGCAATTAAATTATAGTAAATCTTCATTTTTTGTAGATATACTATATTGTATCTTCATCATTGAAATGTGAAAAAATAAAAGTCACAGTAAAATTGCAACATTCAGTCGTCTTACCTGTAGTTGCAATCAAATCATCTGTGACATTATATAAGGTGCTGATTTGTTCCTTCATTTTTAGATGTCTGGTTTATTCCATTAGGAATTGTGTTCAGCTGTGATTGTTGAGTGTGATTGTTGTTGTTGTTGTTTTTTAAACACAAGGAATTATTGTATTTTGCTGATGTGTTTGTCTTAGAATATCATCATTGTTTGATGAAGATGATTGCTTTAACTCTACTTGGTCAGATAGCCTTAAGCTTACTGTTTCCTTGGTTCTTTCTTTTGGCATGACTCTTGTTCCCTTGTTCCTTTTTTGGATTTGTCTTTTTGTCTGGTGCTCACTGTTAATATTAAAATAATAACCGTAGTAGAGGTATATCATGATTTTTATTTATGTCGTGTAAATATTTTCTGAAAAGTCATTGAAGTGTCAAAGCTAATATGCTAAAGTCCTCTCAAAAGATTGAACCACAAATCAAAAGATTTTTACCATAAACCATGAAGTAGACATAAATGTCATAGTTTTCCTAACTCTATAAATATTTTTTTTTTTTTTTTTTTTTTTTTTTGGAAATAAAGAAATGAACTTGAAAAAATCTTTGTATGTTTATGTGATAAATATTATTAAAACATGATTCATTCATAATGGCTGGAATATTTGTTTTTCTAAAATATTTCCGTGTTTTTAGAAACAACTAAGCTTATACTGGATCAAGTTGATTTCAATGCTGACACACTGCTTTTACTAACAACTTTATTATTATGTCCCGTGGCCCACTGATCGTTGGAAACTGTGTTTGTTTTTGCTGTCAGTGCCGTCTCCCATGTTCAATTGTTCATTGTCCTCTGTGCTGCTGCTCTGACAGGTGTTATTTGCATACTGCACCCTGTTTCCTGGTTATCAACCAACACTCCATTCACTGGCTCCTGCAGGAAGAAGCCCAGCAATAAAAACAGCCAAAGAAGCACAGCAAGCAGAGACTTGGAGGTCTTTCCTCCCCATGAGGCTCCTGTCCCAGACAGTGAGAAACAAAGCCTTTTGAAACTTAAAATCAATTGAAACAATCACTTCTTAAAATGATTGACTCTTTTGAATCGATCGAAGCTGGTCAGAATAGTGACCCCTGCTGGTCAGAATAGTGTAAATGCTCAGGAAACTCAGCTAGGGTGTAACCATGTTAATAAATAAATAACTCACAGAGACTGTAACTTCATATATCAGTTTCTGTGAGGATATGTGCATCCCTACCAGGACATTCTTATCATTCAATAATGATAAACCGTGGTTTACTGGGAATCTCAAACAGCTTCGTCAGGCCAAAGAGGATGCTTACAGAAGTGGGGATAAAATCTTGTATAACCAGGCCAGGAACAGACTAACAAAGGAGATCAGAGTGGCTAAAAATAACTACTCTGAAAAGCTGAGAAGAGAGCTTTCAGGCAACGATCTGGCGTCAGTATGGACTGATCACTGAGCACCAAAACAGCCAGACACAAGAACAGTTTTTTTTCCCCCAGGCCATATCCCACCTGAACAACACATAACACACCCCGGCACTGTACATCTGTAAATAACTCATCAAACCCTCATCCGTACATAAGACATATGCACATTCACAGTTCTGTCTATGGACATTTTTTCATTTTTTTCTTAACTGTATATTTGTATTTTTATTACTGTTGTTATTTATAATTTACTGTCTATTCTCTTCATTATTAGTGTTTTTTTAACCTTAATTATATGTTGTCTGCACTATGTTTGTACTTCTGTACTGGAAGCTCCTAACACCAAGACAAATTCCTTGTGTGTGTAAACACACTTGGCAATAAAGCTCTTTCTGATTCTGATTCTGATTCTTTTCTCACGTTTTGTTTCTTGTTATTTTCTCTTCTCTTTTTTTGTACATTAATACCCATGCGTACATTTTTTTTCTTTTCTCCCTAGACATCTATTTGTTTAGAATATTTACTGTTTTCTTATTTTGTTAATAAATTGATTTATTGTATGGAATTTTGTGTTTTGCCTCTTTTGTGTAGCGGCTTATGAGACAGCCGTAACATAAAATCGGGGGCTCGTCCGGGATTTTGAATTTGTTTGTTTGAGAGATTTTTTTTTTTCTCTTCAGGATTTCCTGTGAGGATTGGCTTTCACTCCAATTAGTTAGAGTGTTTCAGCTGGGCTGCGTGTGAGCGGTCCTTCCAGAGGACACACTGTTTGTTGTTTTGTTGATTTTCTTTTGTAATTTATTTGGGGTTTTGGAAGGAAATGGGGGTACACTTCTCGTGAAGCTGAACTCATTTGGAGAACGGCTGTTACGACGTTCAGCGTTTCAAGTAGCCTTAAGCCCGGCAGTCCTTTGAAGACTAGAGAGGCTAGTTTAATAAAAGCCAATGGAAATCCTGGTGATTTGGGTACCCGTTGATGTGGGTAGTGCTCTGGGTTTCGAAATGCTCCAGCCACCTTCCAGCACCTTAGAAATAGGGCGTTGTCTGGATTATCTGGAGGTGAGGCTTACAGGTGCATCTCAGTAAATTAGAATGTCGTGGAAAAGTTCATTTATTTCAGTAATTCAACTCAAATTGTGAAACTCGTGTATTAAATAAATTAAATGCACACAGACTGAAGTAGTTTAAGTCTTTGGTTCTTTTAATTGTGATGATTTAGGCTCACATTTAACAAAAACCCACCAATTCACTATCTCAACAAATTAGAATACTAATAAGACATTTTTAGTGAATTGTTGGCCTTCTGGAAAGTATGTTAATTTACTGTATATGTACTCAATACTTGGTAGGGGCTCCTTTTGCTTTAATCAGTTTGTGGCACTGCTGAGGTGGTATGGAAGCCTAGGTTGCTTTGATAGCGGCCTTCAGGTCATCTGCATTGTTGGGTCTGGTGTCTCTCATCTTCCTCGTGACAATACCCCATAGATTCTCTATGGGGTTCAGGTCAGGCGAGTTTGCTGGCCAATCAAGCACAGTAACACCATGGTCATTGAACTAGCTTTTAGTACCTTTGGCAGTGTGGGCAGGTGCCAAGTCCTGCTGGAAAATGAAATCAGCATCTCCATAAAGCTTATCAGCAGAAGGAAGCATGAAGTGCTCTAAAATTTCCTGGTAGATGGCTGCGTTGACTGTGGACTTCAGAAAACACAGTGGACCAACACCAGCAGATGACATGGCAGCCCAAATCATCACTCACTGTGGAAACTTCACACTGGACTTCAAGCAACATGGATTCTGTGCCTCTCCACTCTTCCTCCAGGGACTCTGGGACCTTGATTTCCAAATTAAATGCAAAATTTACTTTCATCTGAAAAGAGGACTTTGGAGCACTGAGCAACAGTCCAGTTCTTTTTCTCCACAGCCCAGGTAAGACGCTTCTGACGTTGTCTCTGGTTCAGAAGTGGCTTGGTAGCCCTTTTCCTGAAGATGTCTGAGCGTGGTGACTCTTGATGCACTGACTCCAGCTTCAGTCCACTCCTTGTGAAGCTCTAACAAGTGTTTGAATCAGCTTTGCTTGACAGTATTCTCAAGCTTGCAGTCATCCCTGTTGCTTGTGCACCTTTTCCTACCCAAATTCTTCCTTCCAGTCAACTTTGCATTTAATATGCTTTGATACAGCACTCTGTAAACAGCCACACCTTTCAGTAATGACCCTCTGTTAATTACCCTCTTTGTGGAGGGCGTCAATGTTCGTCTTCTGGATCATTGCCAAGTCAGCAGTCTTCTCCATTATTGTGGTTTCAAAGAACAAGAGATACCCAGAATGTATACTGTAGGGATGGTCATTAATTGAAACTCAAATGTAAATATTCTAATATTTTGAGATACTGATTTTTGACTTTCATGAGCTGTAAGCTCTAATCA
This sequence comes from Schizothorax lantsangensis, assembly GCA_027422415.1. Classification (NCBI taxonomy): domain Eukaryota; kingdom Metazoa; phylum Chordata; class Actinopteri; order Cypriniformes; family Cyprinidae; genus Schizothorax; species Schizothorax lantsangensis. The sequence goes on along the minus strand of CM049843.1, from coordinate 10,714,391 downwards.
TCAAAATTAAATCAAAAAAACTTTTGAAATGTTTTACTTTGCATGCAATGAATCTAAAATATATGAAATTTTCACTTTTTGAAATAACTTACAAGAAAAAATTAACTTTTTCACGACATTCTAATTTATTGAGATGCACCTGTATTTGGATGATGTAGTTTGGTATAGTTCATCTTGGACAGATCACCTAGTCCAAATAAAGGAGTTATTTGTTTGTTTGACCGAGGCCTCTTTGACTTTAAATCTGGCAAAATGTGAATTTGGGAAAGCTACAGTTACTTATTTAGGTAAAGTAGTGGGAAATGGACAGGTTCGACCAACTGAAGCCAAGATTGAGTCCATTTGTGCCTTTCCAGTCCATACAAATCGTAGAGAATTGCGTAGGTTCTTAGGAATGGCTTAGGAATGGTTATTATCGTGGATTTTGTCTAAATTTTGCATCTATTGTGGCACCCTTGACTGACCTTATAAGTACTAAAGTGCCTTTTGAGTGGACCACTGTTTCTCAGCAGGCCTTTGATAGAGCAAAAGCCCTGTTGGCTAGTGCTCCTGTGCTCATTCTCCCAGATTTTTCCCAACCTTTTTGCTTAGCCAGTGAAACTGGAGCTGGGGCTGTACTTCTGCAAAAGAGCAAAGATGGCGTAGAAACACCCAATTTGTTATTTAAAAAATAAATAAATAAATAAAAACATTTAATGCTCATCAGCGAGTTTATTCTGTTGTGGAGAAGGAAGCTCTTGCCCTTGTCCTGACTGTCCAGCATTTTAAAGTTTACTTGGGATCATCTGCAAGTCCCATTGTTGTGTATACAGACAATAATCCTTTGGTGTTTTTACATCGGATGAAAAATCACAGTCAAAGGATAATGAGGTGGAGCCTCATTCTGCAACCATTTACTCTTAAGACTAAACATGTGCGGGCAGCGACAACATAATTGCTGATGCCCTATCTCGGGCATAAGGTTGTATATTTTGTATAGTCTTTTCCCCATTCTCTCCTCTTTCTATCCTGTTCCCTAGGGCCCAGGAAGTGGAAAGTGGAGCCGGGGATTTGTTGAAGACTACCCCCCCCACCCCCCACCCCACACACACACACACACACACACACACACACACACACACACACACACACACACTTTCCCTATACATATTTTGTATTCCTTAGAGGAATATTTTTGTGGGGGAGGTGTTACGCCTGCCTATTGCCCCCTGTTGACTCTGCTGCTTAGTGCAAGTGCTAGCTGGGCAACAGGTACAATGAATCATTAATTAACCCTCCGAGGGTGCGGTAGCAGATTAAAATACTGGTATGTCTTTGAGTCGCTCTCTCTCTGGTGTTGCTTTTCTCCCATTTTTTCTCTTCCCTTTTTTTCCATTAATACCCACACGTGCCTTTTTTTCCCTCCTTAGACGTCTATTTGTTATGAATATTTACCGTTCTCTTATTTTGTAAATAAATTGATTTATTGTATGGAATTTTGTGTTTTGCCTCTTTTGTGTTGCGGCTTATGAACCAGCCGTAACAAGCGCATATTGCAAATCATTTGATTTAGACCAGGATTTTGGAGTCGGTTCGCAAATCATTTGATTCAGATAGGGACTTCGGAGTGCGGATCATCCCCTACTGAAGATGATTCTGCGATCGCAATTGTTTATTAGTTGGTCCTTGCTCCCTCCTGAAGCTGGGTTGTTCATTGTATTTTTAATTAATTTCAATGGTGATCAGGTGTTATTCTTATTATGACCTGTAGATGGCAACCGTGTATAGCTAATATACAGTAAACAGTGCCTAAAGAAGTAAAAAGAATACAAAGCTATAACGGAGAGCTTGGTAGAGTTAATAGTTTATTAGGTATACAATCCTGAATCCTTAGCTTTGTTAACACAGTGTCTAATCAACAGTCTCTGTATGTGTAAAAGCTTTCATGTATTATATTATATATACACTGCCCTCCAAAAGTTTGGAAACGCCCTAGAAAAGTGGGGTTTTGGACAATATTGGCATGAATCCTTTTTAATTTGTGATAATTTTGCACTGATAAGGGACAACACAAACTACGAAAACATATTTTATTACATAAACAGTTTATACATAGAAAAAAAACTTACATTTTCAAATTTTCGATTCATCAAAATATCCACCATTAACAGCTATTACAGCTCTGCATAATCTGGGCACCTGAGCTGTCAGTTTATTCAAACATTGACTTTGAATTGGCAATCAATTGTTGAAGCTACAGTATTAAGGTGTGCCGACCCAAAAATCTTTTAAAAACCTGGGCCAAGTTTAAACCAGTAACCAGGCATCACAGCTGGCAAAGGGGCATGTCTGACTTTGACATGTATATATTGCCATTATTATGTTTTATTGCTGGTCTTCAATGATAATGTCAAGTTACTTTAATGTTTTTGCACCAAAAAATGATAAGGATTTATGCTGATATCATCCAAAACCACACTATGCCAGGGGTGTTTCCAAACTGTTGGAGGGCAGTGTGTGTATATATATATATTAGTGGTGTCAAAATTAGTGCGTTAATGCAGGCGATTAATGTTTTCAGATTAACGCGTTAAAAATATTTAACGCAATTAACGCAGGGGCGGGGCTAGGGTTGGCCACCCCATTCACAACTGCTGCCTCTGTCTCTTTTTTCTTGAAAAGGATTGCGTTTATTTAGATGCATAATGTCTTTATGACCACATCAAACGAGAGACGTTTTAGACGCGCGCTCTAATAAGGTCGCCTCCGCGCCAGGTGCGAGTCAAACGAGCGTGTAAAAGATACTGTGCTCGTAGCGCGCACTCTTCAAATACACACACAAAGGTACCGGCGTGCGCTGTAGCCTGTATCATTTCATATCAAACAGCGAAAGAAACTACGTGCATGCATTGTCACAGTTATGCCGTCAGTTAAGGCATGAAGTTACCAAAAAGGCGATTAAAACTGCCTTAAAACTGTGTGCATGCATGCAATATGTTATATATGCGTCACATTTAAGAACGTGTCTCTGAAATGGTTTTAAAAACTGTCCTGAGGCACCCAGTACTGTCTCCCTCATCTAAAACACCTGATTCAACTCGTCCGCTCGTTAGTAGAGACTTTAAGACCTGAAGTGGGTCAGAAAAGGTAAAGAGATTTGTGAGAAAATAAGATGCATGTCAGATCCGTGTCACGTTCAGCAGCAGCAGCTTTTAAAGCAATAGCAGGACAATAAGCTAATAACCAGCTGCTGTGATGTCTATTAATCCAAGAACAAAAGAAAAAAGAGTAAATCAATAACTTTTATAGCTTTAAGGGGTTCATCTATATTTAATTTAGAATTTAGTGTTTGGTAACTATTCATTTTCTGTATATTTCTGCTGAAGGGCACAGGTAGGTAAATATGTCATTTATTATAACGGCTTCATGTGAAGATTGTTTTAAGTTCACTTAAATTAGAAGTTAAGTCTAATAAATGTTAAAATTGATAGCTCTCAATTATACTGTAATGCTGAATGGCTACAGTCAATGGTTAAATATTCAATTTTATAGAGACATCAGTAGTATTGATATCAGTGATGCTGGCCTTCAATCATAAAAAAGATGCCATTAAAGAAATTTTAAAAATATACTGTCTTTATGTTGTTTATACATTGTACATTTGAAGATTGAATGTGAAATTATTGCAATATACAATTATATTTAAAAACTTTAATGTTAGGTGGGATTAATTGCGATTAATTTTAGAAAAATGTGCGATTAATTAGTTATTTTTTTAATCGATTGACAGCACTAATATATATATATATATATATATATATTTGTATTGAATGATGGTGAAGACTTTTCTTGTAAATATGAACTCCTGGCTATATACCTATTGTCACGAATCCGGCCTATGAACTTTCATTTACCCACCACCAGAGGTCACCCGCTCACCACATGAACTGTTGCACTTCACCGCAGACTACAATTCCCATCACCCATTTCACTGACGACACACAGCTGTTTGCACTCATCACACGCACACCTGATGCTCGCACACACTGATTACACGCCACATATAAACCCTGGACTCTCTTACCCTCACTGCCGAGTATTGTATGCGTTTACCGCTCCCCTAGCCGTGGCTACTCTACAGAGCCCTTGTTAGTTTTCATAGTCTTGCCTTGCCTGTTTTCCCATGTTTTATTCTAGCCCGTGTTTCCTGGATTAACCCTTTCCGTGCCATTCTGTGTTTCTGTTTCAGTTCCTGTGTTGTCCTGCATTTTTCACTCCCCTAGTGTTAGCTGCGATACGGAACTTGTTTGTTATTTTCTAGTCTGTGTTCCCAGTATTTTTCCCCTTTCTCACTGTTCGGACTCTGTTTATTCCCTTGCCTGGATTATAGCCCGTGTACCTGGATTATCTCTCTGCCTTGCCCCATTGGATATTGTTCGCCCATCGTCGACCTACGCTTGCCCTAGGATTACTCTTTGTCTTGTTCCTGCCATACCTGTTTGCCATTGCTCGACCCTGCCTGTATTTATGACCATGCCTTTTAATAAAAGCTTGCACATGGATCCGCACGTCTCACGTCTCGTCAGCCCCGTTACAGAATACTCGGCCACACGAGGATCCAGCGGCTTTTCTAAGGAACCCTGGCCAGGTATGGATCCCTTCGACCAGCTGCTCGACCTGAGACAAGGGGGTTCATCTATTGAGGAGTACGTCACTCAATTCTGTGAGATATCATACAGGGTACCCTTTGATGAGTGTGTATTAAAGGACATTTTTCGTTTTGGAGTAAATGAGCCCATTAAGTCATGGCTGCCCGAAGGGAAATTTCACTGTAGTTTAATGGATTTTTTGGACTATGCTTTGCTGTGTGCTGGCTCTTTGTTCACTGTGGGTGTTGCAGAAGAGGAACGCGACACCGCGTCTATGACGGTAATGGCGGACGCACCAGATCCCGTTCACAAAATGGCGACCACAACAACACCCTGTCATGTCATTGCTGCCAGTTATGAGCCAAGTCCAGTCACAGTTGATCTTCAAGAGCCAAATCAAGTCACAGTTGTTGTTAAAGAGTCCAGTCAAGTCTCAGTTGATCTTAAAGAACCAAGTCAAGTCACAGTTAATCTTCGCGAATCAAACCAAGTCACAGCTGATCTTCATGAGCTAAGCCAAGTCTCAGCTGATCTTCTAAAGTCAAGTCACGTCACGGCTGTTCGTCCAGAGTCACAGCCCGTCACGGCTGTTCGTCCAGAGTCACAGCCCGTCACGGCTGTTCGTCCAGAGTCACAGCCCGTCACGGCTGTTCGTCCAGAGTCACAGCCCGTCACGGCTGTTCGTCCAGAGTCAGAGCACGTCACAGCTGCTCGTCCGGAGTCACGGCAGCACGTCACAGCTGCTCGTCCGGAGTCACAGCAGCACGTCACAGCTGCTCGTCCAGAGTCACAGCAGCACGTCACAGCTGCTCGTCCAGAGTCACCGCAGCACGTCACAGCTGTTCGTCCAGAGTCACGTCACATCCGGGCTGACACACCCAGAGCATCAAGGTCAGTCACCCATTTTCCCAGGTTGATGTCTAATGTGAGGGATGTACCGCTGGTGTCTGCACGCACGGCTGGTATCCCTAAACCAGCTCACCGTAACCCTCCTGTTCCTGTTCTTATTCCCCTGTCCGAAGCGCTTCCCCTGATGGGAGTCGCTTTATGTTGTGTTTGGGCTGCGTACACCACCGCCGAACTGTCCGAGGTGGCGGCAGCTGCTGCAGCTTCTCCAGAGGTGGTGGCACACACTGCAGAACCTCCAGAAGCGGTGGGGCTCATCTCAGCCTCTTGTATGGTGGTGGCGCCCGGTAATGTACTCTCAACCTGTTGTGTTGCGGTCAAAGAGACCGTTACTAAACTCTTCCTGTGTCCTGAGTTTACCTCTGTAGAACCTCCAGAGCTGGTGGCAACTGCTGCAGAACCTCCAGAGGTGTCAGCGGTATTCGCCAATGAACTCTCTTGCCCTGTCACGGCTATGGAGGCTGTCAATGAACTCTCGTCCTGCCCTGTCATGGCTATGGAGGCCGTCTGTGATTCCTTGTCCTGCCCTGTCACGGCTATGGAGGCCGTCAATGAACTCTCGTCCTGCCCTGTCAAGGCTATGGAGGCCGTCTGTGATTTCTTGTCTTGCCCTGTCACGGCTATGGAGGCCGTCAATGAACTCTCATCCTGCCCTGTCACGGCCACGGAGGCCGCCTTTGAACATTTGCCCTGCTCTGAACTAACCATGGTGGCTTATTGTGAACTGCCTGCCTGCTCAGTTGCCACCAGAGCAAACTTTGAGAGACTTTCCATGTTCCCTACCTCAGTCCGTGTGTCTGTACATGTTCTCTCTCCTCTTTGTGTCTCAGTTTCCCCTAGGTCCCAGTCTCTGCTGTGGGTTCCTGATTCGTCATGGTGTGCTCCTGCTCTATCTGCTCCGCCGTGGTGGTCTTCTGCTCCGCTCTGGTGGTCTTCTGCTCTGTCTGCTCTGCCCTGGTGGTCTTCTGCTCTGTCTGCTCCGCCCTGGTGGGCTCCAGTCTCGTTGGTTCCGCCCTGGCTTCCTGCTCGGCCGGCTCTGCTTCGGTTCCCGGCCGCTCCGCTTCCACGTGGACCTGGCCCTCCGTCCCTCCCCCTGTTCCGCCTCCGCTCCACCACCCTCCTGGATAGTTTGGCTCTAGGAGCGTCTGGAAGCCGCTCCTTGGGGGGGGGGGGGCTCTGTCACGAATCCGGCCTATGAACTTTCATTTACCCACCACCAGAGGTCACCCGCTCACCACATGAACTGTTGCACTTCACCGCAGACTACAATTCCCATCACCCATTTCACTGACGACACACAGCTGTTTGCACTCATCACACGCACACCTGATGCTCGCACACACTGATTACACGCCACATATAAACCCTGGACTCTCTTACCCTCACTGCCGAGTATTGTATGCGTTTACCGCTCCCCTAGCCGTAGCTACTCTACAGAGCCCTTGTTAGTTTTCATAGTCTTGCCTTGCCTGTTTTCCCATGTTTTATTCTAGCCCGTGTTTCCTGGATTAACCCTTTCCGTGCCATTCTGTGTTTCTGTTTCAGTTCCTGTGTTGTCCTGCATTTTTCACTCCCCTAGTGTTAGCTGCGATACGGAACTTGTTTGTTATTTTCTAGTCTGTGTTCCCAGTATTTTTCCCCTTTCTCACTGTTCGGACTCTGTTTATTCCCTTGCCTGGATTATAGCCCGTGTACCTGGATTATCTCTCTGCCTTGCCCCATTGGATATTGTTCGCCCATCGTCGACCTACGCTTGCCCTAGGATTACTCTTTGTCTTGTTCCTGCCATACCTGTTTGCCATTGCTCGACCCTGCCTGTATTTATGACCATGCCTTTTAATAAAAGCTTGCACATGGATCCGCACGTCTCACGTCTCGTCAGCCCCGTTACACCTATACTAAAATGCCTTTTGTTACATGTTTTATATTTATTTTAGTCCATACACTATATGCTATATTGTATACATTTTCTGCTAGAATTTCGGTCAAATACGTGACAAATACATATCAGCAAGATCAGTATCAGTACAAGATCAGCAGCACCTTGGATGATGGAGCTTTAGTGTTTCTGTCATTGGTGAGAATAATTTAGTAATTTACTGCATTTTCATTTAAGGAATTTTACAAGTTGAATATTTTAGATCAGTCTGATAAATGAAAACATGAGCTTTGACTCAAAACATAAAAATAAAATGAAAATGAAAATAAATAAATAAAATTGCATGATCAATTACATCTTGAAAGTACAAGTTGAACACTTGTTTGTAGTTGTTTATGACTACTACAGAAATAATAAAAAATTTCTGAAACAAGAGGGATTTGAACCACAGCAAAATCTATTACTCTGAAATGTCAATATATGACACAAATATATGTATAACTTACCGATCAGACACCAGCAGCACAAACAGAAGAAAACAAATATGTGAAACATTTTCAGTTGTCCAGTATAAAGTGAATGATATTGAAAAGCAATCAATGAAAGCACTGATCTAAACAAACACAACAGAAGTATTATGTGAATCCTCCCCCGACCCTTCTAGAGTTTGACCCTTCTAATGCAAATGTGCATGTTAGTGCCATGAAAAGGTTTTTGCCCCCGTTTCTGTTTTTTTTTTTTTTTGTCACACTTCAAAGATTCAGATCATCAAAAAAAGCTGTCCAAACCTGCCTGGCCCAATGTGAAAAAAATAATTGCCCCCAAATCTAATAACTGGTTGTGCCACCCTTTGCAGCAACGACTGCAATCAAGCATTTGCGATAACTGGCAGTGAGTCTTTCACATCGCTGTGGAGGAATTTTGGCCCACTTTTCTTTGCAGAATTGTTTCAGCCACATTGAGGGTTTTCGAGCATGAATGGACTGTTTAAGGCAGGGGTGTCAAACTCAGTTCCTGGAGGGCTGCAGCCCTGCAGAGTTTTGTTCCAACCCTGCTCCAACACACAAACCATCTAGTTTTCAAATAAGCCTGAATGACTTAATTAGCTGGATCAGGTGTGTTTAATTAGGGTTGCATCTAAACTCTGCAGGGCTCCGGCCCTCCAGAAACTGAGTTTGACACCCCTGGTTTAAGGTCATACCACAGCATCTCAATTGGATTTAAGCTCTGACTTTGATTTGGCCACTCCAAAACCTTAATTTAGTTTTTCTTGAATCATTGCTGGTGTGTTTGGGATCATTGTCCTGCTGCATAACCCAAGTGAGCTTGAGCTTGAGGTCACAAACTGATGGCCGGACATTCCCATTCAGGATTTTCTGATAGAGTGCAGAATCCGTGGTTCCATCAATTATGGCAAGTCATGCAGGTCCTGAAGCTGCAAAGCAGCCCCAGACCATCACACTACCAACACCATGTTTGACTGTTGGTATGATGTTCTTTTTATGAAATCCTGTGTTGGTTTTACGCCAGACGTAACGGGACACGCACCTTCCAAAAATAAACTTTTGTCTCATCAGTCCACAGAATATTTTCCCAAAAGTTTGTGGGATAATCAAGATATTTTTTTGGCAAATATGAGACAAGCCTTTGTGTTCTTTTTGGTCAGTAGTGGCTTTTGCTTTGGAACTCTCCCATGGATGCTGTTTTTGCCCAGTCTCTTTTTTTTATTGTTGAATCATGAACACTGACCTAAACTGAGGCAAGTGAGGCCTGCAGTTCTTTAGATGTTGTTCTGGGTTCTTTTATGACCTCCTGGATGAGTCGTTGATGCGCTCTTGGAGTAATTTTTGTAGGCCGGCCACTCCTGGGAAGGTCCACCGCTGTTACAAGTTTTCTCCATTTGTGGATAATAGCTCTGACTGTGGTTCGCTGGAGTCCCAAAGCCTTAGAAATGGCTTTTTAACCCTTTCCTGATTCATGTCAAGTATTTTGTTTTCATCTGTTCTTGAATTGCTTTAGATCGCGGCATGATGTGTTGCTCTTTAAGCATGCTTCACTTTGTCAGACAGGTTCTATTCAAGTGATTTCTTGATTCAACAGGTCTGGCAGTAATCTGGCCTGGGTGTGGCTAGTGAAATTTAACTCAGCTTTCTAAAATAATGTGGTTAATCACAGTTCTTTCATGATTTAACAGGAGGGGCAATTATATTTTTCATGTAGGACCAGTGGACAACTTTTTTTTCCCTTAATAAATGAAATCATCATTTAAAAACTGCATTTTGTATTTACTTGCATTGTCTTTGTGTAATATTAAAATTAATTTGATGATCTGAATCTTTTAAGTGTGACAAATATGCAAAAAAATAAAATAAAATAAATAAATAAAAAACAGGAAGGGGGCAAAATCCTTTTCACGGCACTGTATATACTTTCATGTCATATATAATACAGAAATATAATTTTGCCTCTAATAAGAATTGAACTCTTCTTAATGATGGAAACATTCAACATTTTTATCATTTAACACTGATAGTTTTTGAAAGCTAGATTGCTAAATATGTAAAAGTATTGTTGGATATTTGATGGACTACATTTCATGGTAAAATTAAGCCTAACTGTAGTGATTTAAAAATAGTTGTGTATATTTATTTCGCTCTCTGTGTTAGAATATCGTAGTCAAAACCATCTGCCAGCAAAAAGATACAAAATTTGCATCAGGGTATCCTCTCAAAAGGTACTCATTTGTACCTTGTTTAAGTACCATTAGTACCATAGTGGTAAATATTTGTACCTTTTGAAAAGTCACAGCTCCAGTGACCGCTTTTGCACCCTTTTCTCTGAGAGTGTCTGGTTTACTGAAGTTCAGCTTCTGAGTCAAACTGAAAGTGGCTGCGGTAGTTTTTTTTTTTTTTTTTCTTTAGATGTGTGGTTTGACCTGCTGGATGGACAGATGTGTATGAGAGAGTGGGGATCCAGCGCATTTATGTTTGTTTTGTACATGAAGAGTTTCTTCCTGTTCTGCTGTTATGAACCGCTTTGAAGTTTAATCTACAGAAACATGATGAGAAACTTTCGCACGGTGGCAGAGGCCTACTGAAAGTGAGAAAAAATAGCTGATGTTGTTAAAGCCATTGTTTTTGTTGAATTTTGATGGATTTGTTTCATGAACCGAACCCATCTCACAGAAACATGTAGTTACTGCGTTTGTCTTTGAAATCAGCACTATATGATATAAGATCATTTAGAAGCGTTTCTCCCTTTGGTTACTCCCCATAACTGATGAAAACGAAAGAGTGAATCATACATTGAATTTATTCTTAAAATGACAGCTATTGACAAAGACAGAACATAATCTTTAAAAAAATAGGATGTGTTATCAAGAATAGATTTTTTTTTTTTGCTAACTTTTGCTGGGGGGGGGGGGGGGGGGGGGGGTTTGGTTGGGCTACTGAAACTATCGGTGTTATGAAAGAATGAGTAGAAATTAGTAAATATAGAGAGAGATCATATGAATATCAGTCTTAATATTAATATCATAAACTCACAGGAGTCACGGGAGTTTCCTAGTAAAATGATCACATCAAAATATTAAAAGCAGATATTACTATTTAAAAACAGATGCAAGTTTGATCATCTTCTCATACTGAAAGGCACATACTCCACGACTTGATCCTCCTCTTCAGTTTTTATTCTAAAAATAAATACATAAAACTTAAAAATAGCATGAACTGCACTAGCCTACCTGTCAAATAATAACCATAAGATGAATAGTAAAATAAAAAAATAAAAATATTTTAAAAATTTAAATGCCTAAATAACAGAAATATGACCAATATTGTATTGATATTAGCTCAAAGTGCTATCGGAAATGTCCTATTTCCCACTTATGAAGTCGTTAATACGAGCTTGTCGTTATTCAAGTGTAGCATCCCATTGGTTGACAATCATATAAACATTCACCGCACTATACATGCAGTTTGCTGACAATTCTGGAATTTTGGTCAAATATATGCTTATTTCACTGCTTATAAAACATACAAAATGCTTTGCATGATCGTTCATATCTAGCCTATAAATTCATTACTTTAGTGACAAGACAAAGGGGTGTAGTTGTTATGAGAACAGCATTGACAGCAGCAATGGTTGTCCCCTCCACCATGTTTAAAGTTTATGACCCGCCCAACTCAGAAACTCAGGTATCAAAATTATTTCTGAATTTTCCAGTAGTACATACGACTTGAGAGGCCGTTCAGGTCCAATTTCCAATTAGGAAACTCGTATTTACGATAATTCCAATAGCACGTGAAGGCAGCATTATGCTGCGTTCCAGGCAGGTTTTTGAGCTCGTAAGTCACGACTTCAAACCACGACTCACGACTTTGTAGCGTTCCAGGCAAGTCACGCCAAACTGATTTATTTCTCATTTATTATTTTATTTCTTTCTTTATTTGTTTATTTATTTATCTTTTTTGATTCGTTGATCTGTTTTTCACCGTGTACCACTTGCATAAACACCGCATCTGTAGGGACTGCCATTGTTTCGCGGGCGTGACGTCAGAGCTCGGAACTGGGAGTACATCGATCTAGTACGAATTCAAGGGTGGGAAGTCACGGGTTTGACTGCCGTTCCAGTGCACGTTCACGGGTAGAAGGTTGGAAAAACACAGGTTACGGGTTGCCTGGAACGCAGCATAAGACTCAAGACATTCTCAACAGAGAGAGGAATGGACGAGTCACTATGGAAACGGACGCTAAGAAAAAGTGTGCCATACTGCTTCTTTCTTCTTCTTTTGTTCAATGGTCATTTACATGCTTAGTGCATATCGCCACCTAATTTATGGTTGTGGAATCAATTTTTTTTTTCGTTTAATCTTTAATCCTCGAGAATATGACATTTTTATATTTTTGATTGATGCTAATTATATATTAAGTCATATCAGATATGTATCTTTATTATAGAAATACATTATAAAACATGTCGATCCATGTGTGAGATGATTATAAAAAATTTTAATAAATATATATAGTATAATAAAGTAAACATTACCTTGTAATAGGGTTTTATAATTTATACAGATGTTATACATGCCAATAAAATAAATAAAATAACCATATTAGAATAATATATTACCTTATTTATTACTTATATTAGGTATTTTTAAAATACCTTTTAAATATATATATATATATATATATATATATATAAAATAATGTTCTGAGAACATTATGCTATGTTCTGAGAACATTATGCTATGTTCTGGTAATGTTTTCAGCAGCAAGTTTTATTTTAGTTCCCAGAATATTCTCTTAAAAGTTAAGATTCAAATGTTTATTGATAACATTGTTAGAACATTATCCTTTAACATTCTAATACAGATTTAATCAAGAAGCTTCCCATTCAACATTGGATGTGGACTCAAATATTGCTCAGATGTCAAATTTTGGTTGATAGAAAAAAAAACAACCTTCATTAAATAACTCCAAAACAACATTACCAGCATTACTTATTATAAACCAGATTGATTTTATTTCTGTCATACATTTACAAAAGGTCTTATTTTCTTAACAGAGGTTTAGTTGTTGATGTCTGTTTGAAAGTAATGGTTTGGTTTGATGTCACTGTTATGGTGATAAATGTTTGCATTAGTTGGGCAATTTGACTCTTGACTTTTGGATGTTTCTCTCTAGCTGCTAAAACTATGTTTGTTATGGCAAAAAAAAAAAGCAAGAGAAAAAGTCACCAGATGATATTGGTTACATGCTCATGGTTCAGATATTGTCATGTAGTTATTCATTCAGTCTAATCTATGGTGTTAGTTGCACATTATTTATTATAGCAATGCAATGGTTCTACAGATTGAGATCTAGCAGAGTTTTAATCAGATAATTTCAAGAATTAAAAAAACAAAAAACAACCTTATTTGTCACACAAACATCAAGAATCAGTGTATGAATCTCAACAACGGTGACATGCTTCATGCTGCAATGTATTCTGGGTGCATCATACAAAACTCATGCAGTACATTGCAGCATGAAGCATGTCACCATTGTTGAGATTCATACACTGATTCTTGCTGTCTCTGTGTGTCTAAGTTATCAGTTGTTCAAAGTGGTTTGTGAACAATTTTTTTTTTATTACAGGTAGAAGATTATCTGATTAGAACACCAGTGGATCACATTACTACAGGCACTAATATTAAGTTAATAACATACTGTAGATTAGACTCTAGATGAGACCAGCTGATCAGATCACTACATGATGACATTGTTAACATCAGCAAGTAGCCAAGATCATCTGATCACATTTTCTCTTGTTGCTTTTGCCATAACAAACATACAGGTGCTGGTCATATAATTAGAATATCATCAAAAAGTTGATTTATTTCACTAATTCCATTCAAAAAGTGAAACTTGTATAATGTATACATTCATTCCACACAGACTGATATATTTCAAGTGTTTATTTCTTTTAATTTTGATGATTATAACTGACAACTAATGAAAACCCCAAATTCAGTATCTCAGAAAATTAGAATATTACTTAAGACCAATACAAAGAAAGGATTTTTAGAAATCTTGGCCAACTGAAAAGTATGATCATGAAAAGTATGAGCATGTACAGCACTCAATACTTAGTTGGGGCTCCTTTTGCCTGAATTACTGCAGCAATGCGGCGTGGCATGGAGTCGATCAGTCTGTGGCACTGCTCAGGTGTTACGAGAGCCCAGGTTGCTCTGATAGTGGCCTTCAGCTCTTCTGCATTGTTGGGTCTGGCATATCGCATCTTCCTCTTCACAATACCCCATAGATTTTCTATGGGGTTAAGGTCAGGCGAGTTTGCTGGCCAATTAAGAACAGGGATACCATGGTCCTTAAACCAGGTACTGGTAGCTTTGGCACTGTGTGCAGGTGCCAAGTCCTGTTGGAAAATGAAATCTGCATCTCCATAAAGTTGGTCAGCAGCAGGAAGCATGAAGTGCTCTAAAACTTCCTGGTATACGGCTGTGTTGACCTTGGACCTCAGAAAACACAGTGGACCAACACCAGCAGATGACATGGCACCCCAAACCATCACTGACTGTGGAAACTTTACACTGGACCTCAAGCAACGTGGATTCTGTGCCTCTCCTCTCTTCCTCCAGACTCTGGGACCCTGATTTCCAAAGGAAATGCAAAATTTACTTTCATCAGAGAACATAACTTTGGACCACTCAGCAGCAGTCCAGTCCTTTTGTCTTTAGCACAGGCGAGACGCTTCTGACGCTGTCTGTTGTTCAAGAGTGGCTTGACATGGACCCTGAAACCCATGTCTTGCATACGTCTGTGCGTAGTGGTTCTTGAAGCACTGACTCCAGCTGCAGTCCACTCTTTGTGAATCTCCCCCACATTTTTGAATGGGTTTTGTTTCACAATCCTCTCCAGGGTGCGGTTATCCCTATTGCTTGTACACTTTTTTCTACCACATCTTTTCCTTCCCTTCGCCTCTCTATTAATGTGCTTGGACACAGAGCTCTGTGAACAGCCAGCCTCTTTTGCAATGACCTTTTGTGTCTTGCCCTCCTTGTGCAAGGTGTCAATGGTCGTCTTTTGGACAACTGTCAAGTCAGCAGTCTTCCCCATGATTGTGTAGCCTACAGAACTAGACTGAGAGACCATTTAAAGGCCTTTGCAGGTGTTTTGAGTTAATTAGCTGATTAGAGTGTGGCACCAGGTGTCTTTCAATAGTGAACCTTTTCACAATATTCTAATTTTCTGAGATACTGAATTTGGGGTTTTCATTAGTTGTCACTTATAATCATCAAAATTAAAAGAAATAAACACTTGAAATATATCAGTCTGTGTGGAATGAATGTATACATTATACAAGTTTCACTTTTTGAATGGAATTAGTTAAATAAATCAACTTTTTGATGATATTCTAATTATATGACCAGCACCTGTATACACACACCCATACATACATATATATATACATATACACATACATATATATATATATATATATATATATACATACATACATACACACACAAAAATGCAACTATTACAAATATACAAATAAGGACATGTAGGAAAAAAATAAAACATTAAATAAAGAAAATAAAAACTTTACATTATAAAAAAATAATAATTATTATTATTATAAGTTGTGCACAGCGTATAAGATTTTAAGGATTTGACATTGCTGGAAGAGGATATATCCTAGTACCCAAATAACATTTCAGGTCTTTACAAAAAATTAAAAAATAGAGGTTTAACAGACAAAAATGTGCATTTATGTATAAAAAAACGTAGCTAGGAAAATAAATAGATGTATTTAAAAAAATAAAAATAAATACTTGTCATAATTTATTTTTGAGTTATAAAAAGCAAATAAGACATCCTTAAATAAGACAACCAAAGAAAAATGGTCTAATATAGAGACACGTACAAATATACATAATTTCTTCCAAAAAGTAGCTACATGGACACAATCCCAAAAAAGATGACATACAGACTCATCTTCCACTCCGCAAAAGGAGCAGAGGGGATCCAGCTCAGGAAACATTGTTTTTTTTTTGTTTTTTTTAAGATAAAGTTAAAATCAGTGTAGTAACTTAAAAGATATCTCTTTAACCTTATTAGTAATTTAATATTTGTTAGGTAAGGACCACACTTTATTCCAAGGAATACCTTCCAAGGAATTACTCCAATAAGATATATAACAGAAGGGATAGTAATTCTGAAAGAGCTGCCTAATCTTTCTATTCATAAGAGAGGGACTGGACAAAAAGCAAATCTTCCCTACTGCTGTTTCACAGGGATGTGTCCAAGAACTACAAGAAGGTAAAGAATCAGCTGAATTTTTTAAAAGTGCAATTACTCCACTGGGGATGGCATCCATCACTATGCCAAAGTCACGAGGGGTGACAGGTAGGCTATACCACCATCAGGGGCGCCGTAAGGGGGGGGGAAAGTTAGGACGATTCTAAGGGCCCACGATGGGAGGGGGCCCCCCGAGGGAGAAACGTGATTTCTACCGAGGGGAACGCTAGAGCCCTGCATTTCAGCCCGACCCCGACCGGGCTTCGATCGGGCCAATTTTCACGTCATAATTCAGACTTTTAGGCTTCTCCTTATGTTTATATTTTAGACATCCATCAATTAGTGATGAAAAAAATTGCTGCGCTGGTGGAAACAACACAAGACCGTGCTGCCGCGACTGTCAAGAGCGGCTCGACGGTGTTTAGTGTCCCGCAGCAGCAGAGAGCCGTCAGCTCAGCTGAAGAGTTCTGCGTTCAAATACATGCAATGAAGCTTGCCATAAAGCCCCAGCAAAAGAAATTACCATGAATGTGTCAGGGGGAAATAGTAAGGAGATATTTGAATTATTTACTAATACAGGGGCGGCGCCCGATAATGTTGAACGCAGGTGCTGAGGGGGTACTAGATCAATGACAGGGGGAGCTGGGCAATTAATAGTAAATATGACCAAAACAGGTTGTTGTTATTATTATTATTATATGAATAATAAAATCACTATATAGGCGCATTTCAAATGTTTATGGGGAATGTGGGAGTATTATCGCGCTTATACTGTATGACATGGGGGCGCGCACGCAATTATTTTTATTTATTTATTTTTTCCTGCAGAAAGAGCTTATACTCCTGTCATTTTTGGATGTGTTTTCTCTCGTCTCATGCAGTCTCCATGAATGGAGCGCGTCACAACAATGAACCAGCTCACAGACATAAGAAATAAATCTGCAGAAAGCTTGAAAACCAATTAAAATAAAAAAACAAATCTTCTCTGATTATGTAGTCCGTATAGGTGCATTGCTCTATTAAAGGCACGTCCACTGTGAAGATGTTGAGTCTGAGAAAACACTAGTTTATTAATAAAATAATTAAAATGTATTTTTCCCTGATGCATTCATAATCATTAGCCTACTTTAGCAGGTGCTTTGCGGCAAGCGTTATGCGTGCGTTTGAGCGCGGAATAATACGGCTAAATGCCTAAATAATAAAAACCTAAATGGTTATTATACTATCAATTTAATATAAACGTGCGAATATTTGACTAGAAAAATCTTTACTCGGGGCAGGCCAATAGTAGGCTACTTGATACAAGGAACCGATATAATTTTATATATTCAGGGCTCTAGACTGCGACCATTTTTTTGAGAGTGTGCGAGTAAAAATTTGAAGTGGTCGCACTTTGTGTCACACACCGCACGCGTGAGCAGAGGCAGTGTGTGTGCAGAATGAGCGCGTCAGCACGAGCGCGAAGGTGCGTGCAGCAGACGGAGCACAACGGAGGATTTGGTTTTCAAACTAAAGTAAAAGACCACTTCTTAAACCAGAGAAGGTGAACATGTTGGTATTCTTGTAGAGAAAACATGCAAGTCCTGTCAGCAACAGCCAGTTTAGTTTGACTTTTTGTTTTCGTTTTGAAAAGCTTGTTATCTTTGCTGTTTACCTCAGGTTGGAGGCTTTCCTTATTTTTTTATATTTGATTCCTCAGTGTTTGCTAAACATTCTGTTATGTATTAGGTGGTATAATACAGCATGTGATGTGTCCTATGCCTCGTCTTATTCGTTTTTGTTAATAAATGTTATGCTAGTTTGTCATTGTAACATACTGTTTTATTGTTGTTGTGCTTTTTAATTAAGAATAACAATGAATCCATCTTTTGTTTTACTCTTAAAAAGTGAAAGGTGTATAGATATAAGCAAAACAGACAATTATCTTTTCTTGTGAAGCTGACACCAAGATCTTTTAAGTGAAAGCAAAAAGAGGAATTCCTGTCACAAAATATAAATCACAAATAATACTGATGAAAAAGAACGTGTTGAATGTTGAACACTTTCGTTACCATATAACTATAAACTATGATAAAAGTTCATCAGCATGCATTGATTAATGAAATGTTGTATCAAAAAAAAAAAAAAGAATTTGCTACCAAATGATGTGCTTGTGCGACCAACTGAGAAAGTGGGAAGAATGAGTCTAGAGCCCTGATATTTTATAAAAAGCTTTGTAAAGTAGACCCTTTACAGTTCCGAATGATGTATTACTCTTACTTTTATGAGCAAAAATTACTGTAAGTTGTTTCAATTGAAAAAAATGCAATTGATTGCACTGGTGCCTCCATGTCACTCTCTGCACAAACTACTGATGCAGCGCACATTTATCTAGGTTTAACGTTAAAACATTGTTATATGCTTGAACTGTTTTAGTATATCTATAGATTTTATTTTAGGCAAGTCGTGATGATTTGAGAAGGCTAAATTGATCAAACATGGCTATGATCAGCTCACTGTCTGCCGCTGGCCGCTTGGTCGTTACTTTAAGAAAGAAAAAACGTATTTAAGGAAAAAAAAAAAAGCTCCAAACGTTTTTCTAAATTAACTTTATAAAAAACCAAAACGAAATATTATCACTTTGCCATTACATACAAAACTGAACGATTTTAATAGCTGAAACAGTATAATCTGATTTGGGAGAAGGGGAAAAAAAGACTGGCTCGGGAACGCAATCGCGATTTCTATAATATGTAACCAGCCCAGGTATGATGTCAGCCCAGTCCCAGTTGTATGGGGGTACTAGACGGTGCTAATTAGCTATTTAAATACCCTCAAACGAAAGCAAAAGCACTTAAAAGATTTAGCAAACTATGCTTTTGCAGCATTGAGCAATGTAGCCAATCAAATACATATTTTGATTTCTTCAACGCAATGGCCAATCAGAAACGTTGCAGTTTTTCAGAATTCACTCACTGCTGAAAGCACCAGAGTTTTGCACGCTCGTGAATCATCTCATAAGTGCAGACGTGATGTAAATCAGAGATTTATTGTGTCTTTTAGAGAGCTTGATTATAACGGAACTTTGTGAGATCGCGATGGACTTTGATGAGTTATGCTTTAAGTGATAATAAAGGGAGCGCACTTGTGTGTTTTTAGGCTATAATCCATTAAGAATTTGAATGATGCTTTCGTTTTTCGGACATGTACATGCTGCAAAGTTTCGGGAATAATTCTGGATTCATTCTCGAAATATCAGTGATAAGCAATGGACGGGACAAAAATGCCTCAGTGATTTATTCTGGAACCGGTCCTGACCAAACTTCCACATAAGACAGCACGAGTTCTGAGCGTGCGGAGATCCATTTCACGGACGGACTAAAAGCGTGTGTAAAAAGATCAGGACATATCAACCTGTAATTTCATTTCCAGTAACGGACGGTAGAAAGTTCAGAAATATGCCATTTATGACAGAATAGTCCCACAATTGATCGTTTATTTTTTCACAGGTGTCTCACCACAATGATTCAAAACGGACACATTTCAAGTGACACGGGAAAAAGACACGGAAAACTTAAATGAACGTCCAGGCGCGATGGGCAGGTGGCCAGAGCCCCACCAATAGTCATCCAGACCTCTATATAAACTGAATCAATAATAAATTGTAAATGTGTTCAGCATTCTGCAACAAATATTTTTCGGGTTTTCTATACTATTTTAAGTCGTAAAGTAAGCAGTATATATTAAAATCCCGCGCATGGCTTTAGCAGGCATGTATGATACTATAACTGGGGCAGACGGTGCCTGTCCTCCCGAGCTCAACAGCGCCCCACAATTTTGCAACGTAAATCTGTGGTGAAAAGGGGAACTGCAGCGCGCTCTAATTGAGAGCCATTGGGACAGATTTGAGACTGCCCCGCTTATTTTCATGTTATTTTACATGACCCTCGCTCCACCAAGACGATATCAATCCGCTTCAGCTATGTGTCTGCATCAGGTCAGTAACTAGTTGGCATGTCTGTTTCTTTTTTTCTTTTTTATGTGGAGTAGTGGATCAAATTAACAAAGTATACGTTAAATCCTTTAGTTTAAATGTGCTCACATGAATAGCCTTTATATGGTTCTGTTGTGTTTGTTTTGTTTATTCTGAGAATAGACATATGCTCTTCTTTCCTCACCCGAATTGCTCCACAACTTGTAACATTCTAAATCAACATTTGGAGGTGATACTATATTAAGGCAATTATACAGAATTGTATGCGTGTAACATTAGGCCTACTTCGAGCCTGTCAATCAACATTAGCGCTCCACCCACAGGATAACTCAAGGAAGGACAGCTCTGCCAAAATTTTGTGTTCAGAGATTAGAATTACAGTCTATGATTAGAATATAAAGTTTACAAAATAATCTGCCCCACCTAAATTTATGGTCAGGAGCCGCTACTGTGAACATCAGAAAAGCAGCGCGCACATTTCTGATTAAAAAGACAGACTCTGAGGTGTGGACAGATATCATGTACTGTTAGAACGGGAAGAGACAGCACCAGTTTGTAAAGGTTAATAAAGAATACAATGAACTTAATATAAACGTTATGATATAAACACTCTGACTACTTACTATGAGCACAATCTGCATGAGAGTTGAGGCAAAGGCCAATAACAGCAGTAGGAGAAAAAGTTGTAGAATTTTGTACAATATCATATGAATTTGCTGATTTGGTCAATTGTATGAATTATTACTACTTCAACATGACACTTTGTTGAGGGTTCCTCGTGGCGGGGCCGTGGGGTATGTAAACCAAAGTTAAAGAAACATCAAATGCTGTGCCAATAGTAAAGGTGCTCAGACCAACAGAGACGTACCATTGGAAGTGTATTCCTTTGCAGCTTTTGGTCTTCTCCGTAAACGCACAGTATGGCCAAATTCAAATCCCATGACAGGCCTTCTTTGGTCTTCCCTTTCAACTGAAACTAAGAGAAATATATACATGTTGAGACAGTGTGTTAAAAATGATCTGTGAGCAAAATATTTGAGAAGGACAATAACGAAAGATATGATCAACACATAATATAAGGATGTGTTCATTAAAGCAAATCAGTTATTACTAAAAGTGTTCAACATAACCTGTGAAGGGCTGAACCTTTGAAGGACCCTTTCTTCAACCTTTCTTCAAGATCAGCATCGGGAGCTTCGAGTTCAAGTTCCCTGTTAATTCCAGCAGCTTTCTGAAAGAACTGGTCAAAATTTGATTCTGAGTTTTAAAAATATGCCATGATGAACCACAGAAATAAACCACAGAGAGCAAAATATGTGTAAATGAATTACAGATTACAGTTTGGAAAAATAGGAAAGGAAAAGCTGAGAGAGAGAGAGAGAGAGTGAGAGAGTGAGTGAGAGAGAGAGAGAGAGAGAGAGAGAGACAAACTTTACAAGTGATGGCTTCTTAAAAGAGCTGCTGGAGTATGTAATCGGAGTAACTGCAAAACAGAAAAAAAAATATTGAATTACAATTACTTCAAAAAAACATCTTAAAGGTGTGGAAAGCGTTGTGTTTACTGTGCTTTAAAAATAGTATACAGTAAAAACAGTTACTGTGGTAAAAACATGGTAAGTATTGTTGTTACTGTCCTTTAACTACAAATACCACAGTAAAACTAAGGTTACTGAGGTAAACTCGTAGTAAATTTTGAAGTTACTGGGCTTTTACTCGAAATACCACAGTAAAACTATGGTTACTGAGGTAAACTCATGGTAAATGTTGAAGTTATTGGGCTTTTACTAGAAATACCACAGTAAAACTATGGTTACTGAGGTAAACTCATAGTAAATATTGAATTTATTGGGCTTTTACTAGAAATACCATAGTAAAACTACGGTTACTGAGGTAAAAACATGGTAAGTATTGTTGTTACTGTCCTTTAACTACAAATACCACAGTAAAACTACGGTTACTGAGGTAAACTCGTAGTAAATTTTGAAGTTATTGGGCTTTTACTAGAAATACCACAGTAAAACTATGGTTACTGAGGTAAAAACATGGTAAGTATTGTTGTTACTGTCCTTTAACTACAAATACCACAGTAAAACTACGGTTACTGAGGTAAACTCGTAGTAAATGTTGAAGTTATTGGGCTTTTACTAGAAATACCACAGTAAAACTATGGTTACTGAGGTAAACTCATGGTAAATGTTGAAGTTATTGGGCTTTTACTAGAAATACCACAGTAAAACTATGGTTACTGAGGTAAACTCATAGTAAATTTTGAAGTTATTGGGCTTTTACTAGAAATACCACAGTAAAACTACGGTTACTGAGGTAAACTCATGGTAAATGTTGAAGTTATTGGGCTTTTACTAGAAATACCACAGTAAAACTACGGTTACTGAGGTAAACTCATAGTAAATATTTAAGTTATTGGGCTTTTACTAGAATTACCACAGTAAAACTACGGTTACTGAGGTAAACTCATAGTAAATATTGAAGTTATTGGGCTTTTACTAGAATTACCACAGTAAAACTACGGTTACTGAGGTAAACTCATAGTAAATACTGAAGTTATTGTGCTTTTACTAGAAATACCACAGTAAAACTACGGTTACTGAGGTAAACTCATAGTAAATACTGAAGTTATTGTGCTTTTACTAGAAATACCACAGTAAAACTATGGTTACTAAGGTAAACTCATAGTAAATATTGAAGTTATTGGGATTTTACTAGAAATACCACAGTAAAACTGCAGTTACGGTGGGAGAAGCATGGTATATTTTGTGGTTACTGTGCATTGACTACACATGACATCGTCGAGCGACAGTTACTATGGTAACACTATGGTAAATGTGTGGACTTTTTACACGATCCCTTTCCCACCATAAGGAAATGTTAAATTAATAAATTCATTCATAAACACGGAACAATTGAGTATTTTACGAGACAGTACCTGTATATGTGTCCTGAAGTCATCTAAATCCATCTTTTAATGCGCTATTTCGCTGGTCTTCTTTGGTCCGTGTGCAGTTGTTGACGTTGGGGAAACGATCGCCTCTGCTGGTACTCCAGTGGTAACTTCACCTTCATACATGCGTGCAGGGATTAACCTTGTGGATTGATGATAACATCCTTCTCATCCTAACAGAAGGCGCAGCAGAACCCTGCTGGGCCATATATGTGACCTGATATCCACTGAAAACGGCCATTCAATCGAATTATATCATTCGAAGCGGGTGATTTGGAAGAGAACACAAACAATTTTTGGATAATTATAATGATAATAAATATATAATAACACTTGTTGGATTTGTGATGGTCAAACAAAGTCTGAGCATTGAAACATATGTGCAACTATATTACTCAATAAACTCTGCACCTTTTTAATCATTATCATTGCTTCGTCTCCTGCTTCTGCTCTTCTCTGGCTTTGCTCAGTCAATTTCTTGGCTGACAAAAGACTGTTAAAACAGTTTTAGGTAAGACAAATGGCTAATTTTGGGTACCAGACAAGACTTGATGTTAACAGGATTTGGGTATTAGACAACTTTGCTGACTAGTTGTTCTGTTACCAAGCAAAACATAATACGTCTTAGATGGTCTGGAGTGGGAGGAACTCATCCTCACTAGGCTGCATTCTTTCATTTGAGAAGCACCTTTTGTATCCTACATTGAGAGGATTTTGACTAATTTAAGAGCATCTAATTGGCCACTGCATTATGCACTCAACAAACACGTCTGTGATCAGCTACATTGCTCATTGCGGCAAAAACACATTGTAAATAGAGACCTCTGATGCTCTTTACAGAACACTGACACAAACAAGGTAGCGGATTAACCTGGTGCTCTGTATTACTTAACCTCTTTAGCACAATGGTAACCCCCCAAAAAACCAACAATAAACACTAACGAATCTCCCCTAATGTTAATCATGTGCAAAAATGCATTAAAGAGCATTTATTTTCAACATTTACTTTCGTTGCAGAATCTGAAGCAAAGCATGCTGGAAACTAGTAATCATTCCTTTTGAGTTAATACAATCAGTTATTGAGTTTACATAACTTTTTCTATTAAGTGCAATGAAATTTCAGAAATATTTGAGTGATATAAACTTTCATTTAATAAATTTGACTGTAGTGGCCAAATTATGTTATTATATTTAACAGCCACTACTTAAGTATATGTAGAAACTCATGGTGAGCTAGAAGAAAAAGCACCTGTATGCTAATATGCTAATATACCATGGGGAAATCCTCTACCAAATGAATCGAGCAGCAGATTGAAACAGACATTGAAAAGGTTTGGTAAACGCCCGAAATACAGGACACTTGTCTTATTTAATGCAATTAATTTGTTTAAAAGTGAATGTTTATTACCAGCTCTGTACATGTCCATGTTCACATCGTACATTTCTTTCTATATTTAAACTCCAGATTAAACTCCAGTTTCATTGTGCTTTTCCCATTAAGGGAGTTTGCTATTTGTTGACTGAATAACAATTACTAGTCCCTCATCATCTATCCTCCATTATTGTGTCATTTTGAGAGGAGGTGTTGTCGTGGAACAAACAATGGTCTTCTCAAATTTGTCAATAAAGCTCAAGAAGCAGAGTTCCAGATGTCAAAATAAGACTTTATTGAGCACAGCAACAAAGCCCAGATGACAGCCGCCACATCTGAGTCTTTGTCTCTCCGGGCACCCATTCTTATACCTTGTTCTTATCAGTCTTATCAGAGGGGGAAGTTGTGGCCTAATGGTTAGAGAGTCGGACTCGTAATCCAAAGGTTGTGAGTTTGAGTCTCAGGCCAGCAGGAATTGTAGGTGGGGGGAGTGAATGTACAGCGCTCTCTCCACCCTCAATACCACGACTGAGGTGCCCTTGAGCAAGGCACCGAACCCCCAACTGCTCCCCGGGTGCCACAGCATAAATGGCTGCCCACTGCTCCGGGTGTGTGTTCATGGTGTGTGTGTGTGTTCACTGCTGTGTGTGTGTGCACTTTGGATGGGTTAAATGCAGAGCACGAATTCCGAGTATGGGTCACCATACTTGGCTGTATGTCACGTCACTTTCACTGTCTTTTCAACCAAAAAAATTAGGTATCGGCCTCTGATTGGTCTTATTCCACTAGTTTTGCTACAATTAATTCTTACTCCTCATACTTTTTATCTCACCCCTCCCACTGGATGCAGGTGTCCAATGTAAAGCACCATACTTGCCCACTGGAGAGCGCCCAAGACTCTCAGTCTATATTAAGACATTCAGTAATGAAACAATCATCAAAACAATCATCATATTGATCAGTATATTGATTATAATTATAACCATACCTTATATATTTTAATAAAATATCACAACAGAACAATTCTGAAAAACTATAGGCCTATTACATATATGTATGGAAACAACATGGGAGTTTTACAGTGTTTCATTTTCGACACAAAATCCGCCTGGAAAATGAATTGCAGACAATAAGGTGCATTCATTCCAACTTGTAAAAAGCGTTCACGTCCTAAACTCAGACTCTTCTAAGAGCTTGTACCACGTTACCACTGCAGATTCATTTTGGCATTGATCGTGTTGCCATAACCACACATATAATTCTGAGTTCGAGAACATGAACGTCACGGGTTGTCATTGTGGGGTCTGTTGGATGAAACCGTTTTTGGTTTTTACCCAGGTAAGTTTGCATTTGGTTTAAGCAAACTCTGACTTTTCCGGCTCAAGAAGGTTGGCTTTGAGCGGGTTTCGTCGCCATGGTAATTAGGCTACAAGGCTGGCCTGCTCCAGAACAGGTTTTATTCTGGGTTAGGGATCACAAACCCAAACTGAAGTGACATACAGTACAGTGAAAGAATTTTCAAATCGATCCAGGCAAACAAAGAATATGTGTTCTTTGTATATATAAGAATATAAAGAATAATGCTGTTTAATGTATTTGAGACTTTGTATTTTCAATCTGAAAGTGTTAAAGTCATGCAAATATATCAATTTTGCTGTCAGGAGTGGGGGAGGCTTACGCGAGTGAGTGAACAAATGCTGCTGTGCGCATGCGCGCTAAACAGGTGGAATAGAGTAGGAGCACAGTAATTCTGAGAAAAAATATACATTTTGCTAAAGGATTTGTTCTTGGACATTAAATGTGCCTCATGTAGAATTTTAAACCCACAAGTAAGTTTATTTTTGTGATAGCAGTAACTGTAAGGGACTATTTTTAATGGGTGATTGACACTCGATCTGACCAACCATAATGGTGAATCTGTTATTTTGTCCAGACAGGAGAGTAAATTAATGTCAGTGGACTTGAACTTGAAAAATGGTGTGCATTGACTGCTTTCCGCGATTAAAGCAAGATACCTTCTGATGTTCATTTATTTTGTGCTATAACTAATAAAGAGGAGTGCTGCTTGAACCGAGGTGCTACAGCGATCTGTCACGATAACTAAGGGGGTCTTTGCTAAGCTTTACTAAGCTCAAATGAGTTTATTATTATTATTTATTTTTATTTATTTGATTTATTATTTATTTAACTTTTTCTGTACTCTTTTATTTTTGGATTGATAGAGGTTAATGTAGTCTAATAATTGTATGTGAGAGAGTCAGTAATATCATTGTGTTTCTATTGGTCAGTGTTAGAGGAACTCAGGCTTAGCCTGACAGTTAGCCTGACCCAGACCAGGTTAGTTTCCCTGCATAAGTTGCCACAGTAACTGAGCTTGTGTATGTATAGCTGATATAATTAGATGTTAATATGATTTTTTTAACAGGCAGCTCGGGAGGCCATGGCGGAACAGGCAGTGTAGGGGGCCAGGGTGGAACAGGGAGCTCAGGGCAGGCCCCTACGGCCGGAACCCTATAGCCCCCTATATCCCAAAAAAAAAATCCTTGGGTAAAATTAGGGGCCTACCAGCCAGGATGGGTTCTGGAGGAGCGGGCACTGGAGGGCGCTCTGGAGCAGCCGACACTGGAGCGAACTCAGGGGCTGGAGCCGAAACTGGAGCGGACTCAGGGGCTGGAGCCTACAGTCTCTTCCTCCGCATTCTCCTCTTTTGGGCTGAGGAGAGGGAGATGGCAGGCGGACTTGACAGCGGAGAGGCCGGCGGGCTTGTGTGAGCAGCGGCCGGCGGTTCTGGGCTGAGGACTAGGGCGGAGCTTCGGAGGATGAGGGGATACCTGGGGTTGGGCAGGTGGTCGGAGCCGTTGGTGAGGTATGTGGGTGTTCCTGGCAGGGGATGAGCTGGGGAGATGCGGGGTGTTACAGAGGGGCCTGGACGACAAAACTTTGAATTTTCCTTTATTTCTTCTACTTCTAAATCGGAACCGTTTAAATAAAGGATGAGATTAACCAGCTCGATCAAGGGAAAATCACACCTGGGAAGATCGCAGCGGATAGTCCCGTCGTCAAGCCCCAGCAAGAAACACACACCAAGAGCGGTGTCGTGCCAGCTCATCCAGTTAGCAAGCTTGAGGAATTCCTCCACATATCGCTCCAACCTCTGACCGCCCTGCCACAAACGCCACAGCCTGTCCTCAGCTGCTGTCATCCTTCTTTTTTGGGTTCGGCGTTCTGTCACAACTTCACAAGGAGCAAGGGAGAGGAGGAGATGAGGAGACGCAGGAGTAGCTCAATACACACAGTCTTTAATGACACAATCAAAGCGGGATTCGACACGGGAACAAAGGAGGACATTTAACGCCAAACACAGGACACTGGAAACACTGGGCCTGCGTTCCAATATGCATACTATCCATCCTAAATTCTATGTGATAGTAGTAATTTTCAATACTATTTAGGGCAGATAGGGTGGATAGTATGCAAATTGGGACACAGGGTGGGTATAAATAACAAATAACTAAACGACACACAGCTGAATCAAGTAGAATATAACAAGAACTGGAAACAGGAAAACCAAATATGGACATGTCACACATGAGGAAACTAGGTCAGGGGGAGCAGGTGAAGACGAAAAACACAAACAGACAATCCAAAGGGTGTGACAGTCAGAGAATATGTGACGAAATCCAAAAGGTGTGATGCACAAACTTGCATGAACTCTAACAATTCCAGTAGATACGGTGGGCTATTTGATCATATTTTTTGGGGGGAGATTTTCATACACAGGCCCCTCCTTTGATTTCTGCAAAGGAAATACAAACTCAATCAGGAATATGCTAATGTACCGGGCAATTATTAGCACATTAATTTAGGTTTCTCTGTGCAAAGCTTAATCTACAAATACTGACAATTTTGTTTTGTTTTGAAAAACTACTACTACAGAACAGAGCAGCAAAATGAAATGATATCAGTCTTGTTCATCACAACTTTTTAAGCAGTTAAATCATCAAAAAAGTTACATTTTATTTCTGAAGGTGGTCACGGCAGCCCAGTCCCGGCGCCAGGACACTTGACCTGGGGGGGCTTGTATGATTCTTGGGGGGGCTACGGGGGTAGGGGGTGGGGGGGTATTCTATATAAAACAAGCCGTCAGATTTTAATTTAATGGATTATTATTGTCGCTTTCCTTACACACCACATTTAACAAACTTACAAACATCAGTGTGTACTATTTAACAAATGTCTTTTTTGCTAGTAATTAATTTAAATGTCTGAAACCAAATTTTATGTGGTTGAAAACACTGAATTGTTGCGATATACGGCTAAAAGCACTGAGCGCATCTATTTCTGGCTCAGCGCCAGACAAAGCGCGAAAGCACGTTTGAATTTGTGAATGTTCTAAATACACTGGTGATCGTCCGCATCAAATGGTTAAAATCAACGTTTCGGCTTCTTGGAGGCAGTGCTTAATTTGTAAATTGCGAGGTCCTGGATCAAAGTGGGGTGTCTGATCAAATGATCAGAGGAGGGAAAGGTAATGGAGCATTCGTGCAATTGGTGGGCGTGGACCAACTTAAGTGATTACCAGCTTGCACCAGTTGCTTTTATAGTGTTACATTGTAGGCTACTCTAAAAAATAATGGTTATTTTATTTCAACATTTATTTCAACATATTTTAGTGTTTGGGTAGTTTTTGTGTAACCCAGCTCCTAACAGTCGCGTTTGCGGTAAATTGCAGGGCGGGCTTCAGAATGTCGTAGGGGGGGCTAAGCCCCCCAAGCCCCCCCTTGACGCCGGGCCTGCGGCAGCCACTGTACTGAGAATGTTTTTTTTTACACAAAAGCAACACCAAAGATACTTGTTGTTGCAGCACGTCTACAAATCAACCAATGGCCACTAAAGCTGCATTTCCCCTCAGATAATCATGAACCGCAGAGCAGCTGCAGCTCAAGACCAGACTTCAGCACAGGTCACATGGTTAACAGCTTTGTGTCATACTTTCTTTTCACTGACAAACTAATTGTATAAAGCTTTGTATGTGTCATTTGAGAATAACAACCAGTTATTTCCATTCATGAAATTTGGAAATTGGGAAAGTTATGAAATTTGGCACACAAATACAGGGCAGTCTCAACATTAGAAAATAGAAAATTTAGAGTCTCTAACTCAAACTCTATAGTGGTACCCACCTTTACAAATTAGCACCAAATTACCATTGTTAAAGATTTTTGATAGACCAAACCGTTCTCGTAAAGTTCATGCAAAAATGGATGTGAGGCTATGTCTCTGCAATGCATTAGCGGATTCAGACCAAACTTGGTATGTGTTATAGCAAGCATGACTTGAGGGTACATGAGCAGTTTTTGCACAGTGCCACCTACTGTTCAAATATTACAAAAATTGACATTTTATAATCTTACTGTTTTTCGTGTTGTTGGTTTAAACAATGCTGATTCAGTTCTGTCTTCCTCTTGTGTCTGGACTGCATTAACAATAATGCAGATTATGCAGTGTTAAAACAACAGTTACAGAATTATATTAAAATATCAATCTTAAAAAAAAGATAAATATTTGTACAGATTAATTGCATGTTTTGCTGACCTGTTTTTCTACATTTCCAGCAGATGCAGCACATCGCGACTGTAGCTAAAATCAACAGAGATCCAGCAGCAGAAATCAGCACCATGTAAAATAAAGGTAGACCCTGAGTGGGCAGATGAGCTGGAAAACAATAAAATAAACAGAAATATGGATAAATATAAACAACACTGTTATTTTCAATGTAGTGTGTTGATGGTCAGTGAGAGCATGTCATCTAAACCTATAAAATGATTAAACATTTCAATATGTAGTTAAAGGAATATTCATACTTCTGTAGACATTAAGCTCAATGTTTGTGTTTGAGTTAATCAACCTTAAATCACAAACGCAGTTGAATAAGCTAAACCCCAAATATTCCTTTAATAAAACCAGAATGTGAACACTTGAACAAATGAGCTGTACTCACCATAGACAGAAACATTGAATGTTTTTGATGACAGTTTTGCTCCACTTATCTTTACTTCATAGAGTCCAGCATGTTGAGTTGTGATGTTTGTGATGGTCAGAGATCCAGTTTGATTGTCCAGCTTCAGTCTGTCTCTGAATTTCTGATCACCATCATATGTAAAGAATATTCCAACATCTCTACTGATTTCAGCTATCAGAGACTTTTCAGCTACAAAATTCCACAGTATATCATCGTCTTCATGTATTTCAGTAAGATCAGTGTTTAGAGTGACAGAATCTCCCTCCATCACTGACACAGACTCACCAAACACACCTGGAGAACATGTTTTGTCACAGATTAAGGCTCCTGGTGGTTTACAAAGCCTGAAATCAGATGTTGCCTGTAACCTTTAAACATGAACTGAAGAATAGGATCAGAGACGCAAAATAAAGGTGATATACATGAACAAACAATGTGAACCAATAATTTGATCTTTAATGTGTTTGATCTGCTTGTAGAGTAATATAAATATGTGCAGTTACAGGACAAGTCAATTAGACAACTGTCATTTTCAATAATTTCATATTTTTGTATTTGGCTTATTAAAACAGGCTCACTGAAAACAGTTGCAGAAGCATTATTACTGTAAAACAGGAAGAAATTAGGCCATGAAAATGTGTTCATAACTTACCAATCAGATGCCAACAACACAAACAGAACAAACAAAGTGTGTAAAACATTTTCTTCAATTGTTCAGTGAAACGTCTGATGAAATAATAAGACTATCTGCTGATAAAATCAATCTGATGTGAATCCTCCCACGACAGAGTTTGGCCCTCCTAGCTCATACACATACACTCTGTGAATGTGTGTTTTGAATATATATACAGTATATATATATATACATATACATTTTCTTCTGGCTCTATTTAAGACTTTAACTGTTTTTAATAGTGGAAAAATGGAAAACATTTATATAATTTAACACTGATAGTTTCTGAAAGGTAGTTGTCTGACTGTGTTGGGTACATAAAAGTAGAAAAGTGTAATATTGTGTGTATATTGTATTAGACAACCTGAGTTTAATATTATTAATAATATTTCAATGGTTTTATAATCATTCAGTTGTTGCAAATGACAAAAGATCATCTGATATTATTTCCAGTCTTACTGAAGTATGGCACGAGCAGCTCAACATTTGAGTCAAACTGAAACATGCTGTGGTCTGATTTCTTCAGAAATCTGATTAGATCTGTTAGGTGGACAAAGATCTTGTGCAACACAGTGGATGTTTCATCTGTGTTTATTTTGTAGGTGAAGGGCTTCTTCCTGTGCTGCGGTTATGAACCTCACAGTCACAGTCTGATTTCCCTCCTACACAGAATACATTTACAAACAAATTAAATCAATTGATGAAAACCTGTCAGAACTGGGTTCTTGCTAATCATTAATTGTATTGTTTATTGTGTGGACATATTGTCTTAAGTATTTCAACATTGACTTAATTGTTCAAATTGTTGAAATCGTTGTTATAAAAGTCAATTAGTAGAAACAAAATGATAGTGATGACAAAATGAAGCACAGAGGCTTTTCTCTTAGATTGCATAATTAACAGTGGTTTACAGTGATTTTAGAACAGCTACGAGTTATTTAGGAGAGTTGTGTCTATGATCCTTAGCTGCTCTAAAATCACTGTAAATCAGCACTTCTTGGAGCTTATTGATTATATCAAATGCTGCATTTACCTTCATAAAATGAGTGCACAAAAAAATTAACAAACAGTAATACCATCAAGCAATGAAGATCTGCAGCAAAACAGACACAATGACGCAGTAGACAGAGTGCAATGCGTCATAGTCTGAAAACAACGCCCACCGGGGGGGGGAAAAAATCCAACTCTCTCCATTGACTTTGTATTGAAACATGATGCCAAAGGGGTACCCAGTAAGTTAAAACATGAGGCCAAAGGGATCCTGACCAAGCTTCAATATATGACAATGCCTAAAAGCTGCTATGTGACAAGGTGTACAGTAAAACAGCTAAAAAAAAAACAGGACTACATTTTTATAAGCTGTCGACCCCCCAAAAAACGAGCGTTTAAGGACAAAAAAGTAGAGCGCAACGTGTCATATTACTCAGATCTGCGCTCACTGGAGGGAAAAGTAATCGGCGACAGGAAACATTCATTATTTTTGACCATGTTAGATGATTATTTCACCACCCTATGTGAACCTGAGAGGATATATGGAGAAACCAAATTTTATTGGTCTATGTCAGTGCCCCTTTCCCTTACCTTCACTGGTAAAACTGATGTGTTAGATTTACTTAAAGTATATATGCACCATTTTTGCATCACACTTTTTAAGCAAACCCAACTGAACAATTTTACTTAAAATAAACAAGATAATCTTTGTTATATGAACTTAAATATTTGAGTTCACCTAACATTCTTTATTTAAAAGATGCAATATGATGTAGTCTACTAAGTAATTTCAAGTTGTGTTAACTTAACATTTAAACTCATTTATATTAAAAAATATAATTAATTGAGCCAAAGTAACATTTTAACTTATTTGAGATTTTCAACTATTGGTCTACTTAACACACTGCTACACGGTTTATACAATTTACTTAATGTAGCACTGGGGGGATAAACATGCTATTAAAGCATTTGGTTCACTCACAACCATGTAAGTAAATGGCTTATTAACTTTTTAAAATAATATCCACTCAGTATAATTATTGTCCAAATTAACACAGAGACCTCAATACTTGGTACACAATACACAAGGACGGTAACAATAGTGTTTGAGTATGAATGGGTCATTTTTGAGTAGAAAATGAACTCCAGATGTTACAAAACAGTAAGTTACTAAACCTAACAACAAAAGCAACCATAAAATAGTGTGAACACAACTCAAATACAGTGAACATTTTTACCTTTTTAATTATTCACGTCTCAGTGCATGATGGGAAAAACGGGATCATAACTTAAAGAATACTTGTAAACATAAAAACAATTCTAAGTAAAATATACTTATAAGTTCAAACTTTAATTTCTACAAGCTTAAATTGAGTAATATTATAAAATTTACTTTATGTTTTTAGTTATTACCTGAACTAAATTATTTAATGTAGAAATTACATTTGTTTTTATGTAGTATTTACTTCACCACAAAATCATTTTTCTCAGTGTTCCTTTTGTTTGAGAAATGATGCAACTGAATGGCCCAACGTGAAATACCCCGACATCTTCAAATATTTGTCCTTAAACGCTTGTTTTTTGGGGGGTCGACAGCTTATAAAAATGTAGTTCTGGGTGTTTAGCTGTTTTACTGTACACCTTGTCTCATAGCAGCTTTTAGACATTGTTCTGTTTTTTGTTATAAGTCAGAAATGAGGCAGCTTCCCACAATACAAAGTCAATGGAGAGCGTTAGATTGACACCCCCCCCCCCCCCCCGGGGTGGGCGTGGCCTAAACACGCTCTGTCTAGTGTACTTTCCAACGCTTCGATTGCGCCATCATGTGGTGATTTTTTTTGTTGTTGTTGTTTACAACATTTTATTTTTATTTTAACATTTTTATTTTAATTGAAAGAAATAAATGCCATCAAAGTGATTAATACAGAAACGAAAACAAGAATAAAGTTTTTCTTGACTGAGAAGCTATTTTCTTATTCTCTAACTAAAGAAAAAACGTTAGTAGGCCTACCCTGTTTTATTTTCCCATGTGCTACATAAAAAGATTTTGACAAAACACATTACACTGAAGTTCTTTGCTTCGTTCGCGTTGTTTATGTTTTGTTTAGATTTTTTTGGACAGCTTCGGTTAGTCTTACTTTCACTTTACACGGGAGTCGGGACGTCACACCACACGCTGCACAGACAAGTTCGTCAGGTTTTTGTGATCAGTGTGTTACCAGAACATCTGAGAA
This sequence comes from Schizothorax lantsangensis, assembly GCA_027422415.1. NCBI lineage: Eukaryota > Metazoa > Chordata > Actinopteri > Cypriniformes > Cyprinidae > Schizothorax > Schizothorax lantsangensis. Next base: position 10,679,950 of record CM049843.1, on the reverse strand, counting down.
TTGACTTAGGTAGAATACTGCACTCGGTGGACTGCCGGTGCGGTGTTAATGGGCCTTTTAGCGACAAAACACTTTTTATTTCCACATTAACTGCATTAATTGAAAATGAAGGTCTTTATTTTGTGCATCATATTGTGTGCATTCTTCGTGCCTGGTAAGAAATCTATTTGTCTTATAGTAGCCTATAGCAAAAAAATTAAAATAAAAAAAATAAAACCGATGTAATGCCGTTTCCTTTTTGAATCGGATTTAGTCACTTTACACTCGACAGAAATGTATTGTTTCTTACTGTTTTAATTAGCTACGGGTATAGGATTACATGTTGTTATATTTTAGACATGTCAATATATTGTGCGGAGGGATTAATGTTTGAGGAAACCAATTAAAGGACTAATATTCATAATTAATAATACTCAAACATACGGAATATATGGTGTAATGTTCATAGAAAGTAGATCATTCATGAAACTCACGTATGTTTCTCTGAGTGCATGTGTAACTCAGCAATGTTCTTCTTCTGTTTTAATTTGCATGTGTCATGCATGTATTACATTTTGAGACATATTTCTCTACTTACAGTCTGTTATTTCTTCTTCAGCTGCGTCTGATGTTGGTGCAGAGGTAGTGCCACTGTCAGTGATGGAGGGAGATTCAGTCACTCTATACACTGGTCTTATTAAATCCCAACAAGAAAGAATGAAATGGTATTTTCATGTCGATCGCATTGCAGAAATCACTGGAGATCAGAGTAAGATCTGTACAGATGCTCGGTGTAAAGAGAGATTCAGAGACAGACTGAAGCTGGATCATCAGACTGGATCTCTGACCATCATTAACACCACAATCACAGACACTGGACTTTATAAACTACTAATCAATAGCCATAACAGTGAAATAATCTTTGGCATTTCTGTCAGTGGTAAGTGAATGTAAAAAAAACATTGATGAAAACATTGTTTATAATTGATATGTATTGTGGTGATATTCAGAACTGCTTTTTTCTTACCTTTAAATTAATTTGTAGAGTTCAGTTTGTAGAGTTAAGATCTGAGTCATTAAACAGTTCAGTTTTGGTAAGTTATTAGTATTGACAGATGTTGGTTTGTATTACAGCCATTTCTGCTGCTCAGCTAGACAAAATGAAGAAAAAGGAGAGAGAATCTGTCAGTTTAGATCCTGGTGTAATAAAACACCCAGATGATGTGATGACGTGGTATTTTAATGACACTCTCATCGCTGAAATCACTGGAGATCAGAGTAAGATCTGTACAGATGAACAGTGTGATGAGAGATTCAGAGACAGACTGAAGCTGGATCATCAGACTGGATCTCTGACCATCAGAGACACCAGAACCACAGACTCTGGACTTTATCATCTACAGATCACCAGCAGCAGATTCAACATCAGCAGGAGTTTCAGTGTTACTGTCACTGGTGAGTGTCATTTAGTCATTCAGTGCATTTTCTATTGCAGAAACTTCAATTGAAGTTGTTTTGACCTATATTATTACTGTACATTATAATTAAGATAATAATCCATCAACTTTGTGCACATGAAAGTAAATTAACAATGTTTACTCTTTTCCGTGTTATATTCCCTCTCCTTCTGAGGTACCAATTTATTATTATTATTATTATTTATTTATTTGTATTTTTTTGTATGTCTCAGAGTGGCTGATCAAGCCCAGCGGCTAATAGGTGTGAAAGTTCCACACAGTTTTACATTTTTGGCAAAAGGGCTGCTCCACCCTTTTCCTCTGTATTTTAGTCATGCAGCACCGATTTAAAAAATGTCCCTGTGGCTTGATATGTCTTGAACAACCACAAAAGTCTGGGCAGGGATCTTTATTTGATATCTTGCACAGTAAGTGTGACCCTGGACCACAAAACTAGTCATAAGTGTAAATTTTTCAAAATTGAGATTTATAAATAGTCTTAAAGCTGAAGAAATAAGCTTTCCATTGATGTATGGTTTGTTGGGATATAACAAAATTTGCCGAGATACAACTATTTGAATATCTGGAATCTGAGGGTTCAAAAAAATAAAAAAATAAAAAAATTGAGAAAATCGCCTTTAAATTTGTCCAAATGAAGTTATTAGCAATGCACATTACTAATCAAAAATTAAGTTTTTATGTATTTACGGTTGGAAATTTACAAAATATCTTCATGGATCATGATCTTTATTTAATATCCTAATGATTTTTTTGGCATAAAAGAAAAATCTATAATTTTGACCCATATAGTTGACTATTGCTATAAATATACCCATGCTAATTACGACTGGTTTTGTGGTCCAGGGTCACATATTACATTTTAACATTCTGTAATAAATTAATTTAAAATAATTGACCACCTCAGAAATGGGCTGTACTGCTGACACGAGCATGTCCATAAATATATGTAAAACTAAAGGCACTGACTAAAAGGCATTAATACTATTAAATAAGTGATAGATTCTGAATAGAAACATAAAATAACTTAGTTAAAGTTATAATAACACTGATTTCCCATCCTTTATCAGCGGTCAATAATAATGTGTTAATACATTTAATACACATACCAGTCACATTTTTCTACTCACAATCTGTATGATCTGTAGAATTTTTTTTTGTCACATATGGGTTGTGTAAACACATACGAAGATGAAGATGAGAGATAACAGGCAGTCTTTAATCAATAAACATATCCACAATCATAGTAAAGTCAAGACCCAACAATAATGAACAGAGGCAATAAAACTTAAATACAAATGAGGTGATTAGTGACAAAACAGCTTAGCAAAATGACAAATCAAACAAAACTGAGTGCAACTGTTATAATTTTTACAGCTCTACTCCAAAAATGGCTTGTAATGAGCTGTTCATTTCTTTTTCAGATGCATTTGGTGTTGATACAGATGGTGTATCATTGATGGAGGGAGATTCAGTCGCTCTACACACTGATGTTAAAATGAATGAACAAGACAGAATTAGATGGTATTTTAATAGCATTCGCATAGCAGAAATCATTTATAACCACAGTAAGATCTGTCCAGATAAACTGTGTAAAGAGAGATTCAGAGACAGACTGAAGCTAGACAGTCAGACAGGTGATCTCACCATCATAAACATCAGAACAACAGACGCTGGAGTTTATAAACTACTGATGAACAGCCGCAACAGTGACAGGATCTTCAATGTTGCTGTCAGTGGTGAGTCAGATATGTTTTATACTTAACTTATATATTGTGTTTATTATTGAAGTGTTTTCCAAACACACTCAAAACGGTTGACCAATCACAACACACTGGTCTTGCCGGCCAATCAGAGCATATTGCGCTTTTCAAAAGCCGGGGCTTCATAGAGACATAACAGAGTGTGCAACAATGCCAAATATTTGAAAAAATAAGGTTTTGAACATTTGGGCATAAAAACGAAAATCAAGACTTTGAAAAAGGCCATAATAGGTCCTTCATAAAATAACCTTTGTCAGCAAGGTTTACTACACATGCAAAAAAAAAAAACCACTAAAAAAAAAAACTGATTTAATTAATTGCTTATTTATGTATCAGTAAATTAAAACAGTGACATTGCACTATGTCAGTCATTGCAATGGAATGATAATTTAACATATACTTGCTGTACCTGCTGTCATTCTGGAATGCATCTGTGCCAGCTGTCAAAGATGAGCCATATGAAAGCATCTCAAACAGCACGAGTATTTGATTAAGGTGTGCCTTGTTGGTTTCTTACTTCAGTAGCCTGCCAAAACAGATAGCATTGTTTTTAGCTCTTAGATGCAGACTTTGTGGTTTATAATGAGAGCATTTGTGAGTCAGTGAATGTTCATTGAACAAAACTCTCATCTGATTTGCTGTTTCGATCATGTGTTCAACAGACACGTCTGGTTTAAGTGCTCAGCACTGCAAAATCTGTTGACGAAATCCTTTAACACGATGAAAGTGCATCTAAATAGCCGTGATCATGACTATTAATTCACACTTGTCTCTTTAAACATATGGAGTGTTTACATAAACTGAATGACTGCAAAAATAAACAATTTCAATCACTGATTTGTTAGTTGTAACAGTTTTGGTTCATAAAAATATACATCTGAGTTTTTAAACAAAATCATAAATGAGAATTTGTTCACCTCACGCATGAGGATTTGATGTAGAATGCAAAAACATATATGTTGCTTTTCAGACTTAAAGTCAAGAAAAATTGTGTGTAATTATATTCTTGCCCACAGAGTATAGTTTTGTTTGTTTGTTTTTGTCCACAAAAAGATCCTCCAGCAGCTGTTGGTTTGTGTTTCAGGTGTTTCTGCTGCTGAACGAGATGAAATGAACAGAAAGTCAGTGGAGAAGGGAGAATCTGTCACTTTAGATCTTGGTGTAATAAACCCAGATTGTGTGATAAAATGGTATTTTAATGACATTCTCATCGCTGAAATCACTGGAGATCAGAATAAGATCTGTACAGATGATCAGTGTGATGAGAGATTCAGAGACAGACTGAAGCTGGATCATCAGACTGGATCTCTGACCATCATGAACACCAGAACCACAGACTCTGGAGATTATAAACTACAGCTCAGCAGCAGCAGATTCAGCATCATTAGGAGCTTCAGTGTTAATGTGATTGGTGAGTATTATTTAGTCATTCAGTGCCTTTTTAGAAAACAGTTTGAAATACTTAAATCGTCCAGGTAAATATGTTTCATTGCGGATCATCTCTCATCTTCAGATGCACATCAAAGCAAGAGATTGTCACATTGAGTTCTGTCACATTAAAAATTTTACAATTTTGAAGCCTTTTGTTAAAGGGTTAGTTCACCCAAAAATGAAAATTAGCCTGTGTTTTACTCACCTTCAAAGCATCCTAGGTGTATTGCTTTCTTCGTTCAGATGAATCCAATCAGAGTTATATTAAAAATTGTCCTGGCTCCTCCAAGCCTTACAATGGGGGTATGCGGGCGCTTTTTGTCAACAGTCCAGAAGACGTGAAATAAAGTGCGTGCATTCATAATAAAACATCCTTCACACGGCTCCGGGGGGTGAATAAATGCCTCCTGTAGGGAATCCATGCGTTTTTGTAAGATAAATATACATATTTCAAACATAATAAACACTTTTTTCTTACTTCCGCTGACTGTCGTACGCGGAAGCTGTCCAGGCGGAGAGGAAAACCAGTCTCCTCTTGGCTTATATCGAAATCCTCCGACATTTTTCTTTACAAATCCTCGTTTTGTACTAATTCATGACCGGCATTTTGTTTTGTTCATTCTCTGTGTTTGTCCCTAATCACGTAATGCCGACGTCCTACGTCATCCGCCGGAACGGCGTCTGCATACCACAGTCAGCGGAAGTGAGAAAAAAAAGTGTTTATTACATTTGAAATATGGATATTTATCTTACAAAAACACATGGATTCACTACAGGATGACTTTATTCACCCCCCGGAGCCCTGTGAGGCACGTTTTATTACGAATGCATGAACTTTATTTCACATCTTCTGGACTGTTGACAAAAAAGCACCCACTTATCCCATTGTAAGGCTTGGAATAGCCAGGAGTTTTTATATAACTCCGATTGTATTCGTTCGAAATAAGAAAGTCATATACACCTAGGATGCTTTGAGGGCAAGTAAAACACAGGCTAATTTTCATTTTTGGGTGATCTAATCCTTTAATAAGAAAAATGCATAATATTATTCAGTTTTCCTGTGAAAGTCACTGTTGATTAAAAAAAAAAACATGGCACCATTTATCAGTTTCATACAACTTTCTACTGAAATTATAGGTAGAGTTGATTATCAGTTGATCTCTAGTAATAATGGCTTTCTGTCTTTAGCTTCTCCAGGTTCAAGCCCACGTTCAGGTGCTGCAGCAGCAAGTGCTTCTGTTATTGGTGGTATTATTGCTTTTATTGTTGTTCTGCCGGTCATGGCTGTAGCAGCTTAGTGCTTAACAATGGCAAGTATGCAAGTACTACATACAAATGATTGTACAAAATGTAATTAATAGGCCTATTTATTGTGCAAAAATAAACTTCAATATTTTCAAGTTTGTAATTTTATTCTAATTGGCCAATTAAGAGTTTGTTATTATTGTTCAAACAGGAACTGTGGAGCAGTGCAAACATTGTCAGGATACAGTGAGCACAGAATCCGTCTGTGTGGAAAAAAAAAACAGTAGTAGTGTGGCACAAGTCACCATGGCAACAAAAAAACTGCTCAAAACCAACTGTATTGTCTGTATTGTTTCTTGTATTTTTTCTGTTTTTGTTGTGTTCATGTTTGATTTGTAAAGTGCTTTGAGCTCTGGAGAAGCACTATATAAATTATTAAATTTAAATTTAAAAATGTAAAATTTATTTAAAAAAAAATGAAGTATATTAAATTAAACTTATTTGATGAAATTTGACATATATCAAAAGGTTTTTAGCAAGTAATTAGTAAATGTTCAATCTCCTCCACTGACCAGTTCATAAGACATACAATACAATGTGTGATTTTATGATGACTCATGTAAAAAACATTAGCTCATGCATCACACTACTTTAGATGTGTGCTTGGTATTTTTTAATCTGAAAAAAAGGAAGACACAAAATTGTGTGAGATAATAGTTTTACCTTTTCATTGGATTTTTCATTCTGATTGATTGATGTGTTTACATGAAGGCTTTACAATCCAATCGAGCCATCACTCCAATTTACTTATGGATTATTTAGGTTCATGATTTTGATGTATCAAAATTTTGTTTACATTCATTTATAAACTGGCTGTGAACATAAATGTTTTCAAGATGGGCATTTTGACCAAGACATATCATATTACAAGACACAAGTGCTCTATATGTGACTATGTGCAAATTACTATGTACTACTGTACCTGTAAAAAAGACTGATAATGTTACGTTTTTACAGTTTTAATATTGGCGTCTAACAACACTACCCCAGCTAACAGGGAATGTTCTCTGAACGTTCAGATAAACAGATTTAAATGGAATCAAACATACTTTTCCTTTTCAATGCAGACAAACATTTTAATCACACAGTGTACTTAGTATTGCAATGAAAACATATTTAACAGTAATATATTATACCCATGACAGGGTGGACATATCTTATGGTTTATGCTTCGATTTAATGGCCCATAATTATCTAAAAAAAAAAAAAAAAAAAAGTGTGGAAGCTCAGTTAATATGTTTCTATAGTACTTAAGTGTCTATTCTTTATGAAATGACACAAAGCGAATGGCAAATTAAGACCAACATGTGTGAGTATTGTGAGGGTTATAAGAGACTCTGTGGTGATATTGACCCATTACAAGTTCTCAGTTTCTGAGATGCAGAGTTCATCAAGGACACAGTGGTGATATTTCATGGATCAACCCTTTCTGGATTTGAACTGCCTTTCTTTAACCTCAAACATAAGTTAATCACCAGACAATTTAAAACAAACATTCTAGTAACATTACTGGAAGAACATTGAGATATATTTGTCAGAATGGAAAGACTGTTAACTGTGCTAATCTTTCCTTCTCATGTTGTACTACCCGTCACTGGGGTTTAGACAAATCGTACTAAATCGTACAAGTGAGGTCATACGAATTCGTATGAATTGGCCACCTCGTAAAATACGTACGAGTTGGTCGTGAGATAGTGTTGGGTTTATCAGAGCTGTTTCCAGAGTTATCCCTTCAAAGAGCCCCTCAACAGCCTACTGCACACTGTGTGTGAGGTTTATATTGAGCAATATGATTTAGAAATGTCATCATATATCTTTTGTATTCCCATTTTTTTGTAATGGGAATATCTTAAAACCTTTTTTTAAAACTTTGCATTAGCCAATGACATATTTTTGAATGCTATTTTCTTACAGTGGAAAAAAACTTTAAAGATCTGTATGTCAATGTGATAGATGCCATTAAAACAGATCGGATTTGCTTGTTTCATTTGTTTCACTTGATTCATTTTGTCATGGTTTTAGTTATCAGTAATCAGTAATCAGAAATAACTGAGCTAAGCTAAAAACGAATCATTTTAAAAGCTCTTCAACCGCACGCTAGTCGTACGGACTCACTACTGACCTCTTGAACACACTCACAAACTAAAAACAGCCACAATTCACCCAAAAATGAAAATGCTGTTATCATTTACTCACTCACATTTTGTTTTAAGCAAGGCTTTAAAGCACATGCAAATAATGTACTTTTGCAATTGCGAATAAGTGAAGTGTCCTGTGAGTGTAACTCTACCAGTGAGTTAACATTTTAATGGCATTTTACATATACTGACAATTACTGGAATTTCAGTGATATTCTCTTCACTTAAATCAGTGAAGAGCTTATTTTATCTGTACACATGAACCGTGTACATGTTGATGGGAGATTCAGAGACACATTGAAGCTGGATCTCTGACCATCACAATCATAGTTCAGTGTTACTATCAATGGTGAGTATCATTTAATCATTCAGATCACATCCCTTTGAGCAGTTTAAGAAAACTTACAATTTACAACTCAATGTTTTAATTTTATTTTGTACACACTGTAGGGTATGTGAAGTTAATATTATCTTTATCGCCTTCACATGCGTGTCATTTTTACAACTTTAGCATTATGTGTCAGTGTCACGACAATCACAAGATGTTTTAAAAACATGCTGTGTTGTGATGCTGTTTTAACTTCCAAACCCACCAGATGGCGCCATTTATCAGTTGAATCAATATCATAAGGTGCACACATCAGTCAAAGCTATCAGTTGCTCTCCAGTAATAATAATGTCTGTGTTTATCATTACAGGTTCAGGTCAGTCTTCAGGTATAGCAGGAATACAGTGCATGTTACTTCTGTTCTGCTGCTCGTGGCTGCAGTTGTTGGTGTGATTTCTCTATTGGTGCACATACTACTCTTCACAGAGCAGATCACAAAAGTAGACCGCTTAAGGTAAATTATCAAGGATGAACTGTGATAGATCTGATAACAGAACATTTTGATATGGAAAAAGCTGTTAACATACCTGAAATGGTTCAAGTTTTAATGTAAATTCTGTCTAAAAATAATGTTGTCTTGCCTGAAAAGAGATTGCACTTCTGTTAATGAGACACATAAAGACTGGAACAGTATTATAACCTACCACACTGCCAGAAACACAACACAGATCTAGAAATGCACACTGTAATCCAGAAATACATGCAAGGTATGCACAAAATATATAAACACAAATGGTGACACATTCTGGTCATACTGTAACAGGCCAATCAGAAATTCAAATTGTTAAATATTTGTAAATAAATTTATTTTATTCTTCAAGTACAATGACCTAATAATTAATAACCTTTTTGTCTAATTCTTGATGAGTTGATTGACAGCTGTGTTAGACAATTAGGTGTAATCCAGGCTGACTCAGTGTTACGTACTGCTCTGAGACTTGACAGGTTGGAGGTCCAAATGCAGCTTTATTGTAACAAACCAGAGATCCAAAATACAGGCAACAGGTAAAACACAGGCAGGCAATCCATTCATTAGACAAGGCAGGAAACTCAGACAAAGGGTAAATCCAAACAACAGGCAAGAGATCAAAAAACCAAGAGACAATAATCCAGGGAGAATGCTCAGAAATGCAGTGTAACAACTAACAATACTTTGCAAAGAATGACAAACTAAATCAGGCTTATATAATATATTATATATTTTGATTGCTTCTATTGCCCTCATTTGTAAGTCGCTTTGGACAAAAGTGTCTGCTAAATGACTAAATAAAAAATAAATAAAATAAATATAAGGTGAGCAAACAGTGTAAATGAGCCACAGGTGCAGACAATGAGTATTGATGAGTCCATGCAAAGGATTATGGGAAATGGAGTCCGGAGGTAAATGGTAAGAGTCTGGAATGGAGTGCCCTCTAGTGAAGCTCACGGGCACTCCAGCTAGAGATTGTAATACTCAGGTACAGTATCTCACAAAAGTGAGTACACCCCTCACATTTCAGCAAAAATTTTAGTATATCTTCTCAAGGGACAAAATTACACAAATGAAACTTGGATATATTTTAGAGTAGTCAATGTCAGTCTACTGTCATGACCAAATAAGGAATTTAGGAGTTGTGTTCGATCCAGATTTGAAATTCGACAAGCAGGTTAATGCTGTGGTGAAGAGTTGTTTTTTCCAGATTAGGTCTCTTGCTCGATTAAAACCTATTTTGTCAATGAGAGATTTAGAAAAGGTTATTAATGCCTTTATATTGTCTCATCTGGACTATTGTAAGGTTTTGTTTGTTGGGTCCTGTCAGACCTCTATTTCGCGCTTACAACTAGTTCAGAATGCAGCAGCTAGGCTGCTTGTGAGTGCTAAGAAAAGTCAACACATCTCTCCTATCTTGGCCTCACTCAGATGGCTACCAGTGGGTTTTAGGATAAAATATAAGGTTCTGTTGTATGTGTTCAAGGCAGTGCATGGAATGGCTCCTGCTTATGTGTCTGAGTTGATTACTTTCCGACAGTCATCTAGGTCTTTAAGATCAACAAATAAGTTGTTTCTTACTGTACCACAAACTCATTTAAAGCTAAAAGGGGATCAGGCATTTGCTGCTGCAGGTCCAAGGCTTTGGAATAGCCTACCATCTGAGATTAGAGAGATTACATCCATAAATGTTTTCAAAACTGGGGTTAAAAAAAATATTGTCATTAGCGTTCAAGGAGTTGGGCTAGTATTTGTGTTTTTTTTTGTTTGTTTTTTTATTGTTTGTGCTCTATGTATTGTATGTACTTGTATGTTGATTGTACAGCACTTTGGTCTGCAGGTGCAGTTGTAAAGTGCTTTATAAATAAAAGGAATGAATTAATTAATGAATGTGCAACTTGTATAGAAGTACAAATTTACTGTCCTCTAAATATAACTCAACATATAGCTATTATTGTCCAAATAACTGGCAACAAAAATGAGTACACCCTAAGTGAACATGTCAAAACTGTGTCCCAAGTGTCAATATTTTGTAGGGGCACCATTGTTATCTAGCACTGCCTTAATCATCCTGTGCTGGCATCGTCTTCCACTCCTCCATAATGACATCACTGAGCTTCTGGATGTTAGACACATGGTGTTTCTCCACCTTCCGCTTGAGGATGCCCCACATGTGCTCAATAGGGTTCAGGTCTGGAGACATACTTGGCCACTCCATCACCTTCACCTTCAGCTTCATCTTGGAGGTGTGTTTGGGGTGGTTATTATGTTGGAAAACTGCCATTCGGCCCAGTTTCTGAAGGGAGGGCATCATCTTCTGCTTCAGAATGTCAAAGTACATGCTGGAATCCATGTTTCCCTCAATGAACCGCAGCTCCCCAGTGCCAGCAGCCCTCATGCAGCCCCAGACCATGACACTCCCACCACCATGCTTGACTGTAGGCATGACACAATTTTCTTGGTACTCCTCACCAGGGCGTCACCACACATGCTGGACAAATGGACTCCCCAAAATTCATCATCATCATTATCATCATATTGTTCATTGGTGTGTTCAGTGGTGAATGTGAGTCATGTGACTCTCTCCTGGTACAAAGGAAACAGTTTATTGTCCAGCATCAGTGTGTCTGATCTCAACAACAGTCTGTCTTTACATCTGGAGTATCTGGATGATTTCTACAGCTGTGTGGTAAACAATCCCATCAGCAACCAGACTAAATATGTCAACATCACTGATCTCTGTCGGCCATGTTCAGGTATGTTAGTTGTAAACATCTTGTGGCTGTGAAATAACTTTAAAAAAAAAAATCATGCTGTTCTTTTGTTTTCTCAGACAGCACATTCTGTTGTCATGCATCTGAAGCTGTCACCCGATTGGCCGCCTCTGTTCTGGTGGGCGTGGCTACTGTTATTGTAGTTTATGACATCGTCACATCCAGGAAAGGTGTAAAAGAGAGACGAACACTTCATTAGTGAAAATGATTACATGATTTGTGCTTCTGTATATTATTACAAACAAAAGCAACATGTAATTAGCTCAGTAAAACAATGACCATTATTTAGTTACTGGGTTTTTCTTGCTTCGTCTTGTTTATTTTTTTAATTTTCCTTATAATTATTTTCTTCATTGTGAACAAACCAAGAATAACCCAGTTGCTTTATGGTTGCTAAGTTTTTACCTTATGTTTTTATAATTAGTTGCTCCTCACTGATTGTTATTTAATATGAGTTATAATTAATAGAACTGACAAACCATATGATAAAGTTTTCAACAGTGTTATGTTATTTGGCATAAAATAATAATTACCCCCTGCTGCTCTGGGATGTAAAATATAGTGTTTATTATTATTATATATTATTTTATTTTATTTATTATTCCTTTCATTTTCAAAACAGCAGGTGAAATTCCTTAATATTTACATATTTGTTTGTATTTTTTATCAAATGGAAAATGAAAGACATAGATAATTGATTATTTCTACACTAAAACTGGGATAATGTGCTCTTAACCAAGACAATTTTAGCAAAATTATGGATACCATGCTAATTTGCTATATGGTTTATTAATGCACTATTTTTAATAAGTGGTTTACAACAGTAACCCTAATACAAGCAATAGTAATACCATATTATATTTATTGGACTTATGACGCATCCCTCTAGTGGTCAAATGCTGTCAGACATGTTCACAAGTCTCTGAGGTCCAAGTCCAAGTCAAGTCTCAAGTCTTTGAGGTCAAGTCTCAAGTCTTTAAAGCGGAGTCCAAGTCAAGTCTTAAGTCTTTGAGGTCAAGTCTCAAGTCTTTAAAGCGGAGTCCAAGTCAAGTCTTAAGTCTTTGAGGTGAAGTCCAAGTCACATCTCAAGTCTTTGTTCCATTTATTAGCAGCAGTTCTTTCAGCTAGTTATTGAGGCTAAATCAGTTTTGAAATACCGATTTCACGATATGATTTTCTCAACAACAAAAAAAAACTTTAACAAAATGTAAGACAAATTAGAAATGAAAGTGTCCATTTATTAATTGTCAGATAAAATGCAGCACATTTCTTTGTAAAATTGAAATATGTCAAACAACAAAACAAAAAATTAAAACAAACCCCAATTAATCAAATGAATTACACAAATGAAATAAATCTCATATAAACAAACTAAGGCTTTGTCTGTGCTCTTTTTCAAGTTAAAATGAGAGGCAACCACTGTATTTTAAACACAACACAATCCAAACAAAGAGGCTGCATACAGGTACATCTCATGTACACCCCATTATTGTGGTTTCAAAGAACAAGAGATACCCAGAATTTATACTGTATGGATGGTCATTAATTGAAACTCAAATGTAAATATTCTAATATTTTGAGATACTGATTTTTGACTTTCATTAGCTGTAATCTCTAATCATCAAAATTAAAACAAAAACACTTTTGAAGTGTTTTACTTTATGAAGTAATGAAAACTTTCACGTTGAGGAAAAAGTGATTAGACTTACACATTCTGGACGATAAGACAGGAGAAGAAAATCCACCAGGACCTGAGCCATATGGCAGGGGCGTAGGGGGACGTGTCCTTCCCACTTTTAATATCACGTAAATCCATCCCCCGCACTTTTTCGGGCAAGTGTTATCGCATAGAGGTTTTCAAGAGCTGGTGTGAATAATGTAGATTTAAATTCAAAGAGACAGGATAGTCTGTGCATGACGTTTTATTCGGACCCAGAATAATGCGAGATGAACATCAAGGAGCTCTAAACACTCATTGTTTCATTCATACTCGAAGCCTGAGGGCGCTGTCAAGCAGAAAGTTGTACCAGGAAATTCCTAATATGGACAAATGCCTCCAGCTATCTCTGTATGAAACAGTTGTTTTTACAGAAAAACAGAAATGTTTGGAAACATGAAGACATTAAACATAAGGTACGATTGAGACAATATATTGTTTATTTGTGTTTTTAAAGTCATCTCCAGGTAATAAATAAAGTATATGAACAATGCAGTGCTAATTGACATAGCATTCATTACAGTATAGAAACTATTCTGCCTCATGTGATAAAAAAGTGTTTGTAGTATATAAACAAAGCATTATTATTGGTTATTGTCCAGCAGTGTATCTGATTTCTAAGCCAAATAAAAGCTAGAAATAAGAGAAAAATAGATTTCAAAGCTAAATTTTTAGCATCATTACTCCAGTAACATGATCCTTCAGAAATCATTCTGATTTGCTGCTAAAAAATAAATAAATAAAACATTTATTATTATTATGTTGGATTTATTTTCAGGTTTCTTTCATACTCAGATGAATAGAAAGTTCAGAAGAACAGCATTTATCTGAAATAGAAATCTTTTGTGACATTATAAATGTCTTTATCATCACTTTTGATCAATTTAAACCATCCTTGCTAAATAAAAGTATTAATTTATTTTCCAAAAAAAATAATAACATAAAATAAAATAAAATAATAATTATACTGACTCTTTTGAATGAGCTTTTAAATGGTATAGTGTATTATGTTACAAAAGCTTTTTATTTCAGATAAATGCTGATCTTTGGATCTTTCTATTCATCAGAGAATCCTGAAAAAAATGTACTCAACTGTTTTAAATATTAATACAAATAATAAAAGGTTTCTTGAGCAGCAAATCAGCATATCAGAATTATTTCTGAAGGATCATGTGACACAAGACAGGAGTAATGATGCTGAAAATTCAGCTTTGATCACAGCAATTGTAGAAGATTTTCATTAATCTTGAATTAATATAATACATAGAATTATGCCTATTTGTATTATACTATTATCTACTATTATCTAGTTTGACTGTGTGAAGCAACTGTGTGTTAAGGGCTGCAGTGAGCCTAGAATAGAGTGAACGATTTGGGGCTGGAGGAACACTCATATATGGAAAGAATCTGTTCAGGACCTAGAAGTGCATACATGACAGTGATTGATCATTCCAACTCATATATGGTAAAAGATACCTGTCCAAAAATACAACAGTGCATATATGCAATGCTGTGAAAACTTCAGGATATATATATGTGAGTTTGAGACAAGACTCAGTAGTGCTGTTCGAACATCTACTCTGCCTTTTATTAACTTGTTATCAAGAATTCAAAACCTCCTCAGAGCAATTTATTTTGAACAAGAAAAAATCCACAACGCAAACAACACAATCAATTACATTTGAAAATATATTCAAAGAGAAAGCAGTTGTTTTACATAGTAAAACTGTATTTTGGACCAAATAAATGCAGGCTTGGTGAGCAGAAGAGGCTTCTTTAAAAAACATAAAAAATCTTACTGTTCAAAAACGTTTGACTAGTAGGTTATATATATTACAGAAAAGTTATATTGTAATATTTTATTTATTTATTTATTTAATTATTACATTTCTGTCCCCCTCACTTCTGAAATGATGGCTGCCATATGGAAATATTATACCCGAAGATCAGAATAATTTGGGGGCGAAGTATTTTGACCAGTGAAGAACCACCTCGCCACCTCAAGTGACTGAATAACAGGGTAGGCTACTAAATCACATTTCCAAACGCATATTTGCTGATTGTTTTAATTTCCAGTTGTAGGCTATTATTTTAGGATTAATACCACTTATGACTTAATCGCCTATTTGATCCATAATAATTTTCCTCAAGTGACGGTTCAGATATCATAACCAGCAGCCTGTACCACTCAAATTTGAAACTGGGCTTTGACAA
Organism: Schizothorax lantsangensis; assembly: GCA_027422415.1. Lineage (NCBI taxonomy): Eukaryota > Metazoa > Chordata > Actinopteri > Cypriniformes > Cyprinidae > Schizothorax > Schizothorax lantsangensis. The sequence continues at coordinate 10,664,297 of CM049843.1, read as the reverse complement.
AGTCATCAGGTTCCCTTGAGATTTTCTGTTTACATCTTTCTTTGACTCACTAAACGTTAACCTTTAACCTCTTAAGACCCTGCATCCTCATATGAGGACATTATATTTTAGTGAATTTTTCTGAGACTATACATGCCACAGTTTTAAGATTTAGATTAGGTGTCCTGTACAGAGCACATTCAGGGCTTTTCTGAGATATCAAATGATTGGATGTTTCATCATGACCACTCCCTCTCCTTGGTCTTCAAAAATGTCTAAAATTAATTTAGTGACACTCTTATGGAAATATGATAAATAATATTTTGTAATTATCATTTAAATATGACTATTTTTTAACTATGTGTCATAAATCAACATCTCAGGAAAATGTTATGGGGTATCAAATTAAAATATGACTTTCTGTTATGAAACAGGACGTTGATTAAATACATGTCCTCATATGAGGACACCGGGACTAAAAGCATGTTTATTACGCATTTTGGGAGACATAACAAATTAATAGGAAAGAAATTATATTTCAATATTCCTATGAAATATTATATATTATTATGAAAATCTTGTCAATTATTACTCCCATTATAACTCTTCTTTTTTCATCACGTTGCCCCAAAAACACATTAATATGCAAATTAGATTTAGTTTATAGATACATTGTATATAATGAGAAAATCCATTTTACACACATTTTGCATAAAGAAAAATGGTATATCATATAATTCTATTATAACAGTTGAGAATCATCTTTATACAAAGTTTGGTAAAAAAAAAAAAGAAAAAAAAGGATATATATATATATATATGTGTGTGTGTGTGTGTGTGTGTGTGTGTGTATGCATGTGCAATAATAATACTTTTTTTGTCTCTTAGAAATGCACATTTGACATTGAGTTGACAGTAGTAGTTTGAGTTAGGATGCAGATTTATGTTCATTATCAAAATCAGTAACATCTATAAAAATTGCAACCACCTCCTTTTTTATATGGTGAAATTTAATTTTTCTGACTGTTTGAGTTTTATTAAAATTAACCATTGTTCTTCCATAGTAGCATACATTTACATCATGATAGTTAAAACCACACATATACACACAATACTGTGGTAATGGTTTCTAGGTAGCCTATTTATATGAAAAACAGTAGTCTAAATACATTTATTATAAATGTACAAACGCTATATACCTTAATCACAAATATACTGTAATTAGCCTACATTCCATTACTCCTTTAATATATTTAAAACACGTCTACATTAATATAATAAATTTGATATAAATATCCCACATTTCTGCCACAATACCATGGTTCAGTTAGTGTTACTACAGTAAATCCATGGTAAACGTGATTTGTAGATTGAAAAGCCTTCTGACTGTATCGTTGCACACAGTGTTTTTCTGCTGTTTATCAGCGCTGTTTTATCTGGATTTATATCAGTTGACTGATATCGACTGATACTAGTTTATTCCAGTCATGTGTGTTCTTCGCTGAATTCAAGCGCTTCTCACTGGATCTCACAGCGGTGTTTAGTGGTCGCGTGATCGGAGAGTAAACACATCTGCTCTAGTGAGCTCGCTCTGAGCTGCTGTTTGAACCGAGCGGATATGGTCCGTGTGGAGCGGTTCAAATGAGTAGCGCTGTTTTGTTCCGCTTTTGCCGCATAAACATTAAATTGAATATTCATCGAACTTGGTTTATCACTATATAATTATAGTTATCGTTTTATCGCCCAGCCCTACCTCAAAGTATATCTGCTCCCGCGCCCCCGCTGTGTGCGCCCCCCAGGTTGGGAACCACTGCTCTAAACAATGTAATGACATGAAAAAAAAATACTCAGGCGGTTAACAATTTGTCCTTTTGCCGAAGGCTAAAGCTGTTCAACCAAAACAGCAATTGCTAATGACATAATGGACAACGCGCTTGTGCACTTTCTTGTGTCTGTTTTCTTGTGTTTGGTGTTTCACAGAGAAGAATGAATTTACTTTAATGCATTGCAAGAATTTCCATACATAAGACTTTCTGGAAAATAACGTATATTACAAAGAAATCAGTTTTGCTTGTGTTGCATGAAGGAGCCCTGGTCTGGACAGCAGTGATGACTGCAAATCTGTCGCCAGTAAATACAGTTCCTGACCATAGGGGGCCTTAGTAAACTTCCAAGAGAGAATTTCTGAAATTACTCAAGTTCAAATAGTTTAGAAATTACTCCAAGGTGCTCCTTTGTCCAAGACTACATTCAAAGTCCCTTATATCTATGCTGATATGTACCTCTGGTACTTTTGTTGTAATAAAAATACAAATAAAATAAAACATTTAATATTAGTCAAATCAAGTCACCTTTATTTATATAGCGTTTTATACAAAACAGGTTGTGTCAAAGCTGCTAAATTAGCTTAATAATGTAAATCTTCATTTTTTGAGTTTTCTGTTAGAATTGCAATTATGATTGTTAACTAAATGTAAATAATTTAAGATGTATTAGGTCCTACTTGGAAGTTTGCTAAAGACCCCTTGTGGTCAAGGGCTTGAGAACTTGAGAACTACCAAAAAAATGGAGGTAAACACAAATACTTGGAGGTCAAGCAACCTACATTGGATCACCTGAGGTGGACTGACCCAACTACATTTTGACATAATATTAACTGTTTACTGCCATTTGCCTTTGTAAAACACCACTGTTATGCTACTGAAAACTATAGTTTGCTACTTTAAGTTTGTGACCATCTAAAAACTAAAGAAATTATAAACATCCATTGAAGATCTATTAATCTTGAAATTAAATGACTTACATCTGTTGATATTGTAAAGGTACAGGATGTTGGACCTAAGTGTGAGATGAAGAATAGCTGAAGCTTCTTATAAATAAGTTATGTCTGTTTTTGCTATAGGTGAAAATAACTACTGTAACTACAGATTTATCTGTGTGAGTCTTATTTTTGTATCACCGTGATATTAATAATTTGAATCTTTTTTTTTGTTTGTTTGTTTTCTTTTTTCTTTTGGTTTTCTGTTATCATTTTAATTTTAATTAAAGTTTTAGTAATTTTGCTGTTTATGTGTGTGTCTGTGTGTGTGTGTGTGTATGTGTGTGTGTGTGTGTGTGTGTGTGTGTGTTTGTGTGTGTGACCCTGGACCACAAAATCAGTCATAAGTGTCAATTTTTCAAAATTGAGATTTATACATCATCTGGAATCTGAATAAATAAGCGTTCCATGTGGTGTGTTATGATAGGACAATATTTGGTCTAGATACAACTATTTGAAAATCTGGAATCTGAGGGTGCAAAAAAATCAAAATACTGAGAAAATCACATTTAAAGTTGTCCAAATGAAGTTCTTAGCAATGCATATTACTAATCAAAAAATAAGTTTTGATATATTTACAGTAGGAAATTTACAAAATATCTTCATGGAACATGATCTTTACTTAATATCCTAATGATTTTTGGCACAAAATAAAAATCAATAATTTTGACCCATACAATGTATTTTTGGCTATATGTTATATTAGACAGCAACTTGTCCTTTGAAAATCATATTTCCCATGTTACAAAAACAGCATTCTTCCATCTTAGAAACATTGCCAAGCTACGGAACATGTTACCTGTTTCTGATGCAGAAAAGCTAGTTCATGCATTCATGACCTCTAGATCGGACTACTGTAATGCACTGCTAGGTGGTTGTCCTGCATCTTCAATAAACAAGCTACAGATAGTCCAAAATGCATCGGCTAGAGTCCTTACCAGGTCAAGAAAATATGATCATATTACCCCAATTTTACAGTCTCTGCACTGGCTACCTATTAAGTTCCGTATCAGTTACAAAATATTACTACTTGCCTATAAGGCCCTAAATGGTTTTAGGGCTGCCACTAACGACTATTTTTATTTCAATTAATCTGTCGACTAATTTATCGATTAATCGATTAATCTAAACGATTAATGTCCCACCAAAAAAAAAAATGTATTAAACCAAATTAAATCCAAATTTCAATGAAATCCTTTTTTAAAGCAAAAGTGCAACAAAGAGTGCAAGAAGCAAGTGTCCATCTCGTAGTCCAAATCACTGAAATCAGTTCAGTATTATAGTGTAAGAATGACAACATATCCACGTGTTCTAGTCTAATAATACAATTATAATCAGTATTTTAAATAAAGGAGTATTTACCAGAAATGTTATTTGCCAGAATTTATTTAGGAGAAAAATTTAAATGTGCAGTATTTCTGAAAGAAAAAAAAAACACTTTTTAAAAAATATAGAATCAATTAATTGGAGATGCTTTTGATTATTAAAATTTAATGGAACCATTAAAATGGAATCCAGAAAATAAATGGAAAACAGAATTTGGTAAAGATAAAACTGTAAAACTCAATTAATTAGACAGGCTTTTTGATTGATAAAATTTAATTTAACCTTTAAAACAGAGTATAGAAAAATGAACATGGAAAAAAATGAATTTGGAAATAAAACGGATTTCATAGGGCCCTATAATATATATATATATATATATATATATATATTTCTTTTTTGGTAATAAAAATAGATGTAAGTGAAAAATAGCTTTTAAAATGACTTAAAATACATATATAATAGCAATGATGCATTGATTGATAATAAATTATGATAATTAGTTCAAATAAAGTATCAAAAGCAAGAAATCATATGGTTTTATTGAACAAAACTGTTAAAATACATAATGTATTATAAACAATAGAGCTAATGTAGATTACGCATAACAACAAAGGCCTGCAGGGGGCGTCGACGGGCTGATTATTATATTTTCACATTACTGCGTGATCTAATCCTTGTTTAATATTGATCAAGCACCATTTAATTCAAATGTCCACTTAATCTTTAATATTTGGCCATTTCTTTAGGACAGAAATGCTATAGCCACTGTAATTAAATTAATATGTGGACATCAAAACGTGTAAACTCAGAGTGAGGGTTTGAGCTTTTATTTTGAAATCGCGATGTATTCTCCTGTGTTTGCACAGGTTTATAAATGATTTACCTTACACATCTGATGAAATGGTGCATGTTGCGTTCCCAGATGAACGTTATAATAAACCCAAACTCACAACAACATGCAGAGATGGAGTTTGAGGCGCTCCACACATGTAAATGATAAGTTTCTGTGGAGCTACTGTGAACGGAGCCGCTGTGAGACGTTACTTAACTTGTAAATAATTAAAGCGCATATACTGTGTTAGAACTATCGCATGCAGCATGCAGCCTTGGAAAATAGTCTAATAATGTGTTTTATGGATTCTAGTCTGTGAAATGCGGCACTACCGGTATTTTGCCGGTTAGTCGACGCGAGCAAAATGAAGTCGATGATTTTTCTAAATCGACTAGTCGACTAAAATCGACGAATCGCGACAGCTCTAAATGGTTTAGCTCCTGCGTACCTAACTAGTCTTCTATCTCGCTACAATCCATCACGCTCCCTAAGGTCGCAAAACTCTGGACTCTTGGTAGTACCTAGAATATCAAAGTCCACTAAAGGAGGTAGAGCTTTTTCATATTTGGCTCCCAAACTCTGGAATAGGCTTCCTGATAACGTTCGGGGTTCAGAAACACTCTCTCTGTTTAAATCTAGATTAAAGACACATCTCTTTAGCCAAGCATTCATAAAATGCATCTTACAATCTTGTACTACAGTTATATCTGATAAAATGTACATTATTATTCTTTAGCTTGGGTTGAACAAATAATTTTTGCTTGGATAGAACAGCAGCTACGCTAATTATGTCTCTATTTGTTTCTCTGATTAACATCCCGTGGTAACTAGGAGTTACTGAAGCGTCAGTCTGGATCTAACCCTTAAATGATCTGAGATGACCAAACACCTGAGAAGAGATGATGCCAACCCCTCCGAGGACCTCAGAGGATGCCAACCCTGAGACAACTTACAGAATTAGCAAATTGTGCCATAACTTAAATATATTAAGTTTCTACAATATATAAATATATTGTAGAGACTTAATTTCCTGTAAAGCTGCTTTGCAATGATTTGTATCGTAAAAAGCGCTATACAAATAAACTTGAATTGAATTGCTATAAATATACCCCAGCGACATAAGACTGGTTTTGTGGTCCAGGGTCACATATATATGTGTCTGTATGTGTGTGTGTGTGTGTGTGTGTATTAATCACTGTTTGATTGATCTTTTATCTATGACTTTTTTCAGTATTTCACAGTAAAGCTGCCTGTATGGAGCATTTGTCAAACTGTGAGCTTTACATAAGCAGCAATGGAAAGAAAAAAAAAAACACCATACACATTCTGCTGACAGAGACACACACTCACAAACTGACATCAACCACAAACATCCTGTTCAAGCTGATTTTCTACCCAACAGATCGAACCACATCTTTGTACGCTTGTAAATAAATGACATCAGAGTACAGTAAGTTTTATTTTGACTTACAAACTAGACTATTAGTGTTTTATCTGCATTTGGGCCAGGGGCCTTCAAAGCTTTCAAATCTTCAGGCTTTGTTTGTACAGTAAGAGAATTTGTTAACTAGATTTTAAATATTTACGTATGTACAGAAATGTCTGTTCTCTCACATCAGTCCCATTGAGGAAAGAGTTATGTTTTTATGTTTAGTTTTCTTTCTTTTTTTCATCTCTTTTGGATAGTTTTTCTTTGTGGCTTAAAGATGCATTATAGTTTTGATAAAGTTTAAAGAATGTATTTGTTAAATGTGCTTTTAGACTTTTAAACTCTACATGTATCAACAAATATAAATTAATACTAAAATACAACAATAAAGCAGACTTGAACATTACTTGAACAAAATTAACATCGCTACATGTTAACAATTGCAACATTATATATCAGATTACAAAACTGAATAAATAAATAAACAAGCATATAATAAAAGACTAGTGAGTAGATGAGTTTACCTGTTTGAGTAACAAAGTAACACTCAATAATGCAAACTTCATCGACAAAGAGGCAAATCCAAATTCTGCTGTAAAGCAGCTCTTATAAGACAATAGTGTCATTAGAAGACAATAGTGTTAGTACCACTCTTCTGTCAAATGCTTAAAAGTGTACAACTTGGAGACTGGGTGGTGCAATACTGACAAAACGTCTTTCTGTAAGAAAGCAAAAGCCTTCAGCAAAAAAATCATAAAAAAGCAGAGCTGTAAGTCTAGCTCTCACAATCTCATTTTCATCCATGTTAAATTCAGTATGGCATCTAGACTGACTAAGTTCTATAAAGTGAATAAAATTAGAATTTTATTGATTTTAAGTAAATATGAAACTGAAAAATAAAGTGCAATCCCTATGTCCCTGAATCTGCTTGTGCGGAGTATAACCAGCATTACTGCATGTAACGGGAATATTACAGGTGTGCTATTACATGATGATTTTGGAGGCTGTTAAGTATTCATCTTCACCCTCTCATAGCATTAGACACATTTTTACTCTTGCAACTGTCTCTCTTGTCAACACTCTTGTAACTTATGGGAATAAATAAAATTCAATGCACCAAAATTCAGGTCCTGATGTAAGACCACACAGCTGGATCTTGTACATAGATTGAAGATCATCTTCAAATGAGGACAGGTGCATACACTACATTATCTTCCTCTTTAACTTTCTGTAAAAAAAAAACAAAAAAAGAATCACATAGCATATTAAAAAAATGTTTTAAATAAAACATTATTTTTGAAGTCTGGGGTTAAATGTGCATTCAGTAACAGTGTTATTAAAAAAAATGAATAAAAGAGAGAGAGAGAGAGAGAGAGACAGCATTCATCATAAACTTAATCTATGTCAATAGTATTTTTTTTTTTACGCTGGGCTTAAAATTGTAGCAAAATTGTTCTTTTAAAAGTAAAGGCATTTCTTAAAACCAAATATTGACATTTTGTAATATCACAATGAACATAGGCTTTACTGTACATTAAATTATGACATCACGCAAACTGAACAGGAAAACTGACAACTCTGGGCCCAATATTGTATTAATATAATATTAATATTTCTTCAAGTGTGCAGCAGCAGTTGAGAACCACTGAACTTCTGACAAAATATGTCACTGACTAAGGTGAGTGTCACACTTTGGCTTTGTCCAAATACCCACACTTGCGGTCTTGGCACTTGAGAGCGGGTGCGCGCAACAGGAAGTAAGTGTACAAGTGTCCCATGTCTTCAAAATGCCAAAGTGCAGTGCCCTTAATGGATGCTCCAGAGTGCTATTCGAGGCTAAGCATACCCCATCATGCATCATGTTCTGGATATAAATCATGGGACTTTTTGCCGAGATCTCGTGAGAGGTCACGGAAACCTTTCCAATGTAAGTTAAATATTAATATAATAATTCGATATTATATATAATTTGGTAGAAAAACAGTGTTTTTCCGTTTTATTGGAGCAGAGATTAGTTGTGGTGATATTTGTTTTGTACAACATTTGCAACTGCTTTTTATCATGTAATTAGAAGCACCACAAATTAAATGATGTCATGTTATAGGGACTACTGAACAGACATTTAGAAGTTGATTTTAAAATGCAAAGTATTTCAAATTAAAATGAACCCTTAGTTAGCTTGTTTTTATGGACCCTCATTAGTTTCAAATGTGCACTATCAATCATCTTGTTATCACCTCATTTGATCATGTATTTAAGTCCCACTGTTTCAGTTCTTGTTTGTTGGGTCTCATATCGACGGCGTGTTGCAGTACTTCTCTGTTGGATTTACCCTGTTTGATTATTAGACTGCGTATTAGCTTGATTTTTCTTCTTCTTCGTGTTTATTTATTCTACCCAAGTGTGACCATACTGGAAATGCTCCTTTATGTGATTTATTACACTGAAATTTGCTAATTTTGTACAGTAATATAAAGAAATAACTCTTATAAGTTATACAGTTTGGTGTCCATAAAACTGGCCTGGAATGTATCAAACGATCCATGATGAGTTCAAAACTAATATTGCTCTCTACTCATCTAAAGCATTTGAACAGTGATGTCATCAGTTGACACAGGAAATATCCCCAATGCCTCGTGTTGAGAGATGACAGACAAAAACGAGCACAGGCAAATCTAACTCCCTGATGAAATGATACAGAGACACAACATTTAAAATGAATAAATGATCTTACTGCTTTCTGTGCTTTTCTTTTGTAGAACGCTGGCTCGGCGTAAGTGATCTCTTCCTCACGAGTCTCAACTGTTTGAACAGTATTGACAGATATATTAAAATAACAAAATCTTAAGTATCTTAGTTTTATATATATATATGTATTATTGGGCCTTAAATGCCATTTTAAAATATCATTCATTTAATTTGACATTTATAACTGTTTCTTTCTCACACACAATTACAGAGAAAGTCTCAGACATTGCCTAACCCAGTAAACTCCACATCATTTTGGACTATTAATCGACAATTAATCAAGTTATAATATGTTTTTTAAATAAAAAAAAATAACACTTGCCTTTTTGATCAGTTTTTGTGCATTTCTTACAGATCCAGAAGATCACGACTGCAGCTACAATCAACAGAGATCCAGCAGCAGCAGAAATCAGCACTATGTACAGTACGGGACCCTGATCTGTAATGGACAAAATTTAATTTGTCTGTTTGATCCAACAAACACTATGAACCCTCAGCACTATATAACTTGATAGATCAGCTCAGTTAATCAATGTTAATATCAGCACCAACATACCTGAACATGTGTGACAGAGTTGACTGATGTCCAGATGTTGAGTCTGGTTGCTGATGTCCAGATGTTGAGTCTGGTTGCTGATGGGATTGTTGAGCACACAGCTGTAGGTGTTGTTATCCTGATATTCCACCTCCAGAGGTAGAGAGAGACTGATGCTGAGATCAGACACACTGATGCTGGACAATAAACTGTTTCCTTTGTACCAGGAGAGAGTCACATGACTCACATTCACCACTGAACACACCAATGAACAATATGATGATGAAGAACATTGTGAAGAGTTACTGCTGATGACAGGAACAGGCAGACGAGCTGAAAACATGAAAGAAAAGAGAAAAATGTGGATAATTGTGTCTGTCATTCAAACATAAAAATGTTTAATCATTTTGCATAAATTAGTTAAAAATTATCTTCTACTCACCATAGACAGAAACAGTGAATGTTTTTGATGATTTTTTAGCTCCACTTATCTTTACTTCATAGAGTCCAGCATGTCCAGTTGTGATGTTTGTGATGGTCAGAGATCCAGTTTGATTGTCCAGCTTCAGTCTGTCTCTGAATCTCCCATCAGGACCATCAGATGTAGAGAAGAGTCCAGCAGCTCTACTGATTTCAGCTATCAGAGACGGTTCATCTCTAAATTTCCACAGTATATCATCATCTTCAGGTATTTCAGTAAGATCAGTGTTTAGAGTGACAGAATCTCCCTCCATCACTGACACTGTCTCACCAAACACACCTGATGAACATTAAGAGATTTTGTCACAATTTATAAAGCCTTTTTGTTGGCTTACAAAGGCTGCAGTCAGTTTTAGTTTGTAAATTTAAAATGTGAACTGAAGACATCCAGAACAGAAGCACAGTGACATCTATGTTTAACAGATGTGTGAGCAATGTGTTTTAAATGTACCTACTGTAGCGCAAAATAAATGTTTCAAAACCTGTTAATTGCACCTTGAAAGTTTAAGTTTAACTCTTAATTTTTATATGGGATATTTTCATACGTACATCAAATGAGCTTCATAAAGTCAGGTGTATAAAATGATTTTATAACTTACCAGTCAGACTCCACCAGCACAAAAAGAACATGTGAAACATTTTCTTCAGTGGTTTTGTGTCTGATCTAAAATACTATGCGCTAAAAAAAACACTCGAGCTAGTGTGAACCTCCCCCAGCAGTGTTTGACCCTCTGTATGCACACACACATGCTCTCTGAAGGTGGGTTAAGATTACATTTATAGAATGATATTCTGGCTCTTATTGAGACTTTAACTGTTGTTGATTGTGGAAAACTATTTTTATCAAATGGAATACATTGTTATAATTTAACAATGATAGTTTTTGAAAGGTATGTCTGACTGTGTTAAATAGTAAAAGAGTGTACCATTGTGTAATTTTGGATTTAATGCTAAAATAAATCTTTTGGATTTTAAAATGGTTTCATAATCAAATCAGTTGTTGAGAATTTTAAAAGCAGTCTGCAATCTCTCATTGCCAGTCTTACTGAAGTGTGACACCAGCAGTTCAACATCTGAGTCAAACTGAAACTGCGGTCAGTTCTTCAGTTCTTCATGGTGTGAACTATTGGGTGGACAAACAGCTTTTGCAGGAAAGTGGCCATTTGTTATGTGTGTTTAGTTTGTGGGTTAAGGGCTTCTTCCTGTCCTGCTGTTGTGAACCTCATAGTCTCACTTCCTTGTTCCTTCCTACACAGAACAGCTTTGAAATGAAATAAAATAAATCCAGCAATGCTGATATTTGAAAAGTAGTCATAGGTGAAAGATGATTCTTACCCCTCATGCATCATTGCTAAAATACAGACTGACAGCAGAATTAACGTTATATAAAAAAATAAAGACAGTTTAAGTTAGTGCATAGATTGTATTATTCCAAAGTTAGACTAAATAAAATATTCAACACTATTTATCCAATATGTGATAGATGTAAAGTGACAGAGGGCTCCCTATCGCATCTGTTCTGGTTTTGTCCTAACCTGTTTGATTTTTGGAGTAGGATTTTTGACTTTTTTGTAAAGGTTTTTCAAAAGGTTGTGAAGCCTGACCCCATTCTAGCAATTTTGGGGGGACTTCTGAGGTACTGAACACTTTTTCAAGCTCTCAACAGCAATCACTGTTATTGGGTATGGTCCTTGCTAAAAAAAAAAAGATAATGCTTTTAAACTGGAAATCTTCAGATTCCCCTTTTTTTCAAAATATGGTTGTCTGAGTTTTTCCATGTTATTCGATTGGAAGGTAGCCTACCCTATACATTTATTGTAGCCCAAATTACATTGTCGATTCCAAACTGTGTGGCAATCCTTCCAAGCCTGTCTAATTCTGTCTGATTTCCTCAAGCCTGTCTAATCTACTTTTATGTAAAACTCTTCCTGCTGTATTCCAACAATCTATGTTAGCCCATTCCACCCCTTGTGTTTTTTTTTTTTTTTTTTTTTTGGGGGGGGGGGGGGGGGGGGGGTTGTATTGTATTATATTGTTTAATATTTTGTTCTGTATGTCATTACAAAAAGCTTAAAATAAAAAATGTGTATTATTATTATAAAAATGAAGAAAAAAATGTATGGGATCTTGGGCCCTATTTTAACAAGCACGGCGCAGGTGCACTTAGGGCAGGGGTGTCAAACTCAGTTCCTGGAGGGCCACAGCCCTGCACAGTTTAGATGCAACCCTAATGAAACACACCTGATCCAGCTAATCAAGTCATTAAGGTTTATTTGAAAACTGCATGTTGGAGCAGGGTTGGAACTAAACTATGCAGGGCTGCGGCCCTCCAGGAACTGAGTTTGACACCCCTGACTTAGGGCGTTTCCGAATCCACTTTTGCTAGTATAACAACAGGAAAAACGGTCGGCGCTCCCAGCGCATGGTCTAAACGGGTTGTCTCTATGCTCTTAATGAGTAATGGGTGTGTTTTGGGGCATAACGTGCAATAAACCAATCAGAGTCTAATCTCCCATTCCCATGGGGATTCGCTATTTAAACGGCGGCATTTTAGAGATGGTCCTCACTGCAGAACACAAGATCCAGGGGGCGGAGTTGGATCTAGATCCAACTCCTCCCACCTTACATAGACCTAAACCTACCCGTCGCCACCCCCTGATCCCTAAACCCACCCATCCCCACCCCTAAACCTACCCATCTCCACCCCCTGGATGTGGATCCAACCCCGCCCCCTGTATCATTGTTCTGCAGTGAGGGGCTACTGGAATTTTAAGGCGCACAGACTGAACGTGTCTCCAGCGAGCAAACGGATCTGCTCATGCGTGAGCAAATAGGTAGGCTAATTCTGATACACCAATGACTATCCATTATGACATGTAGCCATTTTTATATTTATGTAGCCTACACAATAATATTATTTTACTCAAATTAATTTTTAATATTTGGCATGTTTCATTGTGTGGTCACATTCATTGGTTAAAACGGAACTTTGTGAGATCATGATGAATGAGTTTTTAAATAAAACTTGTTTTTCATGTTTGATAAGCGACCACGTAAGACAAGGAGATAGCTAACTACACTGCTAGATCAAGATAATTTCAGAAGCACAGAGTGATTCTGCAACCGAGCCTGGTCCAAACGCAGGATTTAGGTAAGGAAACGGTTATTAAATATTTGTATCGGCTGCCATGCAAAATTATGCACCTGCTTGCTTTTTGGTTTAATTGAAGTGTTTTTGTAAACGTATATGCTTTAATAGGCTAACAAATAATTGTAACATTTTACGCCGGGCCTGGCCCCAAGTCTCTTTTTTGTCACTGTCGGTATGAACTGAGCTTATACCATCTGGTGGTCATAATAATGAATATCACAACTACTAGGGTGCCAGATCTGATTCTGGAATTTGTTCTTCATGAACATTGTAAGGAAATTAAAGTTAATGTGTAAATGAATAATTAGGCTAGGTGTATTAAAATAAATGAAACCAATTCATAAATTCCGCAATAGGTCTGTTTTAACAATGCCTCTGTCCCTTCACTGTTATTCCATACAGGGGCGGATTTAGTGAATTGGGGTCCCCAGGCAAATATAGGAATGGGGCCCTATACATTTGCACACATTTACCTAGATCAACCTTGAGGTTCCTTTTTTGTCGTGATGCTTGCTGCTGCACAATGGTGCCCCATAGTTGTGTCCAATGTTTCTACATTTTTCATGTGCATGTTATAAATGGATTCTTTCATTTACATTTACATTTATTCATTTAGCAGACACTTTTATTCTTTCATGTTGTAGACCACGAAATAGCAATTGATTTACCATTGAGATACAAGTTTTAACAAAAAAAACAAAAATGATAAACCTCACAATTGAACCTTTAAACCATTTTTTTTAAAGAAAAAAAAGGGTTGAGTCAGAAGTATAAATTATTATTATTATTTAAAACGGATTTATGTGGGTGGATTTTCGCATTGGTCTGTACAAAAACTGCAGACTGGATTATTGAAATGCACAATCATTCTCTGCCAGTAGGGGGTGCTTTTGGAAAGTCAGAAATATAGCGCTTTCCCCGGTAACGGCTGCTCAGCTCATAAATGATACTTCATCAGGTAAAATGAAAATGAACATTTTTATCTGTGCTAAATGTACCTTAAATTAAGACTATCACATTTGTAATACTCTAATCAACATGGACATGGACAAATATGGATGCTTTATGCAATATATGTGTATTATTAGTGAAACCATAGTGAAGTGTAGACATGTTTCATATCATAGATGTTTTTCAAAGAACTTGTTCATGTCTATTAGACACATGAAAAAAAAGAACATAGAAATACCAGGTTCCTATTACTTCTCTCTCTTTGCACTGAGCAATTGACTGACACAAACCGGTTTACATTTTCGCAGGACAGGTCAGCTCACTTCTTCTGAACATGCAAAATGTACATTTATTATTTATTATTACTTTTGTTTGCCTCTCTGTGCCACATACTGTATTTTGATGCAGCTTAATTTTCAATAAAACTGTTTTCATTGGTATATTTTTCTGTTTCTGTTGTCAGACAACGGGATGAATATGAAATAGTGACTGAAACGCGACCCATTAAGACATAACCAGCTCTCTGGACTACATTTCCTGGCATTACACTGGAGGGAGCTCTCTGTCGCCTTCGATCGATTGCTCATTATTGTTTGTTGTGATGCTGTGCTAGCTGGTGAATATGTGGTGTGACAGAGTGTGTTCTCTGTTCCAACCGAGTGTTGTTTGCCACCTTTGATACTGTGTGAGCCTTACTTTTAGGACATTGATGTCTTGTTGACCATGTTTGTAACTGTTTTTGGGAAGCCGTAGGGGGTGAGTGCCTTTTTTCTTTTGTAGGCCCTTACTTTTCTCCTGTTTATTGGGCAGATAAGGAGATTGTATATTTATTTTATTTTGATCCGTAGGGAAGGTAGTTATTTTGTCTATTGCTCTGATACATAAGTGTTTTTGTTTGTTTTTTTAATTATCTAAATACATATTGCCCACTTGAACTTTGTGGGGAAGTTAGTTTCTGTTTGTTTATTATTTTGGCATTAGCTCACCCCTGAAGATTTTGCTTCTGAATTCTTTTGTTTCCTTTTGTTTTAAATGCATTGCTTTTGTATACATCACGAGAGAAAAACAGATGCAATTGCATTGAAAACGAACAAGAGAACAAGGAAATCAAATATCAAAAACATATTTCCAAAACATCAGCTGTGCTGTGAGACTGTAAGGCGCCACAAAGACATTCCAAATAACAGGTCACTTATCTAAAAATGTATGTATAAAACAAGATGAGAAAAAATGTATAAAGGTTTTATCTATGGCACCTTTAATGTTGTGGATTTACTGATTTTCTATTAATGCAGTACAGGTAATGACAACCGTATGTGGTTTCGCATTTGGTTTACACATATTTTAGCATTATGAGATTCATGTACAACTAAACAAAAGAAAACCATGCCTTTATTACTTTTTTTTTATATATCTTGCATTGCATAATGAAATGGGATAAACTCAGCCTAGATATGCAGCCTTATGTAGCCTCGATTTTGAGTAGCACCCTGTGTATTTGTTTTAACATGCGTGTGTAGACTTGATGTATGACTCACTAGACCAAAGAGCATTGCTGATACATTACGACCACTCATAATTATTAGAATAGACTCAAAATTGCAGAATAGATATATGGAATTGGAATTTTGAATAGTCAAAACTAAGTGAGAGAGATTGATTAAATGCCAAAACCGTATATCTATGGCCAAAACGGCTTATCTTACAAATTGAACATACAAGTGTTATAAATCACGTGATGTGTTTTTGAGGCTGCAGCTACTGATTTGGATGAACTCACTGACACCGTGACATCCTACATTAGTTTCTGTGAGGACATGTGTGTACCTACCAGGACTTATTTAACATTTAACAACGACAAACCTTGGTTCAGTACAAAACTCAAACAGCTTCGCCTGGCCAAAGGGGACGCCTACAGGAGAGGGGAAAAAGCCTTGTACAAACAGGCCAAATACACACTGAATACGGAGATAAGAGTGGCAAAGAAGAACTACGCTGGAAAGCTAAAAAAACAGCTTTCAAGCAACGACCCTACATCAGTGTGGAAAGGACTGAAAGCCATCACCAGCTACAAGACCCCTCCCCCCAGCACTGAGGCCAATCAACAACTGACTGAAGACCTGAACAGTTTTTACTGTAGGTTTCAAAAACAAAAGCCTGGTCTGACACCCCACACCCACTCTGACCATCCCACAACACAGCCATCAACACCCTCCCCCTCCCTCCCCCTACTGTTTCTCAGCCTGTAATCAAGATCTGTGAAGAAGATGTAAGCAAAGTCTTCAGGAGACAGAAGACAAGGAAAGCCAAAGGCCCAGACGGTGTCTCTCCAGCCTGCCTCAAAGCCTGTGCTGTTCAGCTATCATCCATCTTCACATTGATCTTCAATAGATCACTGGAGCTGTGTGAAGTCCCCTCCTGCTTCAAACGCTCCACCATCATCCCTGTACCCAAGAAACCAAAAATCACAGGACTTAATGACTACAGACCTGTTGCTTTAACGTCTGTGGTGATGAAGTCATTTGAGAGGCTCGTGTTGGCTCACCTGAAGGACATTACTGGACCCTTGCTGGACCCCCTGCAGTTTGCTTACCGAGCAAACAGGTCTGTGGATGATGCAGTCAACATGGGATTGCACTACATCCTCCAACATCTAGACAAACCAGGGACTTATGCAAGGATCCTGTTTGTGGACTTCAGCTCCGCTTTCAACACCATCATCCCGGACACCCTTCAGAATAAACTGACACAGCTCTCCGTCCCCACCTCCATCTGTCAGTGGATCACCAGCTTCCTGACAGACAGGCAGCAGCTAGTGAGGCTGGGAAAATTCTCATCCAACACCTGCACCATCAGCACTGGAGCTCCTCAGGGTTGTATTCTCTCCCCACTGCTCTTCTCCCTCTACACCAACGAGTGCACATCTAAAGACTTGCTTTCACAACAATAACAGAAACGAACTCTTTATCTGGATGGAACCTGTGGTTAAAATGAAGCCCTTTATTTTGGGTATTTTGCTTATGCATGGTAAGACATTTTGTTTACTAGGCCTATAGTTTATTTCCTAGTGAACGATAGGCTAATTCTTGTGAATGTTTGCGCAGTTTTGTAGTACTTTTAATACGCGATTTTAATAACATTATGTTCATTTGAAAGTTCATTTGAGCTTAATATATAAATTGAAAAAAAGAAAAATACTAACGTATAAAATACTTGGGAAAAGTTGGTTTTATATTCGCACATTCGGACTTCTGCATTCAATTACTTTGTTAAACACTACATTGGACATTCAGTGGACATTCACAAGTAAATATGCCATCAAAACAATACTTGGCCATTTTGATCGATTGTGAAAAAAAATGAAGAAGGTTGACAATGATGTACTGATTAGAATTTGTAAAAAAAATAACTTTATTACACATATAATTTGAAAGTTATTGAACGCAGAAATGTGTGAATTTTGTTAAAGTGCGAATATAAAACCAACTTTACCCAAGTGTTGCTACGGTTATCTGTACACTCGTCGAAGTCTTGATGAAATATCGCCGTTGTTCTGAAATATTCGGTGTCTGAGATTTTCGGTGACGCTGGGCGGAGCATACATGAATATTCATGAGTTTCCTGTTTCGCGTTAAAGCGCCACTGAACATATCAGTGCACTCTAGGATCATCACCGCACAGAACGTTTTACATAATGTAATTATGTTTCAGCGACAGTGGCGATCTAGCTCATTTAGCTTTTTTTTTTTTTTTTTTAGCTTTTGAAGTTTTGTTCATCTGAGCACAATAGTTTGTAGATTGTATATGTTATGTTTGATTTCATGATTACAGCAATTGATTTGCCTACCTGTCATTAGGATATGCCATTAACATGTGTTATAAACCCTTTCCAGGGTCTTTTAAAGTTTTGTTTGATAACTTGTATACAAATATCTAAGGTGGCATAAAGATCTGATACAATATTTAGTTTTGCTTGTTCAGCTGGTAAATAACAGATTGTAGTAGGCTACTTAGTTAGCGAAAATCATTTCACATGAATTAAGTAGCTAAAGTAACATACCACATATTAATTTGCACAGTTACTACTATAAAGAAATGAAGTTATAATACTGAATACATTAAAGACATCAAATGATTTGGTGTTAAGTTTTATGTACAAATGTGTATGTGGACAAGACATATTGGGGGAAAAAAAACAAAAAACAGTTTAAATAGGGCCTTGACATCCCGGACAAATAAAATGTGCCTCCAAACTTGGCCTGTTTATGCAGTCCCAGTGGTACCAGCCGTTGCAAGAGTCACATGCAATCTAAACAATATAAGATTTACAACACATGAATGAATATGGTAGTGCAGCTTTAAAATACACTGTAGTGTTTATATATAATAATATAAATAATAATAATAATCTAACATAGCCAAGTGTCTACCTCCTCTGCGCTTTTGGTTTTCAGTGGGAAAGCCTCACACCAATTTGTGAAGTAATCTACCATCACACAGATGTACTGGTAGCCTTCTTTTGTTGGTGTGAGCTTTCCCACTAAATCCATCCCCACAATATCCCAAGGCTGTGCCACCTAATAAACATTCATGTTTAATATATAAAATTGCTGTAACAAAAATATTCCTTGTGTTTTTCATAAAAACACGAATTACCACGATATGGGTATTCTGTTGGGTTCTAGAACATTGCTTTTTTTGACAAGCAGCACAGTGTTTGATCTAAAATATATTATCAAAATCAGTTTTGATGGAATAATAGATGTATGAAAACATGACGAAGGATTCATATTAAACTCACCCATTTTTTTATGTCCACAGACATACCAGGCCAATAAAAGCGCTTGCTTATGGCATCCAGGGTTTTTTGAATGCCACAGTGAGCACCTATTGGGCTGCTGTGGAGCTCTTCAAAAATTTCTTGGGCACTTTTTTTCGTGCTGACCACTTTTGCCAAAGTACCTTCTTTTTTAATATAATACAAAGCTTCGTCTAAAAAGTATAAAAATCATTATAAACAACCAGTGAAGCCACTAAATCCAGGTGTACATTTTACATTACTTACTTTCAAAAATGAAGCTTTTAGCCCTTCTTAGAAATATGAATTTGTCATGTCTGGAAAGACCCTGAGGTATCTTTCCAAATCTTTTAAAGTCTGTCAGTGCTTTGAATTTAGCCTCATCCATCGTCAACACAACAGTGCAAAATCTAATAAATGAGTCTTATATATAATTGGTCATTACATGTTATTGTGCACCACTGGGCTCTGTCATCTAGCCATTCAGTCAATAGAATAGAATAGAATAGAATAGAATAGAAATAGAAGGCGGGGGGGGGGGGGGTGTTCGTCGGCGATTAAAGGGTTAGGTTATGTTGTCTTCTCTATACACACATTTGCGATTAAAACTAGCACTAAAATAACCTGCTGTCTTTATTGTATTAATAAATGCTAAATAGCCACATAATAACTTTATCTTTTATCATCACACCATGTTTCTAACCATTTGGAACACTGTGTTAAGAATGTTTATATTACAATTTAAATATATTACAAAAAAAAAAAATGTATTACTAAATTTGGGTTGATGTTATATAAGCTACCAACTGAGCAAACAATAAGACACACTACAGAATGATCACAACTGAAACTTTATGTCAACAACAGCAAATATACATTTATATCAGTTATTAACAGTTTTAAAGATTGTCTAAATAAATTAGGCACATAAACAAAAATGTTTGTTGGCTCAGTAATTTGGAGTGTATCCTCAGGCACATCAACAATTTAATAGCTGTAATAATTAAACATACCATACGACAATCTACAAACTATTGTGCCTAAATTAACAGTAGCCTAAATACCTGCTGAACTTCATCACACTTTGAGGCATTTCTTATTCTGAAAACAGAGTATTTTCAGTGGCGCTTTAACGCGAAACAGGAAACTCATGAATATTCTTGTATGCTCCGCCCAGCGTCACCGAAAATCTCAGACACCGAAAATTTCAGAACACCGTTCAGGGCTTTGAAAACAAACGTAAAATCTAAATAATTAATCTATGTATTTGCTTAGACTGGCATAAGTTTAAACGGTGTTGGTTTCAGTTCAGTGTGTTTTTAAATACATTTGAACAGATATCAGCCTGGTTTAATAAAGACACATCACATACAGCTGTCATTGTATCATTTATACAAAATAGACCTCCATTAGCAAATACTAAGCATAAATATGTAATATCCTTTTGTGTCTCCTTTTGTGTTTGTACAAAGGAGACACCGGTGTAGAACAGTATTGTTTGTAGATGCAAGATTTTATTTTTATTTATTTTTTTAACTATATCTCTATATATATTTAACAATAGGCAGCAAAAAAAATAAAATAAAAAATACTGAGTGGGTTTACCAATTTGTGGGCTTGGTAAATGCATATAATTGCATTATTGAGGAGATTCCCCCTTGTATGTAAAGCGCTTTGAGTGCCTTGAAAAGCGCTATATAAATGTAACTAATTATTATTATTATAATGACTCAGAAGTTTCCTTTATATTTTATTCCACTATCTCAGATGTGATTTATAATTAATTCTTCATTTCTTCTTCAGGTGCATCTGGTTTTGATGCAGACATAATGTTTGTGGAGGGAGATTCAGGCACTCTACGCACTAATGTTAAAACAAACCACCGAGACAGAATTAGATGGTATTTTAATAACACTCGTATCGCTCAAATCACTGGAGATCAGAGTAAGATCTGTACAGATGATGAGTGTAAAGAGAGATTCAGAGACAGACTGAAGCTGGATCATCAGACTGGATCTCTGACCATCATGAACACCAGAACCACAGACTCTGGAGTTTATCATCAAGAGACCATAATCAGCGGCAACATCGGTGAAAAGATCTTCAGTGTCACTATCACTGGTGAATCTTTGTTTAAAAGCCATTTGTATTTGTTTGAATCACATAATTATTGTACTTTTTATTTATTTTATGTTTTTGCAGTCACCGTCAGAGCTGTTATTTTTCTTTACCTGTAAATTTATTCACATTTGATTGATCTCTTTTACTGTGAAGAGGAATTTGTAGCATTATTTGTAGCATTATAATTTATTTAATTTACCATAATTCCAAAAATGCAGAGGTGTTTAATATTTGATGTTAAAGTATGCAAAATATGTTTAGAAGCACACAACATAAACAATGTCAAGTCAAGATAGGCCATGTTTAATAACTAACAACTTTCATGTTGTGTAATATTTTTGTTGGTTTGTTTTTTGTTTGTTGAGCAAAAGATTGTTCAAGCAGCTGTCGGTTTGTGTTTCAGGCCGTCCTGGCTCAGAGGCAGCGCAGATGAAGAGAAGTATGATGAAGGGAGCATCAGACATTTTTGACAATGGTGCAGTAAACAAACCAGTTCATTTGCTGACTTTTTTTAATGATACATTATTTACAGTAACTCACATCAGGATAATAATACAGATTACAGATTTTGTCAGACAGTGTGTTAATTATAAATCAGGATTTAAGTGCAGAACAGCAGCTTGGAAGGGACAGCTAGTTAAAATATAGTCTTAATCTGGTGGTTTCAGTCACTGTTTCATATTCATTCCATTTTTTGACAACAGAAACATAAGAATATGTAAATGAACAACTTCATTGGGAATTCAGCTATATTCAATTACAGTATGCACAGAGAGTAGAAAGAGAAACATGCAAATGTAAAGGGCTGACACTAGGCAGAATGCAAATGACAACGACGTTATGAAAATGGCAATTACCGCATGCCATCATAGTGGCTTTAGGTACCTTCCATTGAAAATAGCTGGCAACAGACTAAGCAATACAGTGTTTGCCCATTGTTCCATGTTGTGTTGTTATACAATGTAATAAAGTTTGTTGCTCACTAACCGATCTCACTAACTCTTTTTGATTAGGAGAGGCCAAAACCAGTGGCTCTGATGGCGGAGATGAAGTCGGTGTTCTATCAGGTAAAAGTTCCAGGGAAAGACACAGATCTGCTACATTTCTTATGGCCAGAGTTACTTGACACAATGCCCTAAATAATACATGTGTGCATCTGTTAGGGCAACATCTTATCCAAACCATGCTTCCTGTGCACCTAGGAGAAAAACATAAGATGCTAGACATAAAGCAGCTGAAGAAGTAGTGCAGACAGTGTTGCAGGATTTTTATATTGATGATTATCTGAATTCTGTGTCATCAGAGAACCATGCCGTTTTATCGGTAAAACAGCTCAGAAATAGGTGTAAACAGACCTTTTATCAGGAAACAATCTGACATCCATTCTCATATGACATTTGCTTATACACACACACATATATTAGGATTTTCACAATTAACATGTTTGTTAGCTTCCCTTTGGCTAGTGTTATATGTTCATGAAGAGCTGGGAGAAAATTGGACGCGTGTCAGATCTGAATAATGATTTAAAGAGACAGCACTGCTTTTAGAGTGAAACTGCAGTCTGTGTCATTAGCCCCTTTCACACATCCAGTCTTTACTGACAAATTACCGGTAAATTATCATTAAGAGATCATGTGTGAACAGGACCTTTACAAAAATACAGATAAATTAATTTTGGGCAATTTACTATGAGAAGTTGTAACATTACCAGTAAAATAATTGCCGGTAATCTGCTCTGTGTGAACGCAGAACAAAATTACATAATAACATAAGACGTCTAATCTGGGCCAATCATAACATTCTGCATTTAAATGCAGATGATGCATTTACTCAACAACATTTTTTCTCCTATAGTTCAGTAATTTGTTTTTGAAGTCGTCTAAGGCCAGGCATACACTGCGATTTTCATTCGATTTTTGAGATTGACGTTGCATGCAATTTACTTGTACAGTGAGTGTTGGTATTTAACAAAAACGTTGCTGAAATCACACAGTGTATGCCCCGATTAATACGATGTCTCTGGGCCAAAAGCAGCATGAATGTATATGTTTGACACAAACATTAAAACATCAACAAAAAACACTTACTGTGTAATTTAATTAGATGAATGACCAGCATGACAGAACAGAGGGGAGAAAAAAACATATAGACTGCAGGATCTCTAAATGTCAAAAACACCTTTAATGTGTCACAGTTTAGTGCATTTTTGCTAAATGAGCACTGTTAAACTCTCACACTGGAAACTGAAAGAAAATGTGCAAATATTTCTGCTGATTTAGGCAAGTATGTGTGGGAGAATGAAAATGTGAGAAACAGGAATTAGAGAAGTCCATGAAATGCAAGGTTGTTAAATCCCCACTTCATGTTTACAAACACAACACCAGGAGGCGCAGCCATTTAGAGGTCATTACTGATTAATGAGGTCACAGAATTTACCGGAATTTTGAAACTGATTTGTGAATGGTGCTTAACCGTTGTTTTAAAAATGATGTTTTTAATTATAATGTTGAATGCCTATAATTAATGGCTAAAATGCATTTAATAGAGACATCAGTAGCAGTATTGGTATCGGTGATACTGGCCTTCATTAATAATAGGATACTTAGTAAAAAAGATGCCATTGAAAATTTAATTTAGAATATACCATCTTTATGCCCGTTTCAAATGATATAACAGCAAGCAAACTATGCAAAAGCGGCAGTCCTTCCAGTGCACTCAGTGTCCCAATTCACTCACTCGTTTTCATTCACTCCTTCAAGTGAACTGTATGAGTGGACTAATGTAGGGAATAGTGAATGAGGGTATGGAGGCGATTTTGGATACAGCCCTTTTGTTTGCAGTCCCGTGCCAGTTCGTGATCGATGTTACCTGTCGAATGTTGTCCGTTCCTGCCCTGCCTTGTCCTGCTAAGCCTGGTTTCCAGCTGTCCTGTTTTTCCCCTACGGGGTAGTTTTAGTTTGTTTGTTTTGTTTATTTATTTTCCTAATAAAAAGCCCATTCTCCTGCACCACTGAGTCCTCGCCTCATCCCTTTACAACCCTGACAATTGTATGTATTATGTGTATCAATTTAAGTGGTAAGCTGCTTTTGAATAATTATGATTATGAATAATTATAGTGGTGCTGATTTACAAACTGAATTAATTTTTGCTACACAAGCTCACTGAGGGCTAAGCCCCCCTGAGGATGAAATTTTACAACTGCCCCTGAATATTAATACAATATATTAATGTGATTAATCATGATTAATTACAGAAGAATTTGATTATTTTTTTAATCGATTTGACAGATTGTCATCTTGCCAACTTGACAAACAACTACTTAGAGACTTAAAGATAATAAATAAATAAAGTTGGTATAAGATTAAAAAAAAATCAAGAACAAAAGTGGCACAACTGGTTCTTTATAAGTTTACAATTTATAATATTACAGTACACAAATTTATCAAACCAGCAAATTTTAGACCTACAAAACTGGCTCAATGGCATCATTTTGATGATGTCAGTGAAAATGGATACTTCGGTATGACTTGTATCTTGCTATAGAACGAAAAGGGTAACAGAGTTTCTTTCTGAAGGCAAAATATTCCTTTAAAAGACAAACTGTTGAACCAGAACACTAAGTTTAAGACTTTTGTATATAATCATCCAGCAGTCTTTCAAGAAATAACACACTCAAATCAGTGGAAGTTAAGAGGTATGAGAGAAGACGCATTCATCTAATGTAAGAGTTGGATATAAGGGCCAAGCTATTTTTTTTGAAGGAAGAAAATGAATGGTAGAAAAATCCTAATGATATTGGTGAGATTGCTAAAGATGATGTTGAGGTTTTCAGTTAATGTTGCAACTGTGGCTGAGTGTTGATGCTGTGAACAAGCTTATCGACTACTACTCCAAGTGCCATCAGCTGAAAAGAGCAGTAGTGTAGCTGCACTGAAATAATGACCATGCTTCATACAGATGTAGCAAGTGAGAATCAATACAATTACTGAATATATTTTGAGACAAAGGTCTTGTTGATGTTTTTCAGGTAGTTAAAGCA
Organism: Schizothorax lantsangensis; assembly: GCA_027422415.1. Lineage (NCBI taxonomy): Eukaryota > Metazoa > Chordata > Actinopteri > Cypriniformes > Cyprinidae > Schizothorax > Schizothorax lantsangensis. The sequence continues at coordinate 10,639,086 of CM049843.1, read as the reverse complement.
ACAGTTTTTTAATAACTGAAGAATATGTAAAAGTATGGTATTTGGGGTAAAAAGTGCCTCTTCTTTTTGAGGTTAAAGCCACAATAATGAACACGACGAAAAATAGTTGTCTGACTTTTCAAACTTGAGATATGAAATGGTTAGATTCAGATGGTAGATATCATATATTAGGTTGGGTGTCTACATTAGTGATAATAATAATAATAATCATATCAAATAATAAAATATATTGATTGTTATAATATAAAACCATATTGAATAATTATGGATTCTCCTTCAAGCAGTGTAAAAATCTTTATTTTGAAATATTTATTTTTTATTATGAACGTGATTTAATGACAGTATATTTGTTAAACAAAAACTAATTTTATTAATAAAAAAAACAAAAAAACAGACAGTAGTTGCAAATAGCCCCCCCCCCCCCCCCCCCCCCCCCCCCTCACCACCTCAAATGTTTATAAGGTTTTCAAACCAAAGAAACCACTTATGATGGTTTCTTATGATGTATTTTCCCACAAAATGTGTTGCTCCATCTGTGTTTAATAAATAATTAGGGGCCATGTTCATTACGCAGTATAATGTATTACAGAATAGTGGCACATGTCAACATGGGTGATAATAAATTATGAAAATATGCAAATTAATTGGTCAGTGTGAAAGCGCTGGATGTCTGAACAACACATAACTATTAAGTGTTTCCTTCATGAAGACCATGTGTGATGTTCTGAATGATTACTATTTATTTACATACAGATTTGATGTTATAGTGTTGGTTTCAGCTCAGACTAATGACTCTCTCCCTTTCTTCATTGCAGCTATAAAAACTCCATCACCGAGTAAAGGTACAGGTGATTTACGAGTAATTGTTGGTGTAATCCTGCCATTGCTGGCCATAGCTGCTTTTGGTCTGATTTACCAGAAATTCAGGAACTCTAAACGAAATGAACCAAAGCGTAGGTATTACAGCTGATAAAGCAAGAGAAAAATAATGAGCTTTATTGTGCTACTTTGGAATTTAATGGTGTAAAATGTTTGTTCATGATCATGTTTTAAACATTTTGTGTTTGTGTGTCTGATGTGACTTTGTTCAGGTCGTTCATTGCCAAACACCATTAGAAAAGTGTTCTTAATACAACAATTTGAAAGATGTTATACATTTGGTACTTTGCTTTAGATTGAAGGACTTTAATTAAATTAATGTGCTACCTTTAACACACATTTTATTAATAATACATCACTGAAATGTATAGGTAGGTTGTACTATGTAATGAATAATTGACTACAGGCTGTTTTTATATTGTTCAATACTTCTGCAGTCATGTGTTAATGTTCTAGGAATGCTTCTCATTTTCTGTGTAAGTTTCACTGTGATAGTGCCAGTGAAAGAGGGAGATTCTGTCTGTAAACCCTGAAATATGATACTGTGGATGTTTACACCTCGAGACTCTCTTGTAGGTAAAAACAGAGAAGGGTCCAGAGAGACTTGTGATGATGTGAAATTCAGAGACGGACTGATGCCGGATGAGAAGACTGGATCATCAGAAATGACTGATTATAGACTATCAATCGTCAAAAGTGAAGAAACATAATTCAAGAGATTCTGTGTCTTTGGTGAGTAAATTAAACCTTTTCTGTAATAATGAATTCATTTTAGATCAGTACTCATTTAGTTGAAGAACAATGGGTTTTTATGACAAAATGAATCATGTGATTTGAAATGTGTACATCTTGACTTTATAGACTAAATAATACAAATATAAACCATTTTCACCAAAGAAATGTGCCAATTCGGCACCACAGGGAACTTCCCAATCACAGAGTGAAACACTATGATGAAACATTCAAATATGGAGAAAATGGGTGTTGTTCATTTAACCCATTTACTGAAGATTTTGAAGAGGTTATTTCCACAGAAATTGTATTTATTTTATTTAGATAGTGATTGTGAAATTATGAATTGCTTAAATTAAATAGGAATTTATGACTTTTTATTAAAACGAATATTTAAAAGTTTGTAATTTACAAAAAAAAAAAAAATTTAAATATTATTTTATAGTTTAGGCCCTCTCTGAGGACCTAGAGAGCCCTGATGGTTCCCCACTGCCAAAACTACCCAAGAAATTACCCAACTGGCTCAACCTGGTTGTTTTTAGAGTGTAGTTTACATGAGAGATTTCGAGATAAATCTTTAAATTACTACTGTAGCTGACAGTGAACAAGACATGGTGTGGCGTCTAACAGCCCTCTTAATGCTTTGTTTTGCAAATGCTGGCATACTCTTAGAGGAAGTGCCCTGCAATTGCATGCCTGATAGGACATAACATTGTTACCCGCCATGCTGCATTTGGCTGGTAGGCGGGTGTTCATTTCTTCACTCATTATGTACACACAAGACCACCGCTCCTTTTAAGTTGATTGTAATTATTTTTATTTTTTTTATTATTATCTTGCATTTTCCATTAGGTTCCAATGTAGCAAGAATAATTTGGTCAGAAGAGATAACCATGCCTTGATGTTGATACTTCCAACAGCTTTATTAATAATCTAAACTAAAACCACATATATACTGCATATATGTAGATGTGTATATATGCATCCTATTGTTTCTGATATATCTGTTCTGAAATGTATAAAATGTGTAAACAACTGCATGTTATTATCATTGTAAAAACCAATCATTTGAATTTAAATGCTTTTCTCTTGCAAATAAATAAATAAAAATAAATAATGAAAATAAAATAATAATAATAATAATAATAATAAAGTCTCCTCTCTTTATTTTACACCCTGTTCTGCTTTACTAATAATGTAAAATGTATCTGCGGTTTCTGAAACTGAACACTAGAGGTCATCACACATGTTGCACTGTAATGCTCAATCTGAAACTGTTCAGATCAGACATCTAAATAAACCTCCTATAAACTTTTAACAAGAGTCTTATCAAATGATTTCATTCTTAGTAGAAGAATCAAACTGATCTCTGACCATCACAAACACCGCAACTCATGCAGAAGTTTATCTAATAACCATCACAAGCAAGACAAAGACCAAAATGTAGATTCAGTATTACTATTATGGTGAATAGAGATTTACAGTTTGCCCTGCCTGTTTCATATAATAAAGCATATTATGGTCATCAGTAATATATTGGGCCCTCTGATCTGAGGCAGTTGCTGTCAAGCTGCATTCTTTTCTTATTACTGTTTATGCTTTATTTTATCAGCTCGTCTACCTGTTCCTGTCATCAGCAGTAACTCTTCACAATGTTCATCATCATCATCACAGCAGAATTGTTCATTGTTGTGTTCAGTGTTGAATGTGAGTCATGTGACTCTCTCCTGGTACAAAGGAAACAGTTTATTGTCCAGCATCAGTGTGTCTGATCTCAGCATCAGTCTCTCTCTACCTCTGGAGGTGGAATATCAGGATAAAAACACCTACAGCTGTGTGCTCAACAATCCCATCAGCAACCAGACCACACATCTGGACATCAGTGAACTCTGTCACACATGTGCTGGTTAGCTTGCCACACTAGTCATATTATTGAGTTGTGGCTGTGAGCAAGAAATAACTTTTACAAATGTACCATTTTGCATTACGCTGTTCTTTTTTTTTCAGATTCTACATTCTGTTGTCATACGTCTGAAGCTGTCACCTGATTGGCAGCCTTTTTTTCACATGGCTACTGTTGTTATTGTAGTTTATGACATCATGACATCCAGGAAAGGTGAAAAAGTCTCATCGTCACTTTCTCCAATGAGATGTTCATGATGTGTGCTTCTGTGTTGTATAGCATATGTTACAAACGAAAGGGACAATATAAGTAGCTCAGTAAAAATGAAAGATACTGGTTGGCACTTCACCTTAAGAAAAGTATTTCACACACACACACACACACAGAGAGAAATTGTTCCTTTTTATATACATACACACATGCTATCCCTAGCCGAAGACAATATATGTGACACTGCTGCTGCTTTGCTTAGGAACTTTTTTTCTGTTTTGTTAACTGGTTTTCATGCTGTTTGTCTCACGGCTTTACTGCTTTGCGGGTTGTTTGGGTTGATAGCTTACTAGTTTTGTGTTCATTGGGTTGCTTGTTTGTTTGTGCTCGATCTTTTCTTTTCTGTTGCTCAGTTACTTTCGCTAATGTCAAAATTGTATTTTGCTATTCTTGTAATCGGCGTTATTCTTTGTTCTATTTTTGGTTTGGTTTTGATTTATTGTAATGCTTTAATAGTCCCAATTTATTTTCTTTTTGTAATCACAGTGTGGCAGATTGTTTGCTCAAGCAGCACACACTCTGCCTCGAACCAGATTCATTTTGTCCTACATTTTTGTTCTAAAACTGTACTTCATTTGTTTTCGTTCTTTGATTATTTTGTGTGATTTGTGTTGTCTGTGGTTAATGTGTGTTTCTTTTTCTTTCACCAGGAGCCAATGAAGACTCGGTGTGGAACAAGGGAGGCAAACTGCTTTCATCTGGTGGTGTGTTTCACAACGTGTTGCATGTGTCTACACAACTTTTCTTATGATGTGTGTTTGTGCATGGGGTTGGATCTCCTGAGCTGCAGTCGGCCTGCCTTGTTCCTGCTAAGCCTGGCCCTGGGGAATTGTATTTGTAAATCTGTGTGTTTTTCTTGTGAGAGGGAGTCCATGATAAAGAGTTTGATGCTTGTGTTTTTATAATAAAGCATTTTTCATATTGGTACTCACATCTCACCCTATTGTTTCTTTGCCTTCGATTGGTACATAGTGTCCTTTTTGGAAATATTTCCCTGGCACACTGCAGGGTAGTCAGAGTAACTTAATTGTAATTCACGTTCCCCTCCACTTGGGAATGACACTTGGGGCATTTCCTCCAAGGAGGCAAGGGAGGCAGTGCCTCAAAATATTGGATGAGAGAAAAAAAGAAAATAAATTGTAGTACAAAAATAAAACAACACAATTAAAATGTGTATAAATCACTTGTCTGTGTACATATAATGACAATTATAAAACAACAACAAAAAAAGTGTTCTTCTTGAATTTTCACTTTACAGTCCCAAAAGTTACCAGTCAATTTGTATCAGCTTATTTTAGGCTGAATTAACAAGTGTATTTGCCAATTTAACTGATAGACCTATACTGAATCTGTTGGATTCGACATATAAACATTTGGTGGTTTTCTTTCATATAATAACTTCAGTTCCAATGTCTTTAGATCTGTTCTGCGGTATGGAAGCATATGTGTAGCAAAGTTCAATTTGAAATGTAATATGCAAAATGGCAAAGTATTTTTGTATTTAAATTTACATTTTCCCAACCATATATGCAACATTTAGTGCAAAATGAAAATTCAAGTATATAATTTAAATTTGCCATTTTCTACACTAGTTTTAATATGCAAGTTAATATTTTTAATATTTTAAAGCTTTATAAGTTGGGTTTGGGGCTCGAGGCCCTGCCCTTTTTCAAAATTATTCAAAATTGCCCCTCAGACAAATATCAATGATATTGTGGTCAATACAACAAAATGCATTTGAATTCTAATTAACATGACAGCAGTAACTAATCGCTCAAAAGTCTGAAAATTCCGGTTTATTTTTACATATCTGTCAATCTGAAGCGTTGTTCTGGGTTGCGTGCGCCTTGCTCGACTGACTGATATTCCACAGTCTGTTCAGATTCAGAAACCAAAGACTCTCAAGCCATAGCCTATATGGTTCTTTCAGTGAGTGGGTCGACGGAAGGAAAAATAAATCAAACAATATTTTAAACATTTTTCATCAATAATCAAAGCTAGGGTGTCGATTTAATTAAAATGAATATATTATATATTTTAGAATATTACATAATTCATCAATGCCCGTTTGTCATGTATAATACACCAAGCAATCATGATCTGGCTCAAGTTCAAATTGAATTGGACAATAATGTGAAGTGGAGCGGTCATTTTCCGTTCTTATTCATAAATCGGTAGAAAATGACATGGGGCAGACAAGCCTTGTGGAGCGATCTGGATCTGCGGTTTGTCTCATTTTATAAATCAAATTACATCGCTGAGAAAATGATGCTGAATGACTACAAAAGCAATGCACACAAAAAAAGTCAATGGTAATCAGTAGGCTATTCAATTCAATTATATTTATGTATGATACTATCCTACATCGTTTACTATTTGATGAAACTATCATAGTTAATGAAGCCCAAGTGCCACCTACAGGCCTATCATGTGAAGTGTGGGCTGGCGAAATGGTGACGTGAAAGGACTTTATTATATTATCATTTTTGATAATTATGCAGCATTACGAAAGTGTCTTATGCTCATCAAGCCTGCATTTATTTGATCAAAAATACTGAAAAACTATAATATTTTAAAATATTACAATTTAACAATGTTTTTCTATTTTAATATACTTTAAAATATCATTTATTTCTGTGATTCAAAGCTGAATTTTCATCATCATTACTCCAGTCTTCAATGCATGGTCCTTCAGAAATCATTCTAATATGCTGATTTATTATCAATGATGGAAACAGTTGTACTGCTTAATGTTTTGCTTTTTATTTTAATTTTATTTATTTATTTTGGAAGCTGTGATACTTTTTGGGGGGTTATTGATAAATAAAAAGTTAAAAAGAACTTCAAAATAGAGATGTTTTCTAACAATATTGATCTTTACTATCACTGTTTCTATCAATTTAACAAATCCTTGCTGAATAAAAACTAATTTATTTAAAAATATATATATTACTGACCACAAGCTTTTGAACTGTAGTGTATATTGTTACAAAAGTTACATTTTAAATAAATGCTGTTCTTATTTAACTTTTTATTCATCAAAGTATCCTGAAAAAAAGTATCACAGGTTTCGAACATTGCTAATAAATCAGAATTGCATAAAATGTATTTTAAAGTAAATTAAAATTTTGATCAAATAAATGCAGGCTTGATGACCATAAGTGACTTATTGCAAAAATATAAAATATTAATGTATCCAAACTTTTTACCTATATATATATATATATATTTTTTTAAAAAATTTTTTTTTTACATTTGAGCCCATGCCCCTGAGGAACTCTCTGCATGTCGCTGTTCAGGTGCTACTGAACACGTGCTATTTTACGGATTAAAAATAAAAGAGTAATAAAATATAAGGTAAGGTAGTAAATAAGTGTAGAATAGCACTGTCTGTTTGCTTATGTGCATCAATCCGAGTGTAAGCCCCATTCACACCGCCAGCGACTGTATGTTGCTCTGTACTGTGTTGTGGGCGTTCCTACTGCTGTCGCTCTAATGTTATTGGTAGACTGCAAATCTGGACATTAGAAAATGCAATCACAAACTATATACAGGTGCATCTCAATAAATTAGAATGTCATGGAAAAGTTCATTTATTTCAGTAATTCAACTCAAATTGTGAAACTCGTGTATTAAATAAATTCAATGCACACAGACTGAAGTAGTTTAAGTCTTTGGTTCTTTTAATTGTGATGATTTAGGCTCACATTTAACAAAAACCCACCAATTCACTATCTCAACAAATTAGAATACTTCATAAGACCAATATATATATATTTTTTTAGTGAATTGTTGGCCTTTTGGAAAGTATGATAATTTACTGTATATGTACTCAATACTTGGTAGGGGCTCCTTTTGCTTTAATTACGGCCTCAATTCGGCATGGCATGGAGGTGATCAGTTTGTGGCACTGCTGAGGTGGTATGGAAGCCCAGGTTTCTTTGACAGTGGCCTTCAGCTCATCTGCATTTTTTGGTCTCTTGTTTCTCATTTTCCTCTTGACAATACCCCATAGATTCTCTATGGGGTACCGACACCAGCAGATGACATTGCACCCCAAATCATCACAGACTGTGGAAACTTAACACTGGACTTCATGCAACTTGGGCTATGAGCTTCTCCACCCTTCCTCCAGACTCTAGGACCTTGGTTTCCAAATGAAATACAAAACTTGCTCTCATCTGAAAAGAGGACTTTGGACCACTGGGCAACAGTCCAGTTCTTCTTCTCCTTAGCCCAGGTAAGACGCCTCTGACGTTGTCTGTGGTTCAGGAGTGGCTTAACAAGAGGAATACGACAACTGTAGCCAAATTCCTTGACACGTCTGTGTGTGGTGGCTCTTGATGCCTTGACCCCAGCCTCAGTCCATTCCTTGTGAAATTCACCCAAATTCTTGAATCGATTTTGCTTGACAATCCTCATAAGGCTGCGGTTCTCTCTGTTGGTTGTGCATCTTTTTCTTCCACACTTTTTCCTTCCACTCAACTTTCTGTTAACATGCTTGGATACAGCACTCTGTGAACAGCCAGCTTCTTTGCAATGAATGTTTGAGGCTTACCCTTCTTGTGAAGGGTGTCAATGATTGTCTTCTGGACAACTGTCAGATCAGCAGTCTTCCCCATGATTGTGTAGCCTAGTGAACCATACTGAAAGACCATTTTGAAGGCTCAGGAAACCTTTGCAGGTGTTTTGAGTTGATTAGCTGATTGGCATGTCACCATATTCTAATTTGTTGAGATAGTGAATTGGCGGATTTTTGTTAAATGTGAGCCTAAATCATCACAATTAAAAGAACCAAAGACTTAAACTACTTCAGTCTGTGTGCATTGAATTTATTTAATACAAGAGTTTCACAATTTGAGTTGAATTACTGAAATAAATGAACTTTTCCACGACATTCTAATTTATTGAGATGCACCTGTATATCGCCGGTAAAACTAAAATATAATTCAAATATGACTAGGAATTAGACTTAAAAGAAATAAAAGTAGCATTCTGCTGTTGGAGAGTTTTGTTAAATAAATCATTAACCGGTGCTAAACTGCTCACTGCATCATATAATTAACAACACGAACCATCAATGTATGACTCAAACTCACTTTAGACTGCCAACAGTTACTTTTCCACGCATCATTTTTATGTTGTTACAGTCAAATCATTTAAAACAGTGAGATCGCTTATCTGTCCTCTCTTGCCTGCACTCGAGACGGTGACGTGTGAGTGCATCCTGCAGATTCATCATTCCTATTGGTTGTCGCTCACAAAAATCGCTGTTCGTTTGCATAAAGTTGAGCAATCCTTAACTTTTGTCACTTGACACGCCCACATTCCGTCGCCAACAGTCACTGTCGCTCTTGTCGCCGGAAGTTCCCAGCTCTCCATTGAAAATTAATGGGATCATGTGCTCTGCCGCTGTGTGTCGCTGGCGGTGTGAACGAGAAATTTAAATTATATACTTGAATTTTCATTTTCATTTTGCACTAAATGTTGGACATATGTATGGGACAATGTAAATTTAAATACAGAAATAAATTGCCATTTTACATATTGCATTGCCATTTTGCATGTTACATTGCAAATTTAATTTCGCTATGCTTCCATATCTGCGGACTCAAAGTTCAACTAAATCTAAATAAATCTTGTTAGAACAAATGTGTTTTAGCATGGCAAATTAATATCGTTTTGATATGTATTATTTATTGTTTTGATTTTTTGATTTTTTTTTTTAGTTGAGAAAATGTTTCAAATGGAGTAGCCTATGTTGAACTTTATTAAAACTAAAACAACTAGGCTGCGTTCAGCCCCGACAAAACGGTGCAAAACATTTATTAAACGGAAACGGTGGTGTGTTGAACACTCTGTTCTGATGACGCAAGTGTTGCAACTATGGCAGCTGAGAAGGACATTCTTTGTGTTCTTTTTGAAGAATTTTCAGAGTCTGCTGACATCGTTATAAATATGTGTTTAATACTGCAAAATACACTCGATGTTACAGTCACTGCTCTTGCCGTCCAGAATAAAAGAGAACATCCCAATCAAGTGAAGGGATTTGTGGAATCTGTGGTTCCTGATTATTGTGATCCAATATTGCCTCGCATTTCAGGATGAAAAGACAAACATTTCAGATGAAGGATAATCCACTTCTTACCTCAGAGACTGTGTTATGATCTATATGACCTATCTATATGACCTTTTATTTTAGAGAAAGCGTGAATATACATGCATCCACAGACGCACAGGTCCAAGGCCTTTATGTTTGCAATCACAACATGCTCCTGTACACTAGTTGTTTCTCTTACTTTCATTCTTCCCCATTCACTTTCAGTGGCTGCCCATTTCTGACAAGTGTGACTTGGTGCAATTTTGTACAAAATAAAAGCATTTAAAAGTAAACTTCCTGATTAAACATTAAAGCACACTATAGCAATTTTTCTCTGGCCCACACGATCAGGGCCAATTCAGGGCCAGTTATGGGTAATTAACTTGGCTGAGACTTGGGCCAGTTGTGGCCCGTGTGTGGCCCTTGTCTGGAATTCAGACCTGGTCCACACTGACCGTAATTCATTGCGGTATGTGGGCCAAGCAAAAGCTGATTGTATGGGCCGGAGCTGGGCCAGAGAAAAATTGCTATGTGGGATGCTACTGAAAGTATCAATATTATCACTAATATACTGAAGTAATCTTTGAGGCAAAATATTATTTCCGTGTGTTCTTTTCAAATCACGTAACAAATTATGGGCTTGAATGAGACGTAAGAGGGAAAAACATGGCAAAGTCTACCAAATGAATAGAGCAGGGGACTGACACAATGATATATGAGTAATTTCCCAGTTTTGACTCTGATAAGTTTGCTAAATTCATGAAATATAGGAACCTCGGCTCAATTAAGTGAATATTTATTACCAGCTCTGTACATCTCTATGGGTGTCGCCATGTTCGCTTGACATCACCTGCAGCATATTATAAGTAGCAACTTGCAGTATGTCATTAGATTTTTTTAAAAGGACTTATTTTAATCTTTCACAAGTGTGACATTCACAAACTATATATGTTGTTCTCTTCAGGATGTGGGATCTAGGTGTGATAAGAAGCTTCTTAGAAATGTCCTTTGCTAAATTCTACTGAAATATCACACTGCTTATCTGCAACAAATTCAATCTTAATCCATAGCATATGGTATTTTAATATTTCACAAAGAAATATGCTTTTGAATGTCAAACATTAGCGTTCATGGTTCATTATCAGTAAAACAGTTTTGTGAGCTTCATATCAGCAAGAGAAAAAAGCCCAGATGCAATATTCACACCTACACACAAACACATACCCACACATGCACAAGCTGCTTGACCAGCAAAATCACAATTACAACATCAAACCACATTGTTTTCCAGATCAGACATCAAATAGCAGGTTTCATTTTGACTCCCAAACAGCAATAACACATTTGGACTTCCCACTTAGAGTCTCCCACTTGTTCTTCACAGCTTCATTATCACATTAAAATGAGTTAAACCACAGATTGTATTATTTCAGAGCGCTGAACGGTTGAGGAAAATGTTCGACAGATTAATTTTCTTCTGTTTGTGCTGTTGCTGTCTGGTTGGTAAGTTACACACGTTTTATGCTTTATGATAGCAGATGAACTATTTAGTACAAATGAATAATGCTCAACTAAAATCAGACAGATGTGCTCTGGCTTATATTCTTAGATGAAAAGTGCTTTTTAAATCCAAGTGAGACATTCCTATGAGATGTAGGATTGGTATGATTTCTTTTATTTATTTTCTCTTCTCACGAAGGCATTTGTTGCAAAAAACACAGTAATTCTGTTACGAGGCGAACAAGACGTGAGACGTGTGGATCCATGTGCATGCATTATTCAAAGGCGTGGTCACAAACAGGCATGGTTCAGTACAGTGGCGTGCACATGGCCTCCGGAGGGGCAGGGGTGAAACGGCGTTATGGGGGTGGGTTTTTTTGGGGGGGGGGGGTTCTCCCTCGGCTAGGGGTATCACGATTCACGATTTTATCACGATTCTTTGTCATGTTGGTTTTTTGCAAGCTGTTTGAGCAGTACAGCCAAACTAATTTCCCTATTATAAAGACAAAGCCTTTCAAGGAAACAAAATATAAAAAAGTATGGCAGATATTTAGGCCAAAGTGGGTGAAGATAAAAATCTTTGTCATTATTTTATCTTTGTTATTAAAAAATTAGAACAAAGATACAACATAATATACAAATAAAAAGTGTTTTATTTTCAGGTAGGTACAATAGGTGTATTTAGCAGGAGCTTTCAAGAAACTGAATAAACAAATATTGAAATAAAACACTATTGTTTCCTATTAAAGCAACTGTATTAAAGTTTTTCAGTCAAGAGTAGTGAGTGATTTTTCTCTTTGTGTTTGGTGTTTTATTAACATTAAAGGAATAATTCACCCAAGAATTAAAATAGGCAAGTGTCTTATTTTTATACCTTCATTTACTCACTCAAAAGTTGTTTTAAACCTGAGTTTCCTTCTTCTGCTAAACATAAATGCTATTTTGAAGAAGGTGGAAAACCAAGCAGTTGTTGGTCCACAGTGACTTCCATAGTATTTTTCCCTGCTTGTCAAAGTCAATGTGGACCAGCAACTGTTTGGTTACCCAGATTCTTCAAAATATCTTCTTACTGATGTGAATGTATGTGGCTCTGTACAGTATATTGATATGGCGGTGCCAGAACTGCAGCTGATAGAATGTGTGCTGTAGCAAGATGCAACAATATTTCTTCAAAAGCAGATCGTGGAGACATTTTTACCAGGGCCGCTGCTGGCCAAATGGGTGCACTAAGCAGGATTGTATTGTTGTGCCCCCTCCCTCAAATATTATGAAGTAAAAAAAAAACACCTACCATAGGGGTCAAAATAGAACTTTAATAAAATATAAAAGTAAATAAATAAATAAATTGTAGTTAAATTGTATTATTTACAAATTACAATTGTAGCTCTAGACAGTTACCTATGGCAGTAATACCGTTGTCTGATTGATTTTATGGTCTCAAGCATTTAGAAATCACACAAAAGAAAATTAAGCAGTTTTACCATGAAAACCATGGTCAATTTTTGTAAGTGTTGTGATGTCCACATGTTTTTGTTGAAGAAATTATAGAGGCTGTGTCATCTATAGAAAAAAGGTGGCCAAAAAATAAAGATTAAGTGGATATTTGAATGAAATGTTTGGTCAATAGCCTATTAAACAAGGATATGATCGTCCTGTAAGTGTAGCAGCAGCAATTACCAGACCTTTGCTGCCTTTACAGGCATTTGTAATCACATGTAATGTTGAAAAAAACAATAGACACCATCACAAAATTTGTAATGGTTTTACTGGTTATAATGGGAATTGTATTGGTTTTAATGGAAACTGTAATGAATGAATGAATGAATGATGCATTTATATAGCACTTTATTGTGTATTGCTGTACACCCAAAGCGCTTTACAATCATGTGGGGGGGGGGGGGGTCTCTCCTCAACCACCACCAGCAATGGACCCACAAGGAGTTATGTTGCATGTTGGTCTCTACTGGTAATTGGTCACCTTCTATTGGTGGCTTGTTAAAACCAATAAATCCTAATGGAATATGTCCCAAAACACACTACAGAAAATCATTTTTTAATTTGGTTTTAATGGTTAAAAGTTGATGGTTTGTAATGGCATTTGTGATTTATTTGTGATGGTGTTAGAATTTTCTGTGATGGTTCTATTGTTGTTTTTCAGCAGGGTTGCCTCATTGTTTTTATATAATGCATTTTAAGTCATTTTAAAGGCTGTTGTTGGCTTAGGTCTGTTTTTATAACCACAAAAAAAAAATATTATCTTAATACTTCTTTGATTATGAATGTAGCCTACCTGAAAGTGACGTGCGGGCTTCGTTTTCATCTTTTTTTTTTTTTCTCTCGGCGCTGGACTGCTGATGTCTTTTCACGGGCATAGTTGTCCATCAAGTATGATCATCTGCATTCAGTCGCAAACATGAGGCGCGAGCGGTCGCGGGCGCGGATGCGGGAATGGCGCGTCACAGGTTTTTTTTTTTTCTTTGAGCAACTGGGATGGTGCCCCCCCTGGAAGTTGGTGCCCTACGCAAACTGCATACTCTGCATATAGGGAGCGGCGGTACTGATTTTTATCGTCCACGATATCGTTCATATCACACAAACCGGACCGCAAGGGCACTTTAGCGTCCAACCCCAAAGGAGCAGGGGCTCGAGCCCCCCCCATGCACGCCACTGGTTTAGTAAACAGCAAACAGACATGAATGAGGCAAGACAAAGAGTATTCCTAGGGCAAGCGTGGGTCGTCGATCGGTGAACAATATCCAACAGGCTAAGGCAGAGAGATAATCCAGGTACATGAGCAATAGTCCAAGCGGGGTGCAAACAGAGTTCGAACAGCAAGGCAAAGGGTTAATCCAAGAAACACGGGCAAGTAGGGCTGGGCGATATATCTCATGCGATATGCATGCGCATCTCGTCAGTAAAGCCGGTTCCTTGATTAGCGGTAAATCTCCATCACCTGTTTTCAAATGGAGTGGCATTTGATACACAGAGCCGTAGATCACTGACAAGCGACGCAATATCGCGTTCATATCGAAGGCGATTCAACTGTGATAATGAACGTGATATTGCGTCGCTTGTCAGCGATACATATCGCATGAGATATATCGCCCATCCCTACGGGCAAGAATCAAAACACGAGAAAACAGGCAAGGCAAGGCAAGACTATGACAACTAAGTGTGCTCCGTAGAGTAGCTATCGCTAGGAGAGTGATATACGCTATACAATACTCGGCAATCTGACTGAGGAAGTCCATGGCTTAAGTAAGGTGTGTGATGGGAATCAGCTGTGTGATCAGTGCAATCAGCTGTGTGTTGTCAGTGCAATGGATGATGGGAATTGTAGTCCGGAGTGACGTGCAACAGTTAGTGTAGTGCAGGGATGGGCAACTGGTGGCCCGCGGGCCGAATACGGCCCGCAGTGTCTTTTAGTACGGCCCCGCTGGATTATATTAGACTCGGATGATTATACTTTAATTTCCTTCAATAAAAAGGAGATCGAGAAAGACAATGTAAAAGGTGTGTAGACGTGGATTAGTAATCTGGCCCCTTGGTATAAATGAGAAAAAAATGCTGGCCCTCGTCATTATCAAAGTTGCCCATCCCTGTTGTAGTGCAAGAGTCCATGTGGTGAGCGAGTGACCTCTGGTGGTGAGTGAACGGAAGTTCATAGACCCAGATTCGTGACAAATACATTGTTTGATGAATAGAAAGTTCAAAAGAACAGCATGTATTTGAAATAGGAATGTTCTGTAACATCATAAATTAATGCATCTGTCATCTAACAATGAGTAAAACTTTAGGGGTTTTGCTTACTTTTGCTTAAACCATGATCAGATTTTCAGATTGTTTGTCGGTAAGATCAGGGTTTAGAGAAACTGACACTGAATCCCATTTCTCTGTCTTACCCCTTCCCCTTAGTTTTGCGCGTTCATGTGAGAGTAAGGGCTGTCCTAATTCTCGTTTTGATCGAGGGGTAGGGCTAAGGGGAAGTGGTAGATACCCCTTAAAACCAAGCATTTTCGCGAGCTTACTTGAAACCAAGGGGTACCCAGAACACACTGCGCAACCGGCAACAATGTCGGCCAGATCATCCAGAGAGTCACATTTTCGGCTTAAATAATTGATTTAAAAATTACGACAGTCTTGTTTTGTACTCTACACAGTCCTGTACATATATATTTGCAACCATGTTCTTAATTGAAACGTTTTAAAAAAATCGCTAGCTTGCTACGCTTTACATCACTGATTTGCACAACAATCGCAAAAACATCACTAATAAAACCCACGCGATCGACATACACACACTTGCAGACGCATCTTGGAAGTTTGTGATCAACACTTGTCGCCTCTGGTGACGTAGCAGCCAGCTAGCGACGATGTACGATGACGTAACCGTAACCAAGTGGTGTCTCATTTCATAGGGGTATGTTTTCACCCCTAGCACTTACCACTCGGTTTCGAGGGACAAGGGCTAGGCGTAAGACGATGGGGTAGGGGTAGGGGTAGGGGAAAGGGAAGGGGTAAGACAGAGAAATGGGATTCACCCTGAATCTCCCTCCGTCACTGAAACTGACTTCACTGCATCTGAATCACCAAACACACCTGGAGAACAAGTTTTGGTTAAATATTCATTTATGTATTTAAGCAAAAAAAGAGTTCCACACTAATAACATTTTAGAATATTTATGATCAGTAGAGGTTTACAGTTTGCTTTGTTTATGTAACACCATTTTTTTATACATAATTGACACTTGCTGTTTATTCTCTCATGTTTTCAGCTCGTCTGCCCGTTCCTGTCATTATAAGTGACTCCCCACAAAATTCTTCATCATATTGTTCATTGTTGTGTTCAGTGGTGAATGTGGGTCATGTGACTCTCTCCTGGTACAAAGGAAACAGTTTATTGTCCAGCATCAGTGTGTCTGATCTCAACAACAGTCTTTCTTTACGTCTGGAGTGTCTGGATGATTCCTACAGCTGTGTAGTGAACAATCCCATCAGCAACCAGACTAAATATGTCAACATCACTGATCTCTGTCGGCCATGTTCAGGTATGTTAGCATCTTGTGTAAAAAGGCTATGCATGGCAACAGTTTAGTGCTTGATTTGCTGTTCATCTTTCGCGAATGTAAATTGTTGTTCTTTTGTTTTCTCAGATTGCGCCTTCTGTTGTCATTCTTCTGAAGCTGTCGCCCGATTGGCTGTCTCTGTTGTGGTGGGCGTGGCTACTGTTGCTATTGTGGTTTATGACATCATCACATCCAGGAAAGGTGTAAATGAGAGACGTCGTGACTTGCTAATGCAATATAAGATGACTATTCATGATAATTCAATGTAAATCCATATAATTAGCATTTTGTTCTTGTTTTTATATATTCCTTTGGCTATGGGTGTATTTTATATTAATTTTGTTTACTGTGCTATAATGTTCAAAAATTGCGTAAAACTGTGTTTTTTATTTATTCATTGCAATTTGTGTTTATGTATGTGGCATTTAATAAAAACTTGGCATTTTAAAACAACAGGAGAAATTCCTTAATATTCATATATTTTCATGTTTTTTTTGTTTTTTTTTTATTAAATGGCAAATTGTTTAAGACACAAAGAGGCTATATGTGGCTTAAAATGTGCAATAACAATCTTAACAGCTATACGTGCAAGCATTTTTGACATTTACATCAAATTTCTCGAGTCAACTTGTGTTAACTTAATGTAGGCTGAATTATGTGTCTTTAACTAAATTGCTGAAACTGCATTCGGAATATACATTTTTTGGATAGTTTCCTTCATATAGCCTAATCAGTCACTTCAGACCTGTTCAGCACTAAGTTGAACTAAAATTTAACTGTAATGACAGATGAATATCGCTTTGAAATGTAGGCTACTATTTAGCGTTTTTGGTATGATTTTTTTTTCTTTCTGATTTGAGAAAATGCTACATGACGCCACGTGAAGTATACTGAACATTACTAAAAAAAGAAAACGACTCGTTTATTACATCCAAGTTGTGGATGCGACAACAGCACCTCCTGCAGGCTGTTAACATTTACAACAGCCGTAAACTAAACAATATGCATACAGCAGGGATGGGCAACTTTGATAGTGACGAGGGCCAGCATTTTTTTCTCATTTATACCAAGGGGCCAGATTACTAATCCACGTCTACACACCTTTTACATCGTCTTTCTCGATCTCCTTTTTATTGAAGGAAATTAAAGTATAATTAATGTAATTTGTTTTTAAAGATATTAGTAACTATAAAACTTGTGCAGTTATGCTAATTCAGAAGGGAAACTTTGTTGTCAGTTGACAGTAATATTACCCCAACAAGCCAATGTAAACATCTTAATTGCATTGTCTGTAAATTTGCAACAAACAAATGTACAGAGGTCTTACTTTTTATTAGTGGCCTACAGAACATTCTCAAAACAACCTAAGAGGACAGTTAAAAAGAGCTTATTAGAGAAAAAAATACTCCAAATGATACCATAGTATAACTGGGTATCTGCAGGATTTTTAAAATCAAATTTAAGACCTTTAAAGACCTTTTTTTTAAGACCTAAACTTAGCATTTCAGTCTTTAAACTATTTTTAAGAAAAGGAAAGAGTCAAAAGTATGAATTATTATATTAATTTAAACAAATATTATCAATCAATTATTATATTAAATTACATATATCTCAGTGTCTTAATTGTTTATATTTTTATAATGCATTAGCTTCTTGTCGATCCACTGGTTCGCATTTTCAAATATGTAGCAAAAATAGCAGAAAAAGGTAATTGATTCTCTGTCAGCAGGTGTCACTTTCAGACCTGCAGTAATATAGTGGTTTCCCTGATAACAGCACACTAAGCCTCAGCGCATGACTGAAACTGCAGTGCTCATATTTATTCAGTGAAATCACAGCCTTTTGAAGTTTAATCAACATATTAATCTACATAGCAATTCTTGTCTTTCCATCCCAAATTTAAGACCTCTTAAAAGTAAGACTTTTCGTACCATTTAAGAGTTTTCATGGCCTTAAATTTAAACAATTATAACCCCTAAGAACAGGAACCCCCTAAGAACCCAGCAAACATTTTTGTCATGCAGTTAGCAAAGAGGTTTTGTTTACTATGCATTTTACCTTTGAAATGTGATGCAAGTGCAGCTCTGGCGTCCCCGTTGTTTGTGAGCAAGTGGAGTGATGGCGACTTAAATAACAATACAGATTTACAAACAATCCAAACATATGGGTATGCCCTTGAACTTGGTAAAAAGATCAACTGTTTACGATCTTGACTGGAAAATACTGTTTTCATGGCCAGTTTTTCAGTTTTTATTTGCTAATGTTAGTAAATGTTTACGTTAGAGTGCAGGTCCATACTGCGCTGTTATTAATAGGTGAGCGGTTGAAAATAGCGACCTCTCCTGTTTGGAGAGAGTATTAACATCATAAACTGAAAGCAATATTTGCGTGACTTTTCAAATGTTTTAAAATTGATCATCCGAGTCTAATATAATCCAGCGGGCCGTACTAAAAGACTCTGCGGGCCGTATACGGCCGCCAGTTGCCCATCCCTGGCATACAGTATCAAAAGAAAACATTTCTAAACGAAGGAAACTGTAATGATTTCTAATGAACACACTTGTCTTGACAGAGCAACAGAATCACTTTATTCTAGCTGAAAGTGGTGAACACCTCACAGAACCCAACATGTGCCATTAATCCCGTAACCACTACGTAATTACGTTTTCTTAAAGGAATACACCCATTACATCTCCCCTTTTCAGTTTTTTTCTCTCTGAACAGCATTAAATATGCCTTAACATTTCTCGTTAGTATTAAGAAATTTTCAACATCATTAAACAAAACAAAACAACTTATTTCCTAATTTTTCTCACTGCTTACTCCAACCACATGGAAGAACATTGTTTCTAATCTCTATTAAACATACTGTATGGCTAGCATATTTTCCTTCTTCTTTCTCCCTTTTTTTTCTTCACAAATCTAATCTGTCCACTGGTTTGCTTATTCTGCCAGATCTAGTCATCAACAGTCCTGTTTGTGTCTTTGTGGGCTGAGGCAAAGTCGTCCCAGTGTTCAATGTAGACTCAGGCTGCTGTTCATAGGATTGTTCCTTTTGGACCAGAGTTTGAGTTCGTCTAGCTGAGGCAGGGATGATCTGCAAGTGACGACGGTTACGTCGCAGAGTTGCCCCTTGATGTGTCTCAATAGTGAAAGATCGAGGAGTTGTACCCTCGCCTGTGACCACAGCAGCTGTTCCCCAGGTCTTTTGATGGTCTAACTTAGTGAGCACGGCATCACCAGACCTCAGCAATGGTAAGGGTCTAGCTCCGTGGTGACGATTAAAGTAGAAAGCTTGCTTTTGCTTTCCCATGGAATCCTTTCTCCTTACATCTTTCAGATTTGGCCACCGAGGCTGAAGATTTGTCTCAAGCATTGGAAGTGTCGTTTTAATCTTTCTGCCCATTAGTAGTTCAGCCGGGCTTACACCTGTAGAGATGCAAGGCGTTGCCCTGTAGCTCATCAGAGCCAGAAGAGGATCTTTCTGTTGCAAAATTTTCTTTGCAATCTGCACCCCTCTCTCTGCATGTCCATTTCCTTGAGTGGTGTGGACTAGATGTGATGTGCAGAAAGTCAAATTCTTTTGCAAATTCTTGGAACTCAGCACTCACAAACTGCCGACCATTGTCTGAAACTATTTCGTCGGGGCAGCCAAACCTGGCAAATAGTGCTTTCAGTTTTAACACTACTTCTGAGGTGGTGGTTGCTGGCATGTGAAGAATCTCAAGAAATCGAGACAAATAGTCTGACACAACAAGATAAGTGTGCTTGTTATGCTCACACAGATCAATAGCTAGCCTTTTCCAAGGCCTGTCTGGAAGGGGTGTTGAGATGAGAGGCTCCTTTTGCTGTGTCTGTTTCATCTCTAGGCATATCCGACAGGACTGAACCTTTTGTTTGATTTCAGACGAAATGCCCGGCCACCACACAGATGTACTGGCCCGTTCCCTACACTTTGTCAGACCTTGATGCCCATCATGTATTCTGTTTAGAATATCAGCTCTCAAGACTTCTGGAATCAACATACGGCTTCCTCTTGTCAGTATTCCGTTGTGCTCAGAAAGCTCATTCTTGAAAGGGAAAAACTGTCGAACCACAACTGGAATGTTGTCTACATAATTCGGCCATCCTGACTGGATATACTTCAGTACAATTTGCAAGTTGTTGTCGGCCATTGTAGCAGCCCTAATGGCTTCGAGTTTTGGAGGGCTTGCGGGCAGGCCTTCAGTTACAGCAGCAATGTAACACTCCACATCGGAGTGTGTGTTGAGGTCATTTTCCTTGCATACTAACGGACTCCGTGATAGCGTATCAGCCACCAGCAAAGTTTTTCCTGGAGCATATTCGGCAGTCAGTTTGAATCTCATGAGCCTCATGAGTAGTCTCTGACATCGCAGCGGAACATTGTCCAAGTCCTTCTTATTCATAAGAGGCACTAATGGTTTGTGATCTGTCACCAATTTGAAGTTTTCAAGGCCAATCAGGTACTTTTCGAATTTTTCACAAGCCCAGACGCTCGCCAGACATTCTTTCTCAATCTGGGCATATCTGGTCTCAGCCCCAGACAAACTGCGTGAGCAATACGCCACCGGTTTCCAGTTTCCATCATGCAGCTGCAGTAACACACCACCTATGCCATAACTGCTAGCGTCAGCTGAAACAGCGTTGGGTAGAGACACATTGTAGAATGTCAAAACTGGAGAAGTGGAAAGGATGTCTTTTATGCGCTGAAATGCGGCTTCCTGAGGATAGGCCCAAGTCCATACCGCTGTTGACCTCAAAAGGTCATACAGTGGTTTGCCTTCTGTCGACAGATTTGGAATGTACTTGCCCAGGTAATTAAACATTCCAAGTACACGTTTTAGCTCCTGAACATTTCGTGGGGGTGAGAGCTCACGGACCGCTCTGACCTTCTCAGGATCGGGTCTCACACCTGATTTGTCGATCAAGTGACCAAGAAAGTGAAGTTGTTGTTGTCTCAGCAGACACTTTTCACGGTTTAACTTTAACCCAGCAGACTCAATTCTCTCCAATACCTTGGTAAGCCGTTGGTCATGCTGTTCCATGGTGTCTCCATACACCAGTATATCATCCATATACACGGATACTCCTTCAAGCCCCAGAAGAGTTTCCGCCATCTTTCGCTGAAATATTTCTGGGGCACTTGAAATGCCAAAAGGAAGACGTTTAAAGGAGTACCTTCCGAATGGTGTTATGAATGTGGTCAATTTGCTGCTTTCTGGCTGTAATGGTATCTGCCAAAAACCCGAGGCAGCATCCAAAGATGAGAAGACTGTTGCACCACTTAGCTTTGCAATGATCTCCTCTGCGGTTGGCAGAACATATCTTTCCCTTTTGACAGCTTCATTTAATTTTTTTAGATCCACACAGATTCGTACCTTTCCATTCGGTTTTGGTACTGGCACCATGGGTGCGCACCAGTCTGTAGGGTCTGTCACTGGCTCTATGACCCCGTTTCCTTCCATGCGCTGCAACTCCTCTTTAACTTTTTGTATGAGAGGCAATGGAACTCTGCGTGCCGTGTGTACTGCATATGGCTGAGCATTTTCCTTAAGATGGATTTTAACGGGTTCTGTTTTAAGGGTTCCATGCTCACCAAATGCATTGTGAACTTCCTCAATACGTTTCACCAGTCCCATTGAGGATGCAGTAGATCGACTTAGCAAATTGTTCACATTTTGTCCATGGATGACATACACAGGGAATGTGTACACACTTCCTTTATATGTGGTACTGATTTGAAATTTCCCCACGCAATCTAGTTGACCTCCAGGACTGCACAGTGTAACATTTGTCTGCTCCAGCATTCTCCTGGGATTAAGCGTGCTGAACGTTTCTTCACACATGATGTTTGCATCGGCACCAGTGTCAATTTTAAATTTAACTGGTGTCTTTCCAATGGAAATTTGCACAGACCACTGCTCATCATTTCTTTGTGAATTTGTAACGGCACCCAGGAAATATTGTGTTTGTGCAACAGTCTCTGTCACTTCTCTGACTGATTTGCTGTGACACATTCTTTCCCAGTGACCCACTTTTTTACATTTGTTGCATGTTGACTTTATTGCTGGGCATTTTTCCTGTTGTCTGTGTTTGATTTTACCACATCTTCCACATTTTGGTTCTCCTTGCTCTTTGTCGATTTTACTTTTAGGTTTCCATTTCTGTTTTCCTCTGTCTGCTGCTCTCCCTTGAGCTATCTCTTGTACTGCAGCGCACGCCTCCCCCTGCTGGTGAACTTGAAGCGCTACCTCTTCACACTGGCGCACGCTTTGAATGGTTTGAGCTAACGTGAGATCGGACATTAACTGTAGTCTGCGCGACAGTTCTTTATCAAGTATGCCCACGACTATCCGATCCCGGATGTGTTCATCTCTATGTTCACCGAAGTCACAGTGTTCCGATAAATCATAGAGAGTTCTTATAAAGGTTTCAGCCTTTTCACCAGGGCGCTGTACTCTTTGATAGAAGCAGGCTCGCTCGTGAATCACGTTTCGTTTAGGGAAGAAGTACTCGTCGTATTTTCTTAACACAACGTCGAATTTCTTCTCGTCACCCTCCTCATTAAAGGTGAATGATTTAAATATGTGTTCGGCTTCATTTCACATGGCATAGATCAATGAACTGACCTGGACTTCCCCATCTTCTTTATCCAATTTGGTAGCACTCCGAAAGCGCTGAAAACGTTGTTTCCAGTCAGCCCATTCATTTGGACGATCAAATGGAAAACACTCCGGGGGGTTGAATTTTGCCATCCTTTCGAGGCCGTGTGTTCGTCAAGCACTTCTGACACCATGTAATGATTTCTAATGAACACACTTGTCTTGACAGAGCAACAGAATCACTTTATTCTAGCTGAAAGTGGTGAACACCTCACAGAACCCAACATGTGCCATTAATCCCGTAACCACTACGTAATTACGTTTTCTTAAAGGAATACACCCATTACAGAAACTTTTTCACTTAGATGTCATCTACTGTATATTAACTTTTGCTTTATCACCCCCTCAAGCGTGTTCGTCCCCTCCCCTCACTAAACACCAATCCACAATCAATCAAATCAAATATTGCTTCCATCACGTGGTTTCTGTCAACTCGAGCCTCTACACGACTGTTCATTGTTAAGTAGCGCTGCTCGATGCATGCTGGATCCTCGCTGTCATTGCTAAACTCAGTATGAAGAACCTTGCTTTAATCTTTCTGTTCATATTATTGGTAAACGGTAAGTTGTTGTATTTATTTAATTGTTCTTATTATTTGAAACGATTCAAAGCTTTCGGTTCGGTTCAGTTTACGTGTTTTTAGGAAGTTTGGCGTCTTTCGGGTCTTACGCCCCTAATTTTACCCTATTATTGTTATTTTTATATTTTTTAAATGTCTGTATATCTGACACAATCTGAAATGTTCCAACACCTTTTGTTATGTTGAATAATATTACATTTCTTTCCCCCACATTAATCTACATTCCATAAACCTAGCCTATGTGATAACTTTGCCAATTTCTTAAAAAGAACATGAAATATCACAAGTATTCAGACCATATGCCATGACACTTGAAATTGAGAAAAATGTTTGTTTGTTTTTTAATGATGAAAAAGAGCTTGTTTTATCAAAAGCAACTCTTAAGAATATCTCCTATTAAGCAAGGTTGTTTTTTAATGATACATGCATGTTTCATAAGATTTTAAAATTGTTTCCCCATTTTTTGTCAACACCGTCAGACATTCAATAAAATGTAATAAAATCAGGGAATATCAGGGGCAGCTGTCACTCTAAAGGACCCCCTCGCCACATTCCTCCTCTGCAGAGTACATCAGTGTCAGACAGACTCTGGTCAGTTTTATAGTTTTAGAATATATCAAATCCTAATGTTAATATTTACTGTGTCACAACCATGATATGTCAACACCATCTTCCAATTTCTGAGGAAATTATTTGAAATATTTAGATCATTTTATTCTCCTGAAGCAGGTTCCTTTAGCATCTAGCATCAACAGAAAAACAAAAAACAACAAAATGGGTACTACATAACTCCATTTGTTTTGTGAAAGAAATGCCAAATTTGTCACCACCGTCAGATGTCACCACCGTCAGATTTTGTGTTCCAATGATATATCAAAATACTTAAATGTGACTCTTGAATAAAAGCTTTATAAACAATAACATACTCACTGTTTGTTGTGTTTGTTTTAATACAGTAATTGATTGATCCAGTGTATTTGATAGTTCAAATTACTACAAATTAAGGTTTTTGTCACCACCGTCAGATGTGTCAACTCCGTTGGTTGAATATTTTGATAATATTTCATTATGATATTTCATATTTGTTGTGGAATTGTTGGTCACATGTGAAAGTGTAATCTGTCTGTTAACATGAGAATGTGTTTTGAAATGTTAAAAACATCTTGGATGCTGTTAAATATAAAATTTTAATTATATTACACAGTCCAAGGTTGTATCAAAGCATAGCTCAGTAGCTTAGTACATATATGATACATAAATGTAGTTTCATTTGTCGTGAGTACAAGGTTTTATTTTTTCAATTGTGTACCCTGTTTTGTCCCACTTCTCAAGAATGACTGTGGAGTAAATATGTGGTCTGTATGGTTTAGGTCAGGGGTGTCAAACTCAGCCCTGCACAGTTTAGATTCAAATTAAACACATCTGATCCAGCCAATCGAGCCATTTAGGGTTATTTGAAATCTACATGGTATGTGTGTTGGAACTAATCTTTCCAGGGCTGTGGCCCTCCAAAAACTGAGTTTGACACCTGTGGTTTAGGTTATGGGTAGCTTCATTTCTGCTTTCATGTTGCATGTGAGTTTTATTGTAAATGGCTGCTTCTGTGTTTTGCAGCGGTGTCTGGCGTTGAGACAGATGTTGTGGAGCCAGTGTCTGTGATTGTGGGAGATTCTGTCACTCTACAGACTGAAGTTACTCAAATACAAAGTGGCATGATTGAGTGGAGGTTTAGAGGACATCGCATTGCCATAGTCGACTGTGACTCCAATAAGAGAGTACAGGCTAATGTTACTGAGGAATTCAGAGACAAACTGCAGCTGGACAATCAGACTGGAGATCTCAAGATCAGAAACATCGGAACTGCAGACTCTGGACTGTATAACCTTGACATCTACAGTGCCAGAGGGTCATCAAAAAAGACCTTCAATATCAGTGGTGAGTGTGTCAGATATTTAGGTGGCATTTCAGACTCAAGGTGAAAGTGTTTGCTGACTGTCAGATACATTTCTGTTCATTAGGTGTGGCGTCAGATGGAGTGAAGGTCATGTTGGTGATGGAGAGAGACTCTGTTGTTCTACCCTCAGGTCTATCTAAAATACAGAGAGCAGATCAGATAACCTGGAAGTTTAAAGACACTCATAGCTGAAATAAATCAAACAGCTGGAATCTTCTCTACATATGATGTTCTTGATGGGAGATTCAGATACAGACTGCATCTGAACAATCAGACTGGATCGCTCATCATTACTAACGTCAGACCCAACATCTCTGGACTTTATGAAATAAACATCAGCAAGAGCAGCAGCAGATACACCACGCACAAGACATTCAATGTGACATCTATCGGTGAGACGCTTCAGTACTGAAATGCATTAAGGATCTTTGGATCAGTAACAAAATCGGTTAAAATATAGTTTTAATCACATGTTCTCAGAAATCTTATATTTGTGTTGTTATTGGTTTTTTTTATTTTTATTTTTTTATTGTATTTACAAGTTCATGTTCAAGAAAGCTTTTAGTCATTTAGCATTTTTTATCCAAAGCGACTTACAAATGAGGACAACGGAAGCAATCAAAATCAACAAAAAAGCAATGATATGCAAGTGCTATAACAAGTCTCAGATAGCTTAACACATTACACGTAGCAAAGTTTTTTATTTTTTTTTTTTTTTATTATATAATAAAATAGAAAGAGAATTGAGCAAGCTAGTGTTAGAGGCCTTTTTTGATTTTGATAATTGTATAATAAATAAAAAGAAAACAATCTGATAGATTTCAAATAGAATACATCAAAAGTGACTTCTGTGTGAAATGTGCTTCATGCGTTTGTATAACCTACGATTGACGATAGGCAAATAGACAGTGGATTTTTTTTGCATATGAAATTTCACGGAAATGTCGATAGCTCACCCAAAAATGAAAAATCTGTCATTAATTACTCACCCTTATGTTGTTCCAAACGTGTAAGACCTTTGTTCAACTTCGGAACACAAATTAGGATATTTTTGATGAAATCCAAGAGTTTTCTGACCCTGCATAGAACGCAATGCAACTGACACGTTGAAGACCCAGAAAGGTGGTAAGGACATTGTTAAAATAGACCATGTGACATCAGTGGTTCAACTGCAGTTTTATGAAGCTACAAGAATACTTTTTTGTGTGCAAAGAAAACAAAAAATAACGACTTTATTCAACAATTTCATCTTTTCTGTGTCAGTCTTCGCTGCATGTTCACGAGAGTACCATGACGACTATTTTACACATGGACTATTTTACTGATGTCCTTACTACCTTTTTGGGGCTTGAATGTGTCAGTTGCGTTGCTGTCTATGCAGGGTCAGAAAGCTCTTGGATTTCATCAAAAAAATGAAAAATTAAAGAGAGAATTTTCATTTTTGGGTGAACTCTCCCTTTAAGAAAATTGCATATCCTTTTTTCATGTGTTGCGGCGTCGAGTCATGTCTGGTTAGGATTCAATTCGATTCCTGGGGAATGTATTAATTGCAATTGCTTAATTGCTGTCTGTGAAAGCTCTCCTGTGTTTTAATGTGGAGACAGATGGAGAGAACAGACTGTCTGCGATGGAGGGAACTTCTGTCACGCTACAATCTGGTGTTTCTGAAATACACAGAGATGATGTGATCGAATGGAGGTCTGAGCATGGAGACTCTATCATAGCAAAAATTGACAGAGGGACAAAGGTCTTCACTACATTTGATGGAGCTGATGGGAGATTCAGTGGCACACTGGAGCTGGACAGTCAGACCGGATCTCTGACTATCAGGCACATCAGAACTAAACACACTGGACTTTATCACCTCGATATCACCGGCAACCGGCGCACAATACTCAAGAGAGTCTTTATTTCTGTCTGTCGTGAGTATTTTGAAGTATTTTAATGTAGGCTAATAATAACCAGTGCTGTGAGAACAAGTTACATGTGAGAACAATTGAGTGAACTTTTAATATTGCTGTATTATAAAACTGAAAAAAACAAAATATAAATGTGCAAATGTCACTCAGAAATGCTGATAAAACTGATGATTGGTTCATCTTTTTCTCATTACAGCACAGAATTGGTCTCGATATGTTATGGTGGTAATAGTTGTTAATGTTTTACTGTTTGTTGTGATTGGAGCTGCTGTTGCGATTCGTTGTCGTCAAATGCAAAATGGCAAGTATTACAAACAGCTGATATAATAAGATTTGAGATTTACTATGTAGCAGAGACTTTGAAGATGAAAAAATGTGTTTTCATCATCAAAACATTTTAAATATGTGTTTAGTTGGGCTCGCTGCCATCAGGAGGAATCCAGTATCAGGTAAGATGCTGCTTGCACTATTATGTTCAACGTAATAAAACTGTTTTTGAGGAATTTAACTGTTTTTGAGGAATTTAACTTTATTTTGGGGCTTTGTGACACTACTGTCCAAACTGGTGCTCAGATTGTCAGTTTGGCCATTTAAAAGGAACTCAGTGACAACTTCCTCAAATGCAGACTTTATGGAGAAGTGATTCTAGTCTTGTCAACGCTGTCTTATTTAATGTTAGTTTTGGACACATTTTCAGACTGAGAATTTCAACGTCTCAAGAAGACCTTTTACTGAGTGTTCCTGATCATATCTGATGTGTTTCTCTTGTTTAACTTGTTTGTGTGTGTGTGTGTGTTTCAGTTAACTGCTCTGAAATATGAGAGTGATGTTTTGCTATTTTCGCATGCTGTGATCAGATGTCTGTCCAATTCCACTGAAGGTGGAAACGAAACCCTGCTAAAAATATGCACCAAGCCTCAACCAGCTTTTGAAGGATGATTTTGTTTTGTACTATGACCTTTTCAAAAGGAATTTTCATTTATTAAAATAATGTTGTTTTGATGTCCATATTGATCAATATTCAAGCACTAATGATCTGTGGTTTTATTAGTTTGTCTGACAAGAGAATGTTACTGTACTGTACACTTTCCACACATATTTATATGTATTATTAAATAGAACATGGTGCTTGAAACATAACTGAAAATTGAATGCAATTCGAGTCATTTTGTGTTATCTCTAAAATACTTTTAGCTTTCTTTCTCAGCCATGTAAAAAAGTAGGTTTTTAGGAAAATCTTTGTATGTTGTGAGCTGGAATCAGTGTTTTTACTCATAACCGCTGTAAACTGTGAATTTGTTTTCCGTTAAATGTTGTGTGAGTTTATTATCTGAAATAACGGTGTTCTGAGCTGTTGCTGAATGATTTAAAAGCTTGACCTTTAACATTTTAGGCTTCTTTGGACATATTGATCTGAAGTTTCATAATAGAAACCTGTCTGCGTGACTTCTGTTGATCTCTTTTATATTTGCTCAGTTCATTTGTTGCTCATTTCATCGGTCACTGACATATCTTATGTTGTTGTTGTGTGGTGTCTTGTCTTTACAAGTAAGTTAGAAATAAGGGAAAGTCTCTCTCAGGGTATGCCTTTGCTTTCATATAGTAACGCTTGTTGAATTTATACTGGTCAAGGTCTGTATATTTAAAGCTGGTTTAATTTTGATATTTCATTTTGAAAAACAATTAAATTAAATTAAATGATCTTTATGTTCATGTGATAAATGCCAATAAAACATTCTATAGTGACTGGAATTTGTGAGTTTGTCATGAAAGGATTGAGTTTGTATTCAGACCCTAACACTAAATTATTTGTACAGTTTTTCTCTGTACATTATGTGATTTCAAAACACTACTAGATAGAGCTCTAACATTACAATATGCAAACTGCTTATACAGTCTATGGTCTCTACCTGCGATTTAGCTCCGCTTACTCTCGTGACATCGCTGCCACACTGTATTTACAATTTCAATTTAAGTGTGCTTTATTGGCATGAAAAAAACTATACATTTGTATTGCCAAAGCAATTGCAGCTGGGCTGCTTACAAATAGTGCACTTTAGCAGAAAGAAAAATAATAATAATAGTAATAATAATAATAAAACGTATTAAGCATGTAGTGCGAAATTAATTTTTAATGTATGTATATTAGTTTATAAACAAGAAATAAAATAAGTTAAGGGATTAGACAGATTTACATAGTAATATAATAGAGAATGGGTTGGAATCTTAAAGTGTCTTCTCGTAACCTATAATGCTATTCAGACCCAGGCTTCGACAGAGCTGCAGGAGGTCTTTTCCATCCTTATTTACTATATGATCATGGTTATTTCTGTGGATATGGGAGAATGTGCTATTAATAACAGTCAGTTTGTTGTTGATATATATGCTCCCCTGTGTGTCGGTGAAGTCTGGCTGTAGTACTGTTTTTGCGTTCAGGTCCCCGCAGATGAGCACGTTTCCCTGGGCCTGGAAGTGGCTCGTCTCTTCCTCTAATGTGGAGAACATGTCTTCGCTGTAGTAGGGGGACTCTGATGGCGGGATGTAGGCTATATGGCACACATGAATATATATTTTCTGGATGGGAGCAGTTCCTTGTGGATTTTAAGCCAGGTGTAGTATTTGCCTTGCTTTACTGTGTTGATGTGTTTGTGGAATTTTGATTTGTACCAGATTATTTGTCCTCCTGAGTCTCTTCCTTGTCGGACTGTGTTGAGTTTTTGTGATGGTAGGATGATTTCCCTGTAGTTGGGTGGACAGTGGGTGATGGTGTCTGCTGTGCTCCATGTCTCCTGTAGAATTATAATATCCATCTCCTTGATGTAGTTACTGATGTTGTTCAGCAGCTGTCTGATCTCGCTCATCTCAGTGTTTTGCTTGTCCTTTCAGGGCCTTCATGTTGCTCCTCTACCTGGAGTGATGTTTTTGTGGTCGGGGGTGTCTTGGATGGTGATCTGGTGCAGACTGGGGTTTCTGCTGATGGACTGGTGTAGGTCTGTGACAGTGCAGCGCTTGTGCATGGGGTGTTCTGATGTAGATTTTAGCATGGTGTGGAGGTCCCCGGTGTTGTGCAGCCTGTGGTGGTCGTTCTCTGTGTTGAGACTGTAGGTTTCTGCTGGGCGTCTGGATTTGTGTTCTGTGGGTTGGCAGCTGTGTTGTTATCAGTGGTGTAGAGGTGGTTTGTCTGCCCCATGCTTTGTCTTTCAGTGTTTTTTCAAACACATTGACTTTGTTCTTCTTTATGTGTACATGGTCGTACAGGTCTCTGATTGTGATGGAGGGGTGATGAGCCAGGTGCACATTGGGCAGGCAAGCACATCCTTTGGAGATGTCAGCGTTGACACTCTGTCTGGGTGAATGTCACTCTACAATTGTAACTCGAGAGTAATCGCTGTAATTGGTCAGAATCGTCCAGAACTTAGAGACAACTGGGCCTTTTGTACAATTATGGTGTATGGAGTGTAGATTGATGTGGAAAAAAAGTTATTTAAAGCAATTTAACATAAGGCAGCAACATTACAAAATGTGAAGAAGATTCCCTGATGTTGTTGTTTTTTTTGCTTGGTTTTTTTTTTGCTTCAGACTACTGCTGTGATTCTGAATTGTTGCACTGAAACCGTCCATTGTACTATATTGCCTCATAATGAACATTTCACTATTTGATTTTTGAATAAACTGTTTTATGCTGTAAATGTGTTTATATGTAACAACCATTCAAATTTATTCTCACACCCTTGAAGTTATAATATAGGCCTATGTAGCTATGGTTCATAGATGTATATATTTCAGTCGCTAAATATTCAGTTTTCAGTTCAATTATGTGGTGATTTATTGGTGT
This sequence comes from Schizothorax lantsangensis, assembly GCA_027422415.1. Classification (NCBI taxonomy): domain Eukaryota; kingdom Metazoa; phylum Chordata; class Actinopteri; order Cypriniformes; family Cyprinidae; genus Schizothorax; species Schizothorax lantsangensis. The sequence continues at coordinate 10,607,665 of CM049843.1, read as the reverse complement.
GACAAATATTAGACTTGTATTTTCATGCTTGCTACGTACAATTATAAAACAAAATGAAAATAGCCACATAACATAAATTAATGAAAAACTGAAAACAGTATAATTAATGTAAAATGCATAGTAAAAAAATAAACATTAAAGAATATTCATCATTTTGGCCACTAGATGGCCTCAATACACCAGATTTGGAAACCTTTTCAAATCGAGTTCAGAGGAAAGCATTTGTATGCAAAGCTTCGTTTCACCATCACAAAACAATTAGACCACACATAATTGTTATCTTTACAATTAAAACTCCAATATATGTCAGAATATTTATTTTTATATCTGTTCTATTTTCTTTTATCCTCTAGCAGATCTGACGTCATTAACCAGAAGAACAGCAGCAACTGCAACAGCCACGCCCATCAGAGCAGTGACGACCAATCGGATCACAGCTTCAACAGTACCATAATAATGGATGTGGACTTCTGTAAATAAATTATCTAATAAATTGTAATTTTCAATAAGCTGACTTTAGTCTCTATAGATGAACTAAAAAAAACTGATTTTTTTTACTGAAGTGTAAAAAAAAGTTATCTGCACAATATAGCCTGTTTAGAAATACATGAGTGAGCTAGAAGCTCATTCGTCATTTCATTCATCATTTATGGCATCTTAAGTTATCAGTTTTGGTAAAAATCAACAAATTAATTCAGTGAATCGATGCAATATACTCTTATCAGCGCTGCTGTACCTGCACATGTGTGACAGATTTGACTGATGTCCAGATGTCTCGTCTGGTTGCTGATGGGATTGTTGAGCACACAGCTGTAGGTGTTTTTATCCTGATATTCCACCTCCAGAGGTAGAGAGAGACTGATGCTGAGATCAGACTCACTGATGCTGGACAATAAAATTAATTAAAACAACTTCTGCTAATATGTCTTTTACAGTAGATCAAGTGAGGAAGGAGATAAGGAAGATCAAGGCAAGGAAAGCCACAGGTCCGGATGGTATCACCTCGAGATTGCTTAAAGACTGTGCAGATTAGCTCAGTGAGGTAGTTCTGCATATATTTAATTTAAGCCTTCGTTTGGAAAGAGTTCCGTTCCTGTGGAAGACTTCCTGTGTTGTTCTAGTTCCAAAAATTGCAAATCCAAAGGAGCCTAGCCACTTTAGACCTGTAGCTTTAACTTCTCACCTTATGAAGACCATGGAAAGGATCATTATGAACTGCCTGCGATCCCTAGTAGGCCCAGAGCTTGATCCCTAGCAATTCACCTATCAATCATGCATTGGGGTGGATGATGCTATTATCTACCTAATGCATAGATCCTATCTACATCTGGAGGACGTAGGGAGCGCTGTGAGGATCATGTTTTTTGGTCTGTCAAGTGCTTTCAATACTATACGGCCATCGTTGCTTGAGGGGAAGCCATTGCGAGCTGGAGTTGATTGTCATCTGGCCACATGGATCATCAATTACCTCACAGATAGACCACTGTATGTGAGATTACAGAACTGTGTGTCTGATATGGTGGTCTGCTGTACGGGGGCCCCACAGGGAACAGTGCTTGCTCCGTTTCTTTTCACACTGTATACTTCTGACTTCAGATACAACACAACCAGCTGTCACCTGCAGAAATTTTCGGATGATACTGCTGTTGTTGGATGTGTATCAGAAGGTGATGATTAGGAATATCGGGGGGTCATTGCTGATTTTGTCAACTGGTGTGCACTAAACCATTTTTGTATTAATACTAGCAAGACAAAGAAGATGCTGATAGACTTTCGTAGGAAGGCGTCAAAGATTACATTGGTGACCATTCAAGATCTGGATATTGAGAGGGTGACAACTTTTAAGTACTTGGGTGTTCACCTTAATAATAAATTGGACTGGTCCAACAATACAGAGGCTCTGTACAAGATGGGGCAAACTCGTCTTCATTTACTGCGTAGACTGAGGTCCTTGGGATCTCTTTCATATTATATTACATATTGCCTAGTTTATTTGTAGCTCATTTTATCGGTTACTGTCACATTTTATGTTATTGTGTAGTGTCTTGTCTTTACAAGTAGCCTAAGGTATGCCTTTGCTTTCATACTTGTTGAATTTATGCTGGTCAAGGTCTGTATATTTAAAACTGGTTTTATTTTGATATTTCAATTTATTTTGAAAAACAATTAACTTACATGATATTTAATAGCCTATATGTTAATGTGATGAATGCCAATAAAAATAGGTCCGATTTTCTCATAGTGACTGAAATTTGTGAGTTTGTCATGAAAGGAGTTTGTATACAGACTCTTAACAGTGAAATATTTGCAGTCTCCCTGTACATTCAGATATGTGATTTAAAATCTCTACCTCATAAAACGTTCACCTTTAACGTTTTAGGGTTCAAAATATGACCATATAGGCTATCACTAAATGTTTTCTAGCTGTTCAATACATTCTTTATTAATATTAACAGTGTTATTTAATGTAATTTTAAACGCCGTCTACTTCGTGTTATTGGCTGATGGCTTTAATCTTGGAAAGGTTAATTCCTGGTTAAAACATTAGATCGAGCTCTAGCATTACAATATGCATGCAGCTTGTAGGCTATATACTATTTATGGATTATTATTATCAGTCTGTCACAAGGGCATGTGACTGACTGGTATGTGTGGGATGCTTTTCCAATGCTTTTTAATGCACAGTGTTCTATCTGTTGAAGTGGTGAGCATTTTCATGTAAGCAATAAGCCAAAGTAAGCAAATACCACATTTCAAGCATATGTGGAAATACGACCAGAACCTAGTGGTCAAATGATGTAGTTTCATTTGCTAAGTGTTTGTAGTAGCCTAGCACATGTAGGAGGGCAGTGAGGTAGAAGATAAAACAAATAAATAAAAAATAATAGCATTGTCTGTAAATTATCTAAGCTATGTATGACAGAATATTTTAGAGGAAATGCATGAGGTTATGTGTACAGTACAGGTGCATTAGGTGGAAACACATGAATTTGATGTGGGATATTATATACGAAACAAAACTCAGATAGCAAGCACATTGGGGCCGATTCCGACTGAAATGCTTCACTGTCTGTTCAATCTCGGCATCGGCAAGAAGATAGTGGGCCAGAAGGACCGTGCCGACTCTACAAAACAGGTCTGGCTGCAGACGGCTTTTTCTCTTGGCCGATGTTATATGCGGCGGGTCCACACTCGGTGTAGTTGTTTATATGTATTCCTTCGGCTCGAGTTCGTTTTGTCACAGGCTGCTAGAATGAACCAAATCAGAGAAAAAAGGTTTGGCTGTTAAATAGTTATAAATCCTGAAGGAGCGTTCGGCGGCCACAGTTCTCAAGAGGAATACTTTCAGCTGCAAAAAGGTAAGTTATTTAATGTTCAGTCTTGTGTTGCTTGGTGTTTTAAATGTCACACAGAATATCGTTTTTTTTAGATGGTTTCTATTAGACGGCAGTTATAACGTTAGCAGTTTGGGTAAATTTCTCTGGTAGTCCAGAGTAAGCTAGCTACTTCAAGTGTACGATTATCAACAGGGACAGACGTTTACTAAAAGGTTTATCACGTAGTGTAATTTTGATCCACTTACTTAAAAATTAATGTTTTTATTGACTCAGGACAACCGTTTTTTTTTTTTTAGTAGCATAAGTTTCTTTTTTATTTTTTTACTCTGGACAACTCGCATGGTGCCGCCATGTTCGCGTGACGTCATACGTACGACATCATGGACTTTTAAAACCTTGGACCCTATTAACAGAAAAATAGAGTGTATGATAGAAATGTGTTTATTTGATGTACTTTTTTATACAGAAAACGAAAATTAGAATTTTAAAGAACAACATATTATACATTTGTTTATTTCGTTAGAAAATTCCATATACATAAAAAGAAGTGGGCTCAATGTAAACCAAATTTTGCACATTTTATAAATTAATTTAAAGTATATATAAATCTCTTGGAACAAACAAAAAAGCATTGAAAACATGTAATGCTCTGAAAGCATTGAAATGTATGTATTTTTTCCCCCTTTATTTTTCCTCTCTCTTTGTCAGCTAATGTTAATTTGATTATGTGAATATGAAACTTGGACCCTGGAAAGATGTAGTTTTGGGTTTTGTTGAGTATGAACAATCTAAAAGAAAACAGTTTTATATAGTGGATCTGATTTTGATTCTTGCAAAATTTCACATTCACAGATGCAAATATTCAAACTCTAGACCTCTCTTTTTTGTTTATATAAAAGCATTTGAGCAATACCTTTCATTAATCCAGTTCTCTAAGGACAAAAAAAAGCCTTAAAAACTTTATCTGTCTGTAAATAAACTTTTCCTTTCTTTAATAGCATGTACATTTCTAATTTATTATTTTCAGTAATGTATTAAACACCCCCCTTTCTTCTTTTTTTCATTTTTTTTTCCCTGTTCTTTTATCTGTTTCTACTTTGACACAATCCAAAGCTCTCCATTGACTTTGCATTGCGGGAAGCTGCCTCCTTGTCATTTCTGACTTAAAACAAAAAACACAACAATGCCTAAAAGCTGCTGTGTGACAAGGTGTACAGTAAACAAGCTAAAAAACCCAGAACTACGTTTTTATAAACTACCGAGCCGTAAAAGCCAGCCTTTTGGCTGATGGAGAAACATTATAGGCTACCTTTAAAGGGATAGTTCACCCAAAAATGAAAATTCTGTCATTAATTACTCACCCTCATGTCGTTCCAAACCCATAAGACCTTCGTTCATCTTCAGAACACAATTTAAGATATGTTTGATTAATTCTGAGAGCTCTCTGACCCTCCCATAGACAGCCATATAATCAGCAAGATCAAGGTCCAGAAATGTAGCAAGGACATCGGTAAAATAGTCCATGTGACATCAGGGGTTCAAACGTAATTTTACGAAGCTAGGAGAATACATTTTAGCTTAAAGTGCTTGACAGTATGTTTTATTTTAGTTCGAATCCACCTTTCGCTGAACTATTTTTTCTCTTTTTTTGCCTTCACGTATCAGATTGGAAAGACATTTATTTAAAAAAAATGTTTCACTAGAAGAGGAGAGTTCAGAAAATAGGGGAGAGGGACTAGACAGACGATCATTAAAAAGGGAACAAACGGGTGTGGGTGTGTGTGTGTGTGTACGAATTATGGAAGAATATGACTGAACTGGATTGGTAGAAGTGAGGCAGTTTGTGCTTGCATATGCCAGTGAGTTACACTACACAGGGAAATGTCTTGATATTGTTGCTGCTGGTCTAGGAAAGCATTGTTGCAGTCATGTGGTGTAAATCCTGTATGATGGAGAATATCTACAGGTGGTGATATTGTCATTCAGGTTGTGATCATAGGCTGTAGCCTGTCAGTGTAAATCTTGTATAAACTCGAGGTGTTTAAAAAGAAACAGCATGGCACGCTTTTTCTTAGCGTACGTCTCCATATCGATTCATCGCTCTGTTGAGAATGTCTTGTGTGTTAACCAGGAACATACTCTGTGTTCAATGAACTTACACCCGGATGCGTTTTTGGAACCAGCATACATACCAGTAAGCAAGGTTTGGGTTAATCAGCAGAGAGTTCAGGATTTAGCAGATGTTATGTTAACCTTGCTTTCTGGAATACCCCCCAGGAACATTTAATAGTTGTGCAAACAGATGTTTTGAAGCTGAAATTTGGAGGAAGGTTGATCTTCAGGAACAGAGCACCCCTGCTTTGGAATGTTCAAGGGATAGTTCACCCAGAAATGAAAATTCTGTTACTAATTACTTAACCTCATGTCATTCTAAACGCATAAGACCTTTGTTCATCTTCGGAACACAAATTAAGATATTTTTGATGAAATTCGAGAGCTTTCTGACCCTGCATGGACAGCAATACAACTTAAATGTTCCTAAGCCCAGAAACGCAGTAAGGACATCGATTAAATAGTCCATGTGACATCAGTGATTCAACATTTCAGTTGCATTGCTGTCTATGCAGAGTAAGAAAGCTCTCGGATTTCATCAAAAATATCTTACTTTGTGTTCTGAACGAAGATGAATGAAGGTCTTAAGGGTTTGGAACGACGCAAGGGTGAGCAATAACAAAATTTTCATTTTTGGGTGAACTGTTCCTTTAAGTGAAAGGTCAGTGGTTTGTCAAGTCTTATTTTGAACACTAGATTGTGCTCTATGCAGCGGTATGCACACTTCCCTTTAAATCTGGAGTGTCAAACTCAGTTCCTGGAGGGAAGCTGTTCAGCAGAGTTTAGCTCCAACCCTAATTAAACACACTGGAACCAGCTAATCGAGGTCTTCAGCATTGCTAGAAACTTCCAGGCAGGTGTTTTGGAGATGGTTGGAGACACAATTTGCAGGACAGTCTTCCCTCAGGAGCGTTTGACACATGCTGTAAATGAAATACCAAAGGGTCAAGGTTTGTCTGGTTAACATAACAGTTAGCCCCTGCTTAGATGTTGTAACTACCTCATTATGTGAAAGTGCCTTTATACTTTTATATTCATTCATTGTATTATTGTAGAGTTACACATTTAAAGCATCCTAAAAGAGACTTGTGTCTGAGGAGTTGTAATATAAATAGGTCAGTCACGTGGCATTATGACTTAAGTGTCACGCTACACAAAGACAGACAAAAGGCTGTAACAGCTGCATTTGAGACAAATGGAATTGAAGTTTTTGAAAATGGCACTTTTTAATTGAATTTTGCTTCACATTTGAGCCAAACTCATCTGTCACAGAATAAAACCCTTGGAACCTTTTGATGTGCCTTTGGATGGCAGAACAGTTATTTTACTGAAAAATGTAGTTTCCATTATAGTACAAATATATAGCATTGCAACATTTAAGTAGTTATTGTCCAAAGTGATGGGGGGAAAAAATAAAGAAATGATTAGCCACTGATCCAAGTGCTCTAAGATGTCGACAGACAAACACTTGATGCCGTGAATGAATATTTATAAAAAAAATAAAAGTGTGATGTCAAGAAAATATGTTCTTAGAAATGACTTCTGCTTCTCTGGAAGTAACTACGGACTAACAGTTTTTGTATCTGCAGGGTCAGCTTTTTCAACTTTTCTCACTTCTCTCATCTTCTCAAGCCACATCTATTTTCTCATGCAGTGAAAAAACATTGCATAGAAAAGAGGACACTGCAACATGCCGTCAGACAAGAGAATAGTTTACTTTTGATATGAAACAAAGTCTCAGCTTTCAAAGTATATTATATTTTGTATACTTTACAGTAATTTTACTATTTAATGTGATTTTTTTTTGACTAACACCAGCACTGATGGGTATTTCGTAGTAAAGATATTCTGTGTAAAGCATAAGGCAAACTGTAAATATCATATGTCTAAAATGGAAAAACACTCTTAAACCACATGCTATTGACACATCAAGACAAACACGCACTGACATAACCACAGATGTCCAGTAATAGACTCATGCTTGTGCAGACTCTGTTTGTCTGTCTCTGTACAGATGGAAATATATCAGACCACAGCAGGTCTTATTTTTTACTTCTAAACTGAGCTGCTACAGCCTCAAACTGCCAGGGGTCTCTAAAAGTAGTAGAACAAAAGGACATTTTTGAAATGCCCTTAACTGAAAATTGAGTGTTTAATCTTATTATTATACATTACTGACACTCTATACTCCAATTTGATACTGTTAAGTGCTTTGACACAATCTGTATTGTTAAAAGCGCTATATAAATAAAGGTGACTTGACTTGACTTGACTTGACATTTACAGAACAACAGTAAAACTGCAATAGGCTTACTAACATTTATGGCCATCTTAATTTCTTTGCTTTTAAATGTTAAACCATAAAGCTTTTCTTTTGGAAGAAAACCAAAGGGAGAGCATAATGTTTTACTGATGACAGATTTATTACTGATGCTGTTGATTTTTCAAATGCATTTTACCAAGTGCACTTGATGATATAGAGTTTGTGTGAAGCAGTATTTACTGGATCATGAGCTGTTCATGTGTTAATGAACTCTAAGCACACAGAATGCCAGACTGTATATTTATATTATTAATTTGCAGCCATTGAAATTAATGGTCACACTAAGCCATATTGTGTTCTTAAACAATGCATTACTCATAAAGTAACACTGTTTTATACACTCAGCAATGCAGATTTTTATTTGCATTTGGTGCTTGCAGAGTTTTAATAGTAGGTTCACACAACAAGATTTTTCTTAAGTCCTTTTATTGCAAAGCAATTTTTTAGCAGAGCATTTTATTAATCTTTCTCTATCTGAATCACTTCAGTCCACTGGGATTTCTTGGTCATACAGGGCAAAACAAAAGCAACACTGAAAAACATTTTCATGTTCTGTTGCTATATGCGGTCATTCTCACCAATCCCAAATTTCAACCATAGACTCTTGGTGAAAGTGATCAGACAGCTGGATCTTGCACTGACTAAAGAACTTTGATTATCTTCTAGTGGCCACACCTGCATACACCACTTCATCCTCTTTAACATTCTGTAAAAAAAAGATAATAATAGGTAATATAATAATGTAATGATAATAATAGTAATAATAATAATAATAATAATAAAACATTTGAAACCTGAACGTTTAATGAGATTGGGTTTGAGGTCAGATATGACAGCATCAAATATTTTGATATATCATCAATACACATAACTTAGTCATGCAAATATTTAAACAAATTCTATATATTACAGTGGGCATTAATGACAAAAATGAGAAAACTGAAGCGTTTAGAGATGGCCAGGAACCAAATACTTAATATAATGCCGTAAGTTCAAATAATAAAAATATGATCTTATTTGTGTTTTTGAGTAAATCCATCCTTGCTATAAAGCTGGGTGGACTTTTGATTTGTGTTGATGAAGTTTAGAGATCCTGCTTTTTTTTCACAGTTGCTTTAAAAATATTTTAAATAACCTTTATGGACATAATACTTTGTTTATTAAAAATGTTGGACAGTGGTGTTGTCAGCTGACACAGGAAATAATGCATCAGTGGCTCATCTTGAGCACTATGGAAATATGAACTAATGTTCTTTAAATGGACCTGTTGATCTTTAGTTGTCATGGTGCAAAGAGTGTCTTGAATATTATGGGATATGAGTCAGTGTTTCTTGAATAATGGTCCTATAATATTTATAAATATATCCTATGGTGATGTGGTGCTATTTGTGTGTGTGTGTGTGTAAAATGATCTGTCACATACAAGCACACAACTATAAATCTGAATGCTAAAATCATGCAAAGATGCACAACATAAATTAGCAATAAATCATCTTACTGGTTTCTGTGCCTTTTCTTTTGTAGAATGCTGGTTCAGCATAAGTGATCTCTTCTGCATGCGTCTCAGCTGTTTAAACAAAAATGACAGAAGAATTAATATCCCACAACTCAAATTTATCTAGATCTTAAGTAGTTTCAGTACATGTTATTAGCGACCTGCATCTGTTTTTGTTCCAGAAGCTGTATATACTTTACTTGGATATACATCACAATACGAAAATAATAGAATATTGCAACTTATGTTTCACTCAAACGTTAAACAATTTTGATTATAATTTTGACCATATTTTATATGAATAAATCATTCAGTAATCAGCCATAGTTAAAAAGTTAATTGTTAAATATTTTAGCTAATTCAGTAAACTATTTTTGTGTGTGTTTGTGTTGTACATGAATTACACTGCAATTGTACACTGTACAAATTTCAAAGATGGCATTCTTGTTCAAAGCTGTTAAAGTGTTAATGCACAGAAATATGTTTAATGTTCACTTGTTTTTAGTGATATTAACAAATTCATATAGACATGTAAAGCTGTTTCACTTATACAAAAATGTCCTGTGACTATATCGTTAAAAAGTCAGAAAAACATTTTTGCAGATCATTTATAAATCAAACACAGAGGAACTTTTAATAAAAGTAATTCGCTTTTTTGTATGGTGAAATGTAATTTTCATTGAAGCTCAAGCACAAGCTCACTTTATGTTCATCAGCACTATCAGAGAGACTGGAGGATATGAAGTAGACTGTCCATCTGGTGCTGTAATGTTGAGATGTGTGGTCTGTTTAGTGAATGAATTGTTGAGCACACAGCTGTAGGTGTTTTTATCCTGATATTCCACCTCCAGAGGTAGAGAGAGACTGATGCTGAGATCAGACACACTGATGCTGGAAAATAAACTGTTTCCTTTGTACCAGGAGAGAGTCACATGACCCACATTCACCACTGAACACACCAATGAACAAGATGATGATGATGATGATGATGATGATGAAGAACAGTTTAAAGAGTCACTGCTGATGACAGGAACAGGCAGACGAGCTGCAAACGAAGCATCAGATTTCACTTTAGATGTTTAAAAGATTACATTGTTTGAGATTCTAACATTGGGATGATTAATAATAAGAAAAACTATTAATAGTTTGGAAAAGGACATTCTGAATCAAATGAATCAATATTTAACTCACCATAGACAGTGAGACTGAAGCTCTTGATCACACTGTTGGTCTGTAGTTTATAGAGTCCAGTGTGTTCAGTTCTGGTGTCTCTGATGGTCAGAGATCCAGTTTGATCATCCAGCTTCAGTCTGTCTCTGAATCGCTCATCAAGAACATCATCATATACAGTGATTCTGCCGGCCATTACATTGATTTTAACTATTAAAGTGTTTTCAGTTCCAAACCACCACTGAATCAGATCATCACCCATTATTTCAGTAAGACCAGAGTTTAGAGTGACTGAATCTCCCTCCAGCACTGACACTGACTCCACTGCATCTGTATCAGCAAACACCCCTGAAGAAAAGTTTGAAAAGTTTTTCACAGATTAAAAGGTAAATAATTTTATGGTGGCTTAACTAGCATATAGTTTTTGCTATTTAAAAATGAAATGAAAAACAAACAGAAGAGCAGCAGAGAAAAACACCGTTTAGAAAGCTGAGCTCCACAAAAATGACAATAACATAGATAAAATATTAAAATAAAAATAAAATACTAAAAGCTAAAACCTAGAACTAAATTAGTAACACCTCTAAAACATAATTCTAATTTACTATCTGAATGCCACAGACACAAGTGGATCAAAAAAACAACATGAACCATTTTCTTTAAGATTGCAACCCCTGGACATTTCTGATAACAGACTGTTTCGACATGGCAGAACTATTGTACATTTGAATCCACCCCTAACAGGAATTGACCAGCCTTCTGCTGCTGTGCTCTAGCTGTGATCACATATATTACAGTCACAGTATATTCACCATAGGTCCTAGGCAGGAAGCATTCTATAACATAGATAGTTAAATAAAAGTTTGCTCTATCTATCTATCTATCTATCTATCTGTCTATCTGTCTATCTGTCTATCTATCTTATATTTATCTAATATTTATTTTTTTCTTTAATGTATATAGATATTTGTATACACATACATTGTTTTTGAGTTTCTTTGTTACCCTTGTTTTATTTCCACAACTAAAACAATGATTTGGTATTCCTTTTGTAACATTGTCCTCTTTTGTACTAAGAAATACGTCTCTCTCATGTTGTTCCATTGTCAGCATTAATGCTGAGAATAGTTCAGTGGGATATGTAACACTTTTAATTGTCAAGAAAGTACTGCTCTTTAAGTGTTTTGGTTCAACATACCTGTTGATTGTTCTTTTTTCATTTATAATCCGCATGTGTAGTGAAATTATGACAAAAAAAGTAGCTCATGAATTACGCATGAGGGATATGAATCTTGTACTCAAACATCAGTGTTGATGGTTTCACTTTATTTCAATGTAAAATTGTTCTGCGTGGAGTAGAAGATGAAGTTCATATTACCAGAAAGAGAAAAATAAGTGTTTTCCCCTCAAAGTACGGAAACACTGTTGTCTGTCCAATAATAGACACTCTAATGCAGAATATGTTTGTCCACCCAAAAGATCAGACCACATCTATTGAAATAAATATGTAAATAACTAAAATCACAGCAGGGTTCACTTGACTGTCTGCTGAAGTATCACATGCATTCAGTGAATTACATTCTCTCCTCTAGAGAAAACACACTGTGGTCTTCTGTGAGCCAATAATCCATGAGAAAATTTCAACTGGTTTCTTTTATTAAATGCAGCTGAGGGAAATACTCTGCACCCAGTGGTATTTTATAGGCTAACTGGTTAAAATTATTTGTGAGTGGATTATAATCTTCTTGGTGGCTCTTGTAATACGGATTATGCACCTGTTAAACGCAGGCACAGTAATTAAATAAGGAAATTAAAAATGGCACTTTGGTTTGAAGTCTGAAGTCTGCTCTCTACAGTGTCCTTCCTAGTTGGTCAAGCCTGAGATACTTTCACTTTCATTTGACCAGAATTAGTATGCAATAGCCAGGTTATAGCCTACTTTAATTTGACACAAGACATATATTATGCAATGTTCAGGAAATTAACATTCTTTTTGTTCTGAAATTTATGTAAATTAGTTGTGCATTAAATAGTAAAAATAGTGATTGAATATTAATTTGAATAATAAAGGCCCATTTGCATATTTAAACATTTAATAATAATGAACCATTTGCATATTTAAACATAACATAGCATATTTAACATTAAACATAACATAATTAAAACATTCAGAAAACTTAACAAATTAATGTATGTGATCGATCAACTGGGGAAATATGGTGATATTTATTAGTTAAAATTTACTCTATTCACCAAGGTTGGAAAAAAGGTTTTAGGAGGTTTTGTCAGATTTAGCTCACTTCTGGGTACAAATGTATTCTCAAAACAGGACTGTTTTGCATCTCTGAGCAACACACAATGGTGTTTCCTTACTTAATGAAGCAGTTTTTTGAATGAATCTGTTAATTGAATGACTCAGTGACTCACTCATACAGCGACTTGCCACCACCAACAGTTAATTAAACTCTCTTTCTTTGTTTTTTTGTTTTAGTTTTTTTCTCAAAATCATTTTAAATAACAGTTTTTAACAGTTTTTTTTAAAACCTCAAACCATTTATGCATTTGTAACTTCAGGTTAAATGCATTCATGTCCTGCAAGTCTGTGTGAATGCATCTAAATTAGGGTGACCATATGTGCCATTTTTAGGGGACATGTTCTGGCCAGGATTTCTATATTGCTTAAAACGTCCAACTTGACTCGTATTCAACTTGAAGTGGCGCTGCACAGGCCAATCGTTGTATGACATCAAAGTACCGCGAGAGCAATTTGAAAGCATGGAGTGTCTATACAATGATCGATCTGTGCAGCGCAAAACAGCCAAAACCTAGTTATTTTAGGCAATATAGAAATCCTGGCCAAGACGTGTCCCCGAAAAATGGCATGTCTGGTCTAATCTAAATGCCACTTCAGATGCAGATTCTGGGCCACCTCTGCACTGGAAAGACAATTTTTGTTGATATTGGTATCATATCTAAATGCCCATTAAAGTAAAAAATCTATTTAAACATATTGTAAAAGTTAAATTCTGTTACTCCTGCAAACTACCCACTGCACAGAATATGAAGAATATCAAAAGCTTTGGGATTCAGCTGTCCACAGCCGTCCTAAACCTCCCAAAATACCAGCACAATAACACACTCAGAAAAATATTGTCTAATTATCGTTATCGACAGAGTTCCAGAAAATATCACGCTATAATTTTTTTGTCATTATCGCACACCCCTACAGTAGTGTTGGGCGATATGCTCCATAGTCATATCGTCCTATCGTCAGCCTGTGAGATCGCCAATACACAATATTATCTTGCTAATTTATTGAATTATTTACTTGGTTTCATAGCCAGAGAGTAAACCAACTCCAGCATAAGGCTAAAAGCAGGCTAATGTTAGCATAAGCCACTAACTACACATATCTTTTTAGTCAAGTAGCATATGGATGGATGTCATGTCATTACATGTTTTTAATATGACTGAATTTGTATTTAACATGATAACAGTTTAATAAAAACATCGTAAGTTACTAATTATAATGCTTCCATTTACTTCAAAAAGTAATTCTAAAAGTTATTAAAAATGCAGCTACAGAAAACGAGCAAAGAACATTTACATTATCAAAGAACGTCATCAATGACTTAAGTCCAGTGCAAGTTTATGCACAAAAACACTCACAATATAATTAGTGAAGCTGTCTAAACTGTATGATGAATAAATCTCTTATACTTATATTGCACGTACATATTCATTTTGTTGTTTATGATGAGAATTTGCAATAGAGCAGAATTCAGTCAGCGAGTGAGCTCACTGAACAACAAAACTGTGGTGACTCATCTGAATGCCACTGATTGGCCATTGCATTCATAAACTCAGTGGAATCGTGTGTGATTGGTTATAATGTGCAACATTGTAAAACACGTAAAAAGAAATATGATGGAACAAATAATCCCTAATATTAATTACGTAATAATACTAGCCTAATAATAATAATAATAATCGTCTTGAAATCGTCAAAGACATCAGCCACAGGCGAAAACTCTGACTGTCATCGATGCACAATACTGTCATCTATCGGCAAAACCCTACCCTGCAGTATAATATATTTTTATACATTTGGTCCCCACAATACATGTGCCAGGTACAGATGCACACACACACACACACATACTTGTAACTGTTCATTTGTGTCTGCAGGTGTGTTTGGTGATAAAGATGAAGTGATGTCAGTGATGGAGGGAAATCATGTCAATCTAAACACTGATGTTACCAAAACACCAGACGACATATTTCGTTGGTATTTTAAAGGCAATATCATAGCTCTGATCAATGGTCATTCCAATACGAGCTGTTTATATGATGGTGAAGGCGGGAGATTCAGAGACAGACTGCAGGTGGACTATAAGACTGGATCTCTGACCATCACAAACTTCAGACCTGAACACACTGGATGTTATGAAGCAGAGTTCATCAAAGATGAGAGTTCAGGCAAAAGTGAAACCTCTAGCATAATCCCCAAGTGTGACAGCACAACAAACCACCCAAAAAGAAACAATTTGTCATTAAAATGTCATTAAAAAATCATTCAATCTGACTGTCAGTGGTGAGTCATTTAATGTAATTTACTCTGAGATAATTAAATTTTCATTTTGGACACTTTGAACAGTGATCTCCAGACCTGTTTATTTTATTTTCCTGTATGTTAATAATTTGTTACAGTTTGGTTATTTAAGACCCTTTTTTCTGAATGCTTAACAGTCTTAATTCTAAATGGTCACTCTGACTGGTGATGTGTTTCTTTTTACTTGAACAGCTGATATTAGTAATGTGATGCTGCAGGGAGTTTGTTCCATTTTTTTTACAGGTTTTCCTGCAGCTGCAAATGATCAGAACTGCCATAATAACTTATTACTTCAATATCAATTTGTGTGTTCTTTTGTATTTCATTTTTATTCTCTTGTTTTCCAGCCTCAAAAGCTGACAAAAATGACGAAGAACCCCAAAAGGCACCACAGAACCAAAAGATTGACACAAGTATGTGTCATCTCCTTTTTTTTTTTTTTTTTTTTCAAATTATAACAAATCACACAAAGCATATTACAGTGTAATTATAAAATTACATTGACAGAAATATGAGGAAAATGCCCCTATCAGAACAGTTACATTCAGGTGTGTCAGCAATATATTTTATATTATAATTTTTTATTAACCAAGGCAAGTTTATTTATAAACCACATTCCAGGGTAATTCAAAGTGCTTTGCATTATTATTATTATTTTTTTAATTGTAATCAAAAATACGTTGATGCCCAAAAAAAAAAAAAAAACGCTAAAAAGAAATTTAAGGAAATATGAAGCAACTGAAGAAAGTTTTACATAAAAATAAATATAAGGGACATAAAAGGACAAAAGGCTTAAATAAACGGTATATTACAGAAACCATGCTCAATCAGGGAATGCACAGATAAAAAGATACGTTTTCAATCTGGATCTATGAGTAGCTACTTAGAGGCACATCTGACATCTTCTGGAAGCTGGTTTCATCTCATCATGTTTTATATGAACCCTAGGTGTCATGAACTGGTTTGATCTTTGCGATCTGAGAGCTCTATTTGGTTATAAATCATCTATAATATGAAATGATCTCTGTATGTTAATAGATAAATAAGTTTTTGACATCTACATATTGAACCTGTAAAGGTGTCCAGAGAATATATACAATGAATATGGCATAAACGCACTGTCAGATTTACTCATACTAATGACTGTGTGTCTTTAGCTGTTACAGATTCAGGTCTGTCTTCAGCTGCTGTAGCAGGAATTGTTGTTGTTGTTCTGCTGGTGGCTGCTGCAGCTGTTGTTGGTGTGATGATCCATCGCCGCAGGAGCTACAGCAATGGTAAGTATCACCTACAGATACTGTAGTGAGAGGAAAAACTTTTCCTTTAGCAAAATTGGCATTTAATTGTGTGACGACTTTTTTAAAACAGACATGAAGAAAAACAACCACGGGCTTCTGCAGAAAGTCTAAGGATAAGGTAAGATACTGCACTACTGTAATATGTTTTCATAGATCTGTGTGTGGTTTCACCTGCACTGACAAAATCATCTCGATAAGACAAACATTTCAAACAGTTTCATTCACTGATTGAGGACAGATGTGCTTTCTTTGGCTGTAAATGACACTGTTCATTTCTCTTTATTTACCTTCTGTGAATTGTTGTTTTCTTACAGACAGAGAAAGGTGAAAGTCACATGATTTGAAAGGATTGTAACAGTTTGTGCTAAAAAACTTATTATCTGATATTTGCAGCTTATAAACCTGCAGTACACACTTTTATCCTCCTCTGCTGTTATGTAATTACTATTGTTTTTGTTTGTTTTATGTTTGTGTTACTTAAGTTCTTGTGCAAGACATTTAAAACAGAAAGTGAATGTTGTGCAATAAGACATGTATTTTAATGTTTCATGGATCAACTTTTTTCTTTTTGTATTTAAATCATCAATTAACTTTTTTTGTATGATTTGGCCTTCCTACTAAATTTATGAAACAAATGCTTTGTTATTATTAGAAGGATGAAAAAAACGAAATAGACCATTTTACAGTAACAATGAGTCAGTTCAGCTCACAGATGCAGATTAATGGATGTTTGTAGCATCAAACAGGGTCAAAAAGTCACTGTTGTGAACTGCTGTAATAACTTTAAAAGCAGCTACTGTTGTAAAATCTGGAAGTTAAAATCTTCATTTATTCCACAAGGAGAAGACTTGGAACTTTAAACTTAAGTTTGAAAAGTTTGTACTGATGCTGAACTGTTGCACTGAAACCATCCATTGTACTATATTGCCTCATTATGAACTTTTCACTATTTGATTTTTGGATAAACTGTTAAATGCTGTAAATGTGTTTATATTTAACCACCATTCAATTTATCCTCACAGTTATAATATAGGCCTATGCATGATTCAGAGATGTATATAGTTGAGTCAGTAAATATTCAGTTTTCTTTCAAATTCATCTTCAAGAAACGGCTAAAAACTCATCTGTTCCATCTTTACTTGACCCTCTAACTCTAGCACTCTCTATTCTAATTTTATTTTATCTATCTCTCTTCTTTTTATTTACAAAAAAAATAAATCAATAAATTATCTGTACTGCGTTAGGCTAACCAAGACTTGTAATAGCACTTGCATGTTGTTGCTCTTTTGTTGGTTTTGATTGCTTCTTATGCAGGGCTCTAAGCTTACTTTTCTTTTTAGGAGCGCTTGTGCTCAAAAATTTAAGAGCAGCTTCAAATCAATAATCAAAAATTCTGATCAAAAATTAACCTTCCCTTTACGAGGTGATATTTGACTCCTTAAAGTGATTTACAGGGAATTTTGTTTTTACCTTTGTAATGTCATTTTTCTAACTTTATTAAAAGTGTCATCTTTTATGTCAAATTCAAAAAAAAATATTAATAAGCTTTTTATCATTTTTAATTAAAACAACAGAATAAAAAGAAGTAGAATAAGATACCAATAAAATGAAATCAGTATTTAAGAAATACATTTGTACTACAGAGGTGGCACAGAAGAACACACAAGTGGCTTGTAGGTGTATTTTCAGATGTTTAATGAGGCTCAGAGGTGGGATGAGTGCAATTAAATTCATAAATTCGTGTTGAGGTTAATGTTTTAAATATACAATTTTGAATGTAGAAATATTAAATGATTTAAATAACAGAAAAGATACTTTAAAAATTAAACTAAGACTGCCAGTAGGTGGCAGCATGTCACTGATTTTATCACTGAATCATTCATTTAATTGATTCGTTAGAACGGCTGATTCATTCAGGAATGAAGTACGTGACTGTCTTTATGAATGGGTAATTGAATCATTGACTCACTAGATTCATTTAAAATCGCAGTTTATTCATAAACTAAACACCGCTGTGTTTGAATGGAGATGCACAGTGGCTCAGCTGTTACTTTGTTTGAAACTATTTTCGTTGATGAAATAGAGCAAAATAAGGCAATTTTATTGTAGTCAGACAATATAAGTCACTTAATATTAACTTCTTGTTTAATGAACGGTTATTAAACTGAACTGTTGTATTAAATCAATATCACATTTGCAAACTCCCTTAATAATCATTAAAAGCTGTCACTCATCTTAGTTCATCGCGATCTCACAAAACTCCATTATAATCAACGAAGCTCCTTACACTGCACAATGAATCTCTTATTTACACTCTGTCTACACTTTTTTTGTTATAATGAGAGGATATGTCTGATACATTACTCAACGCTGCAAAAACACGTAAGTACGTTAGAAACCTTTAAAGCTCCCTCAGCACAAACACAAATATGCTGATCGGGTCAGTCGCACTGGTGCTCCTAAATGTTGTTTCATAGTCACACGCAGTAGTTTTCAGTTGCAAATGCGACTATAATGGTCGCACTGTAGAGCCCTGCTATGTCCTCATTTGTAAGTCGCTTTAAAGCGTCTGCTAAATCACTAAATAAATAAATAAAATTCTGTGGTGATTTATTGGTGTGACCAATAGGTTTGTATGCTACATACAATTATAAAACAAAATGAAAATATCCACATAACATAAATTAATGAAAAACTGAAAACAGTGTAATGTAAAACGCATAGAATTAAAGACAAAAAATAAATATTAAAGAATATTCATCGTTTTGGCCACTAGATGACCTCAATACATCAGATTTGGAAACCTTTTCAAATCGAGTTCAGAGGAAAGCATTGGTATGTTAAGCTTAGACCACACATCATTTTTTATCTTTACAATTAAAACTCCAATATATGTCAGAATATATATGATATCTGTTATGTTCTCGTTCAACCTCTAGCAGATCTGACGTCATTGACCAGAAGAACAGCAGCAGCTGCAGCAGCCACGCCCATCAGAGCAGTGACGACCAATCGGATCACAGCTTCAGCAGTAGCACAACAATGGATGTGGACTTCTGTAAGTAAATTATTTAATAAATAGTCATTTTCAATAGGCTGAATTTAGTCTCTATAGATGAATTCAAAAATTGAACTTATTGCTGAAGTGTAAAAAAAAAAAAAAAAAAAAAGAGAGAGAGATCTACACAATAGCCTGTTTAGAAATACACGAGTGAGCTAAATGATGACAGAAGTTCATTCATCATTTAATTAATCATTTCTGGCATCTTAAGTTATCAGTTTTGGTAAAAATCCACAAATGAATTAAGTGGATAGTTGCAATAGATGCTTTTATCAGTCCTGCAATACCTGCACATGTGTGACGGAGTCGACTGATGTCCAGATGTTGAGTCTGGTTGCTGATGGGATTGTTGAGCACACAGCTGTAGGTGTTTTTATCCTGATATTCCACCTCCAGAGGTAGAGAGAGACTGATGCTGAGATCAGACACACTGATGCTGGACAATAAACTGTTTCCTTTGTACCAGGAGAGAGTCACATGACTCACATTCACCACTGAACACACCAATGAACAAGATGATGATGATGATGATGAAGAACAGTTTAAAGAGTCACTGCTGATGACAGGAACAGGCAGACGAGCTGCAAACGAAGCATCAGATTTCACTTTAGATGTTTAAAAGATTACATTGTTTGAGATTCTAACATTGGGATGATTAATAATAAGAAAAACTATTAATAGTTTGGAAAAGGACATTCTGAATCAAATGAATCAATATTTAACTCACCATAGACAGTGAGACTGAAGATCTTGCTCACACTGTTGGTCTGTAGTTTATAGAGTCCAGTGTGTTCAGTTCTGGTGTCTCTGATGGTCAGAGATCCAGTTTGATCATCCAGCTTCAGTCTGTCTCTGAATCTCTCATCAAGAACATCATCATATACAGTGATTCTGCCGGCCATTACATTGATTTTAACTATTAAAGTGTTTTCAGTTCCAAACCACCACTGAATCAGATCATCACCCATTATTTCAGTAAGACCAGAGTTTAGAGTGACTGAATCTCCCTCCAGCGCTGACACTGACTCCACTGCATCTGTATCAGCAAACACACCTGATGAACACAGTCACAGATTTGATGATTTATTTAAATATTCCACACAGAAAAACTGCAGCCCAGTTCAATCATTAAAGCCCTTGATTTTGGCGGTTTTGGGGGCCCTAAGCAAATTCCAGATATGAGGACCCAACGCAATAACTGTGCTCTTTTATGCCCAACCCTCATTTTGCTCGCTTGCTCTCATAGTACAGGTGCATCTCAATAAATTAGAATGTCGTGGAAAAGTTCATTTATTTCAGTAATTCAATTAAAATTGTGAAACTCGTGTATTAAATAAATTCAATGCACACAGACTGAAGTAGTTTAAGTCTTTGGTTCTTTTAATTGTGATGATTTAGGCTCACATTTAACAAAAACCCACCAATTCATTAATCTCAACAAATTAGAATACTTCATAAGACCAATAAAAAAAAAAAACATTTTTAGTGAATTGTTGGCCTTCTGTAAAGTATGTTAATTTACTGTATATGTACTCAATACTTGGTACGGGCTCCTTTTGCTTTAATTACTGCCTCAATTCGTCGTGGCATGGAGGTGATCAGTTTTTGGCACTGCTGAGGTGGTATTGAAGCCCAGGTTTCTTTGACAGTGGCCTTCAGCTCATCTGCATTGTTGGGTCTGGTGTCTCATCTTCCTCTTGACAATACCCCATAGATTCTCTATGGGGTTCAGGTCAGGCGAGTTTGCTGGCCAATCAAGCACAGTAACACCATGGTCATTGAACCAGCTTTTGGTACCTTTGGCAGTGTGGGCAGGTGCCAAGTCCTGCTGGAAAATGAAATCAGCATCTCCATAAAGCTTGTCAGCAGAAGGAAGCATGAAGTGCTCTAAAATTTCCTGGTAGATGGCTGCGTTGACTGTGGACTTAAGAAAACACAGTGGACCAACACCAGCAGATGACATGGCAGCCCAAATCATCACTGACTGTGGAAACTTCACACTGGACTTCAAGCAACATGGATTCTGTGCCTCTCCACTCTTCCTCCAGACTCTGGGACCTTGATTTCCAAATGAAATGCAAAATTTACTTTCATCTGAAAAGAGGACTTTGGACCACTGAGCAACAGTCCAGATCTTTTTCTCCACAGCCCAGGTAAGATGCTTCTGACGTTGTATCTGGTTCAGAAGTGGCTTGCTAGCCCTTTTCCTGAAGACGTCTGAGCGTGGTGACTCTTGATGCAATGACTCCAGCTTCAGTCCACTCCTTGTGAAGCTCTACCAAGTGTTTGAATCAGCTTTGCTTGACTGTATTCTCAAGCTTGCGGTCATCCCTGTTGCTTGTGCACCTTTTTCTACCCAAATTCTTCCTTCCAGTCAACCTTGCATTTAATATGCTTTGATACAGCACTCTGTAAACAGCCACACCTTTCAGTAATGACCTTCTATGACTTACCCTCTTTGTGGAGGGTGTCAATGTTCATCTTCTGGATCATTGCCAAGTCAGCAGTCTTCCCCATTATTGTGGTTTCAAAGAACAAGAGATACCCAGAATTTATGCTGAATGGATAGTCATTTATTGAAACTCAAATATAAATATTCTAATATTTTGAGATACTGATTTTTGACTTGCATGAGCTGTAAGCTCTAATCATCAAAATTAAAACAAAAAAAACTTTTGAAATGTTTAAAATAAGTTACAAGAAAAAAATTAACTTTTTCACGACATTCTAATTTATTGAGATGCACCTGTATATAGTTTGTTTATCCCCTCACAACCAGTTATTACTAAACCTGATGCATATAGGCTACCTTATTTTTTGGATCACAAAAGACAATATAAAATATGACTTGGGTAAAGTTGGTTTTATGTTCGCAGTCACAACATTCACACATTTCCGCATTCAATAACTTTCTAATTATACAGTGGGTATGGAAAGTATTCAGACCCCCTTAAATTTTTCACTCTGTTATATTGCAGCCATTTGCTAAAATCATTTAAGTTTTTATTTTTTTCCTCAATGTACACACAGCACCCCATATTGACAGAAAAACACAGAATTGTTGACATTTTTGCAGATTTATTAAAAAAGAAAAACTGAAATATCACATGGTCCTAAGTATTCAGACCCTTTGCTGTGACACTCATATATTTAACTCAGGTGCTGTCCATTTCTTCTGATCATCCTTGAGATAGTTCTACACCTTCATTTGAGTCCAGCTGTGTTTGATTATACTGATTGGACATGATTAGGAAAGCCACACACCTGTCTATATAAGACCTTACAGCTCACAGTGCATGTCAGAGCAAATGAGAATCATGAGGTCAAAGGAACTGCCTGAAGAGCTCAGAGACAGAATTGTGGCAAGGCACAGATCTGGCCAAGGTTACAAAAAAATTTCTGCTGCACTTAAGGTTCCTAAGAGCACAGTGGCCTCCATAATCCTTAAATGGAAGATGTTTGGGACGACCAGAACCCTTCCTAGAGCTGGCCGTCCGGCCAAACTGAGCTATCGGGGGAGAAGAGCCTTGGTGAGAGAGGTAAAGAAGAACCCAAAGATCACTGAGGCTGAGCTCCAGAGATGCATTCGGGAGATGGGAGAAAGTTGTAGAAAGTCAACCATCACTGCAGCCCTCCACCAGTTGGGGCTTTATGGCAGAGTGGCCCGACGGAAGCCTCTCCTCAGTGCAAGACACATGAAAGCCCGCATGGAGGACTCCAAGATGGTGACAAATAAGATTCTCTGGTCTGATGAGACCAAGATAGAACTTTTTGGCCTTAATTCTAAGCGGTATGTGTGGAGAAAACCAGGCACTGCTCATCACCTGTCCAATACAGTCCCAACAGTGAAGCATGGTGGTGGCAGCATCATGCTGTGGGGGTGTTTTTCAGCTGCAGGGACAGGACGACTGGTTGCAATCGAGGGAAAGATGAATGCGGCCAAGTACAGGGATATCCTGGACGAAAACCTTCTCCAGAGTGCTCAGGACCTCAGACTGGGCCGAAGGTTTACCTTCCAACAAGACAATGACCCTAAGCACACAGCTAAAATAACGAAGGAGTAGCTTCACAACAACCCCGTGACTGTTCTTGAATGGCCCAGCCAGAGCCCTGACTTAAACCCAATTGAGCATCTCTGGGGAGACCTAAAAATGGCTGTCCACCAACGTTTACCATCCAACCTGACAGAACTGGAGAGGATCTGAAAGGAGGAATGGCAGAGGATCCCCAAATCCAGGTGTGAAAAACTTGTTGCATCTTTCCCAAAAAGACTCATGGCTGTATTAAATCAAAAGGGTGCTTCTACTAAATACTGAGCAAAGGGTCTGAATACTTAGGACCATGTGATATTTTAGTTTTTCTTTTTTAATAAATCTGCAAAAATGTCAACAATTCTGTGTTTTTCTGTCAATATGGGGTGCTGTGTGTACATTAATGAGGAAAAAAAATGAACTTAAATGATTTTAGCAAATGGCTGCAATATAACAAAGAGTGAAACATTTAAGGGGGTCTGAATACTTTCCGTACCCACTGTATGTGCAATAAATTTATTTTTTTGCAAATTCTAATCAGCGACATCGTTGTCAACCTACTTCATTCTTTTTCACAATCGATCAAAATGGACAAGTATTGTTTTGATGGCATATTTACTTGCGAATGTCCACTGAATGTCCAATGTAGTGTGGTTAACAAAGTAATTGAATGCAGAAGTGTGTTGGGGACTGCCCCACTAATGCCAGTTCTTTAAAGGTGTTAACAACTTCAGCACTCTGATCAGGGAGTCGGGGTCATCAAATGTCTTTCCACCATTTATTTATGTGCAGGGTTTCACCATATACACACTGATATGCATTGGAGGTAGTTTCTGCAATGAACAATAAACAGAAGTAAATAACTAAATGTCTAACATAAATATTTGCATACTGTTCCAATAAAACAGCGCATTTCAAATTAAACAATAACTTTCAATGTGCAATTAGTGAACTAATAATTACTGGATGCAAACAGGATGTAAGTGAGCATATAAACAACCTAAAATACATTATGCTACATCCTCATTATGATATGAAACATAACAAATGTAGAATATAATGTATTGAATCAGAAACATATTTAAACGGGATATTAAAACATTAGCAAGATTAGCCGCGATACTAGGGACACTTCCATGTGCGTTTCACGTGATGAGTTAATGATCATAAAGATTGCGAACCATCAACATCACAGGCTTAATGTAGAAACAGATTCAGCAGTATAAACATCCATTATTACAAACATAAATTCACAGAATAAACTTACTTCGTCAGTAACTTTTGCCCTGCACTAGAGATGCTGCACAGGTGGAAACTGCGTCACAATGTGTCAGCTCTGTATACGTAACCAATAACGCGTCACTTACGCCAAACACGTATCACACTTGAAGTAGCGTAGTGCATATTTACATAATGCAAGCTCTAACCAGATATAAAATAAAAGTGTTAATAATAGTATAAATAGTATTAAAAGATACATATTATAAAGAATTCACAACAGCCGCCCCCACATTTGAGCAGCAAATGTGCAAGTTAAAGGAATTCTTTAAGAGTCTTCGGTTTTGTCCTCAAAGGCTGGCAATGGAATGAGGTGGGCTACTGGTCTGGTGTACACTTTGCCTTGAACACTGACGTCAGCTGTTCTCACATATCCATCACTGCTGACCACAGTCTTGGTAACTTTGCCAATGGGCCACTGAGCTCTGGGAAGTTGTGGATCAATTATCAAAACCACTGATCCCACTGACAGAGGGTCTGATGGCTTGTGCCACTTCTGGCG
Organism: Schizothorax lantsangensis; assembly: GCA_027422415.1. Classification (NCBI taxonomy): domain Eukaryota; kingdom Metazoa; phylum Chordata; class Actinopteri; order Cypriniformes; family Cyprinidae; genus Schizothorax; species Schizothorax lantsangensis. Next base: position 10,582,445 of record CM049843.1, on the reverse strand, counting down.
TGTCTGTAGTGTGGGTAAGTAATTTCTTGTAAACTGAGTCCAGAGTTGATCCACAAGATTTTGACAATGGCGCCATCTGCGCCGCCCCATCTCTTCTGAAGCATACGCCACCTGCGGAAGTGATGCATCTCGCCGCCCCATGAGGAGAAGGTTTGGTGTAATGGGATCTAGATCCGCAACGTCTGTGGAGACGTATCCAAGGGGTTTCGAATTCAAAATGCCTTCTACCTCTACTAATACTGTAGACAGGACATCTTCTGAGACGGACTGACTTCCAACTGCCACCTGTAGAGCAGCGTTGATGGAGCAGACCTCTCGCTCCCAAACACCACCAAAATGAGGAGCATTGGGCGGATTTAACTTGAAGAGGATCTGATAATCTGCCAGCTTCTCCTTTAATTGGGATTCCATAGCAGCAAAAGCTTCACGCAGTTCTCGATCGGCACCATGAAAGTTTGTGCCACAGTCTGACCTGATCTCCTTTGGTCTGCCACGTCTGGCTATGAATCTTCGAAGAGCCAGCAGAAAGGCATCCACATCCAAGGAATTGAGAAGCTCTATGTGAACAGCTCTTGCAGTGAGGCATTTGAAAATGACGCCCCAACGCTTTTCAACCCTTCTGCCCATTTTAACATGATAAGGGCCGAAGCAGTCCACTCCAGTAGAATAAAACGGTGGACAGAGAAGTCTGAGCCGCTCTGGCAGCAGGTTTGCCATTTGTGGTACCTTAGGCTGAGCTCTCCATCGTTGACAGGATGAACAATTAAGCTGGTGGTGTTTAACAGCTTGCCGCCCCCTCAAGATCCAGTATTGTCTCCGTAGTTCTGCATACACTTTCCGTACCTGGGTGCAATAAGCGTTCATCAAAGTCTCTAATGAGAAGCTTTGTTGCTGGATGCTGCGAATCTAGCACGATAGGGTGAATCTGTTCAACATTTGGGCTTTCCAGTCTCCGTAATCGTCCTCCAACTCTGATTACATTAGCCACTGGATCCCACTCTGGAGCAAGACATATTAGTCGGCTGTGGTTTGATATAGGTTTGTGTGTTTTGAGGGCTGTTGTCTCCTCAGGGAAGCCCTGAGCCTGACACTTCCTTAGTAGGATCAACTCAGCTTCACAAGGGTCAATGAGCTGAGTGTTTGCCGAGTTATCTGTCACTTGTTGACATGCCTGCCGCATTGCTTCCACTAACTCTTTCCATGTGCTGAACTGATTGGCATCAGGTAGGGTATAATCTGTTTCCACAGTGGTTAGGCAGCAGATAGTGACACCTTTTAGTTCGGGTAACTCTTCTGACCTTGCCGGTTCAGGTCTCTTTGGCCAGTGCTCAGAACTCAGTTTTAGAAACGATGGTCCTTGACTCCAGCGCCCAGGCACAGTAAAACTTGAGAGGGGTTTACCTCTGGTGATATCATCCGCTGGGTTTTGCTGTGTGTCCACGTTCCGCCAAGTACTGTGCTCTGTCAACTCCTGGAGGTCGTATTTCCGTTGTACATCATTCGGAGCTGATGATTAACAGCGATGAATTGTTATGGTGCTGAGATACTTTAACTCACTTTCCCATGTGTCCCAGGCAGCATGAAGATCCTGTGGCAGATTCGGGTCATCCCAATCTCTTCTTTTGGACCATAGTTGTTGAATGAGCACTTTTGCCCGTGTGGTGAAAGGTACAATGAACCCCAATGGGTCATACTGCGTTGCTAGCACTAGATAAGGCTGTTCTCATTGTTAGTGTGGCATGTTCGATGGGGCGATATTGGTATCCCAGTGTATCAGCAGCACAATTCCACCTGAGACCCAAAGTTGGTTCCATTGGATCAGTCCTGTTCTGTTCAAGCCATTGTTCTGCAGCTGAAGACCTTGCCTCTGTGGGTAGATGAGAGATCACTGATGACTGGTTGCTAGCCCATTGTCTGAGGTCAAAACCACCAGTAGCTAGCAGACTGCGCAGTTTATCCACTGTTAGCTTGGCCTCAGATGTGGTTGGAAAGCTTGCCAGATAATTGTCCACATAAAAACTATGCTGCTCTACCTGTAAGGCACCTGAGTAACTCTCTTGGTTATTATGAGCATGCTGTTGCACAGCAAAAATGGCACAACACGGGCTGCTGGTTGTACCAAACGGCAAGACTTGCCATTCATAGACGTCTGGACAGTTCTCACAGTGCAGATCTCGCCAGATGAAGCGAAGAAGAGGTCGGTCCTCAGGCAGCAAGCGGACCTGATGGAACATTCCACGGATATCCGCACTTACAGCCACGTGGTGTTGGCGGAATCTCAAGAGAACGCCCAACAATGATGGGCCAAGTGCAGGCCCTGGCAGAAGCTGATCATTCAGAGACAAACCTTGATACCTGAATGAGCAATTGAAGACCAATCTTGGTTTATCGCTGTGACACACCAGGTGGTGGGGAATGTACCAGGCCTCCTCTGATTTGGTGACTTCTTCGGGTGGAAGTTTAAAAACATAGCCTGCCTTAATGAGCTTAGTAATCTCTCCAGAGTAGACAGCAGCTTTCTTGGGGTCTCTCTGAAGTTTCCTCTCTGTACTCCTCAGACTAGGCATGACAGACTGAATTGTGCTTGTGAGTTTCGGAGCACCAGGTTTGCACAGGAGGGGGGTGGCACAACGCTGAACATCGTCTACCTGAATCCTCTGTGTTCTGCATTCGAGAAGTTTAATTGCTTCTTGATCTTCCCTGGATCGAACCACCAGTTTCTCATTCCGATAGGGCAGGATGTCAAGCTGCCATAACTTCTCAACATTACGGTAGAGCAAGTCATCGGGACTGGCAGTTGACACGAAAAGACACTGATGCACTGAGCTGTGGCTTGGGGTGCTCTCCTCAGTCCCTTGAAGGGCCCAACCAAGGGCTGTGTGCACTGCGACAGGACCACCTTTGGATCCTTGACGGACCGGCTTATCTGCTGTGATAAGATGGACATGGTCTGATCCTATCAGTACCAGAGGACGCACATTGTGGATGGACTGTAACGGGAGCCCTCTGAGGTGAGCATACCGTCTCTGAAGTCTCTGCACTGGATACGATTGCTCTACTAAGTCCAGACCTGAAGCTGTGAAGGCTCCAATGTAAGCAATGTAAGCTTTTCTATATTCCAAGCTTGCCTGCTGCACAGGGGACATCAAATGCAAATTATGAAAATAAATCTAGGAATTATTTGATCGTTGTATTTTAAATCAGCGGGGTTGAGGCATCAAAAGTAACTAAGCTGTTTTATGGATAGTAACTGTAATATTATTACTGAAATCTTATTAGTAATTAGTTACACACTGTAAAAAATAATACACTACATCTACTCAATAAAATTGTGGCAACAGATTACAAGCAATATTATTAATTAAATTCAACTACTATTGAGAATTGAGTTAGAATTAATCAAATTAATTCCTTAAAAATTAGCCATTTAAATTAAGTAGATGCAAATAGCCCACACAAAAATATTAAGTAAAATGTAAACAAAAATATTGTTTTCATTGGAGCACTATGCTAATGCATACTACTTAAAAAAATTGTTTTGATTTAACAAAAAAGTATTATTTTTAATAAATGGATTAAAATTTTTAATATTTCACATATGAATAACAGACACAGACGTTAAAGATTAATTACAAGCTTCTGCTTTATTGCCAACAACAGTTACAATAGCATCTATTAGCATTCTCAGACAGAATGAACTGTTATCCACAATTACTTACTATGACTTCAAGTCTGCAAAACAAAGTCTCTTTGGGTTTCTTTTTAGGTACCAATTGTTTAAAATACACAATGCAGTTACTTTTTTGGGTCATTTTTCTCTTTCTAGACACATGTTCAAATGTGTGAGGTATATGTTTGGCAACATGGAACCACAGAACAGATAAAACCATTTTATTTTAAGACAGCAGTTTAGACCTGAGTGACTGGACTCTGTTTGACAGCTTTGAAGCACAAGAAAAGTTTCTGAAATACAGTAGTGGCCAAAATGATTAGAGCACTTGTATTTTCAGCAGCTAAAAAATGGTTTTAAGTCAGTTATTTCTATCTTTTGCTGTAGTGTGTCAGTAGGAAAAATCAGTTTATTTTTCCAAACATTCATTTAGCCATTAATTGTAATCCAGTGAGATTTTTGTGCTCCACACAGAGATCTGATCATCATCCAGTCTGTCTGGAATGACATGAAGAAACAGAACAAACTGAGACAGAATAAATCCAGAAGAACTGTGTCTCCAAGAAACTTCAAGAAAGCTCCTGAGAAACTCTGCTCAAGTGCACCGAGGACAAAAGCTGCTTTAAACACAAAGGATGCTCACACCAAATATTGATTTAATTTAGTTCATAGAAGTTAATTGATTAAAGAAAATCTATTTATGACCATTTTTGACAGCATCCTCATTTCACTGCATTTTTACACAAGTGCCTAAAACTTTCAACAGTACTGTAGCTTTACAGGTAGCTTTCTTGAAGCGTCTTGGAGACACAGTTCTTCTGGATTTAGTCTGTCTCAGTTTGTTCTGTTTCTTCATGTCATTCCAGACAGACTGGATGATGATCAGATCAGATCTCAAATCTCTCACTGGATTATTACAATTAATGGCTAAATGAATGTTTGGAAAAATAAACTGATATTTCCTACTGACACACTACAGCAAAAGATAGAAATAACTGACTTAAAACCATTTTTAGCTGCTTAAAATACTAGTGTTCTAGTAATTTTGGCCACAAAGGTATACTTTAGATGCCTGGGATAATGGAGAATCAGTGCATATGTCAAACCAAGGAGAACACAGCAAGCAGGCCTGTATCGACTTTCTCCCCCTCGATAACAATTCCAATGTCCTTTGGACTGTCACTGGAAGCTCCTGTCTTGGTCACAATTACTGCCATCACAAGCTGTTCAGTTCCTGTCTGGTCGTCATTGTCCTGTAACATTAAACAACATTGACACTCAAAACCTATAAAATATTGATAAAGAGAAGATCTGAAACTCAACAATTTGTTTAATCAGAAAGTCCAATCAACAATATTATGGCCTCTTCAGGAAGTAAACAATAATTTTTAAATAAATTCACACTTCTGGTACATTAAAATTAAGATTGCATACTTTCAGTTCTTTGAGGTCTCCTTCAAGTTCCCCAAGGAATTCTATAATGCAGCTGATGACCACCTCTCTTGTCATATCAACAGATCACTGCTCACCCTAAAAAAAAAAAAAAAAAGTGATGTCCTCCACAGAGAGGTTTCTTTAATTTAGTGGTGTAAAACAGGGTGCAAGAAATGTCAACGGGTGAGCAACATAACGGTGTAAGCCTCTCCCAAGGTGTTTTTGCCTCCACAATATTTTGTTCCTTGCTACTATAACCATTTGGCTTGATCACATGGGCAAAAAAAGATAAAGTACATTCTATAAATGAAACAGTTTGAATCTATCAACAGAGGTTTCTGAATAAAAACATGACTTATTGAATAATTACTGTGAAAGTCCATGAAATTAACTCAAGGTTGTTACTATAGTTTGTTACTGAAGTTGTTACTATAAGTTAAGTTGAACTTATATATAAATATATATGACTTAATTTTCTCTGTGAAAGTCCAATAAATTAACTCAAGGCAACAAAACATAACCTCACTGAACTGTTGTCACACAAATGCATTTGTCAGCTTTTAAATACCTAAATATCATCAAGTTTAATATTTAATTTATAGTAGAAGGAGAAGTACTACCTGCTGATCATGAAGAAAAATACAAGAATAAACAATTCCTCTCACCCTTACATAAAACAACAGGTAGCCAAATGGCTTGCATACTTCATTATAAACTGTACCTTCAGTAGTTCCATCTCAGTTTTCAGTCTTTCTCCAAGTGCTCCTCCTTCAGCAGCTTGGGAGTGTGAAGATCCAGTGAGGACCAATTTAGGTTTCAGCTGCACAGTGATTATTCTTTGAAATTCTGTATTCACCTGAAATATGGAATGAGAGAAAAACAAAATTCACATGTTTTGAGAGTTTTTTTTTTTTTAGATACATTATGTTCCTTTTGGTCTCTAAACATGATTGGTAACTCACTTGAGAAGGCTGAAACAGGGCTGGCCATCGTTCCTTTATGTCTTGCATACTTGGACATTCATCTTTTCAAGGTTCTTGTTTATTTGTCACATACACAATCATACAGGGTATAATCAGTAGTGAAATGTAGTGAACAACTTTTCATTGTTCTTAAATTAATTCTTAAATTCTGAAAAAAAATAATGTTAATAGAAATGTGAAATATCAATAATTCAGTAGACGAAAATAACTAACATTTATAGCAATCACCTTTAAAGACAAAGACAAAATAACTAAGAACTCAGGGCTTCCGTACAATCGCGATCACGCAGAATGAGCGTTCAATCTCATCAATAGCTCCTAACATGATGTGTAACTATGAGGAATGATTAGGTTCCAGGGACTTTATTTAAAAAGATACATACGCGTGCCAGTGATTACTGTAGATTAGCGCGGAACGTCCTGGTAGATCGCCATGTCAGGTCCTCATAGATGTATAAAAAAAATAATAAAAAAAAACATTTTTTGAACAGTGACTGTTCAACGGCAGATCTAACGTGAAATAGTTTTAAAATGAACCCCTTCAACCATTAATCGATGTAAAACATGATTACCCATACTTTAGAAGCAACGGCCTATTTCAAACGTTAACACTAGGCCACAAAATAAGAATCCGTTGCCCAAGATCGGACACTGAATGAGCTTTATACTTTATACACTGGATAACGTTAACTTACAGCCATTACTAAACAATGTTGCTCGTTGCCCATTTGTTAAGATAACGTTAGTAAGCTACAAAAAAAATATATAAACTACGTGAACGAATTAGCATATTTATTTTTCAAGAGTAGCCTACCTAACGTTACTAACTTGCACTACCACCAATCAGTTTTAAGCTGACCGTTATGAACGACGCATATCAGATAAAGTGGACCATTTAGATAATTTACAACAGTTTTTTCCTATATAAATAAAATAATAGCCCTTACCTTTGTGAAATTAACTGAAAAAGAACTGCGATCAGCCTTTCCTCCAGGTTGTCAGCAGGAACTCCAGCGCATGCGTGTCTCGTGCTCACGAGCTGATTAAACCGCGCGTTGGAACAGGAAATGCTTGTAAATTGAAAACAGCTCATTTCAATCATGTTGGATTTATTCAATATTGTCTCTATTTGGAATTATTCAAAATGAATAGCTAAATCCTTAACAACAGAATTAAGTAGGTTTTATTCCTGACATTTTTAAATAGTTTTAACTCAAAAAATATTTAAAAAAACAAGAAATTAATTTTGTTAAGTAAAGCTTACATAATAAATTTAATGAAATCTACAACCCTACAGAATGACTTTTTACAGTGCACTACTAGTTACTGCAAAAAGTAATATTATTACAGTAACTAAATTACTAGTAATTAGTTACTGCCCAACACTGCAGGTCACTGCCTGATCTGGCCCACATGATCACCGGACTGATCTGGGCCACACTCCTCCCACCAACAATATGCCCTCATATTGTTTGCCGTGATCCACGTTGTGCCATCATTGACTTGGGTAAAGTTGGTTTTATATTCGCACATTCACACATTTCCGCGTTCAATAACTTTCTAATTATATGTGCAATAAAGTTATTTTTTGCAAATTCTAATCAGCAACATCATTGTCAACCTTCTTCATTTTTTTCACAATCGATCAAAATGGCCAAGTATTGTTTTGATTGCATATTTACTTGCGAATGTCCGCTGAATGTCCAAAGTAATTGAATGCAGAAGTCCGAGTGCCAATATAAAACCAACTTTACCCAAGTCCATCACTGCCACACATGGCCCAGCTCTGGCTGAATGGGTACATGCCATTGCCGACAGGAGGCCAGCAGTGCCAGCTTGAGGCCACATTTGGGCCAAGTCCGTTTGCTATGTGGGTCTGGTCATCGCGTTCAAGAAATCAACGGATATGTCTGTGATTGGCTACATTGCTCAAAGCTGCAAATACGTTTCGCCAATATATGCGGCCGCTTACCTCGCTTATTAGTTAAGTCCGCCACTGCATATACTCTGCTTACACATGTAAAACAGGTACAGATATAGACTATAGGCTACGCAAAATCAGTCCCTCTTCAGATCAATCAGTAATCATTTCAATGGCATTGTTTATAAGGTGGTAAAGTCATGAATTATTTGAAATAAAACAGATTCACTGTTATTGCACCTGCCCTATGTTTTACACTAATTTGTCATGGAATAATTGTTCAATTTTATTGTGGAAATTCTCTCGCTGATTAAAAAGTACTTTATGGCTCTGTTAAATCTCTGTAAATACAATCTATTAAATTAAAACTAAAGCAAGAAGTGATGTCTTAATATGATTATAACTTACCAACCAGACGACACAAGCAGAACAAAACAAACCCTTGAACCATTTTCAGATAACAGTACTTTAAGTGTGTGAACACGTATGTGACAGATTGTGAACTCACAGGACAGTGTTAAACTGCCACATAGTGTTGCGTGTGATTCATCCACCAATAATATTTGAGCACCACCCACTCACTACACATTGTAAATGCATTGGTTATAATTATTCTGTTCTACATATTTTTTGCAACAATAAATTGCAAATATTTTATTGCTTATTTAATATTTTGCTCTTGAAATTATAAAAGGGTTTTAGGAGGTTCATTAAGATGTTTTCTCATTATATGCCATTGTAACAGGTGTTGATTATAACTTGAGATTTTATTGTAAATTCACTCAAAATCCTCATGTTTTTCTGTTGAAAACTAGTATATATGTGAAGAAAGGAAAGAAAGAAAAAAATTATTTGAGTTCTCCGTGTGCGTCTAAGTTGTGGCGTGACTGGCGTCATGTGTGCATGTTAAGCAGGAGCAGGCAAAACGATTGTAATAACTGCATGTTTCCACACAAGATAATAGAAAGAGCACTGAACCAGCAGGCTGACTCCAGTGTTTATTCCACGCTTCACCACACAACACAACACCATCAGCAGATCACACTCACACAAATCACATGTTTGAATATAGAAATGCAGAAGCTGTTTTTTTTTTTTTTTTTGAAGTTTCACTTTGACTCACAGATCGGAGAAGTGGCTAGAATTAGAAGCATCACTCATGGAGATTCTTGCGTTGTAGTCACTCTGTTTTGTGTAGTCTCAAGTTAGATATGACCAAGAATCATCAGGAGCTCTTTTATGAAATAACAATTATCCACTCAAGAACAAAAAACAAGGCAATGAGGTTGTATCTATTTGGCTCCCAGTCAATACAGGCATTATAGGAATTGAATATAATACATTAGAATTATAAAATAGCCAATCAAGCTTTGGAAAAGAATAAAGAATTATGATGCTCCAAACAACAACAACAATGTTTGAAACAATAAACACTTAATAGGGAAACGTCCAAATGGATTGTGTGGACATTGGCCAAATACCATAGACCACAGAACATGTGCTTGATATTTGCAGGAAATATGAAATGGAGAAGGATATGATAACAGACATGGAAAGAATACTAACAGAACGTGGAGAGTAAAGAACATGGAATGTGGTGGGAGTGGACAAAGAAGGAAATACTTGATCTGCTTTCTCATAAATACAAGACTAAAGACAAGAATATGACATGTAGGCTTACCATATTTTGGTTTATGGTTGTGTATTAGTCATGTGCTTGTAGAAGAAGGTTGTAATGGAAGGTGAAGGTTGTAGAAAGTGCCTTTGTGTCTTACGTCTCTCCTTCATTTTGTTAAAATGCATGAGTTCTTTTTTTTCTAAATTATTCATATTTAAGTGAAGGGTTAAGATATATGGTTGTGCTGATGCATTTAGTCAGTATTCATCATCAGTGAAAGCATGCATTTCATTGCCTCATAATGAACTTTTTTTTTTTGTTATCAACAATTTTTTATTATTTTTTTCACACACAACACAACATAATATCCAAAATAAAACAAAACAAAACAGCAGACACATACTCAACATCTCAAGGTTCAATCAAAAGGGAGGGAGAGAGGTTAGGACAACAAGAACACAAAAGTTACTCCTTTAAATAATTACGTATATTCAACAAAAAACACTGCCAAGCCTCAATGGTTGAAGGCCTGGCCCCACCGACTCGCGCCGTTGTACATTCACATGAGACAATTTGCAGGAGGCTACGGATCCAATATGCCTCTCTACACATGTGTGGTGTAAACCAGTTCTGAATTATTGTCTTCTTCACAGCTGTAAAACCAGCAAACAACATTCTCTTTTGCATTGAACTAATACAGAGATCAGAATCATCATTAAGAAGACATAAACTTGGGTTAACAGACCAATCAATTCTCAGTAATGATGACAAAACCAGGTTTACATGTGTCCATAGACTGATGACGACAGGACATTCCCAAAACATATGCAGAAAAGTGCCTGATGATGTAGTGTTACATATATGGCAGTTAAAATTTGACTGCAGTTTCATTTTAAATCTTTTGTAAGGAGTTATGTATGCTCTATGAATGACTTTGAAGTGAATAAGACGATGAGCCAGATTTTTAGATGTTAAGCTGAGATTAGACCACACTCTCTCCCAGTCGACAGATAAATTAAGATCAGATAATTCCCTATTCCAAATAGTTTTAATAGAAAGAGGTTTTGTAATACAATCAATAATTTTATTATATATTAAGGAAACAGATGGCCGACCAGCAGATGGTGCAATCCAGTCCCGCATAGGATGAGAGGAAATGGAAGAAGACCAAGGAATGCCATACGCTTTGAGAGCAGAACGTAATTGAAGAAAAACAAAATATGCAGATGCTGGTAGACAAAATTTGGCTCTCAATGCCTGAAATGAACAGAGGCCCTGGTTATCATACATATCACCGCACGTGTTCACACCTAAAGCGGACCAACAGGGTTGGACAAATGGACGATTTCCACATACAAAGTTCAAATTGTGCCATAAAGGTGTACTGTTACAGAATTTGAAGGGTCCACCTATCCGACGTTCAACCGTTTTCCAGATTTTAATAGAGTTAGCCACAACCGGACCAAATTTATAATTATCCCCTTTTTTTCCTGTGCCAGTAAATAAAATATCTTGAAGTCTATTTGGTTTAACCTTGTCAGCTTCAATCACCCTCCATGAAACTGTAGATTGAGGATCAACCCAATTATGAAGGGCCTTAAGCTTGAACGACCAATAATATAATTCAAAATTTGGTACAGCCAGTCCTCCTGCGCTATTAGGATGTTGCAATGTGGTAAGTTTAATTCTGGGACATTTATCATTCCAGATAAACTTAGAAATTATGGAGTTGATCTCCTTAAAGTAACCTGGAGGGGGAGAAAGTGGTAGCATAGAGAAAAAAAAATTAAATCGAGGTAACAAATTCATCTTAACAGTGGAGATTCTTCCTTGGAGAGAGACTTTAAGATTCTTCCATCTTTGAATGTCATTTTTGACCTTAACGAAAATGTTATTAAAATTGTCTCTGGCAATCTTATGAATGTTTTTATATATGGTAATGCCCAAATAGATGAAAGATTCCTTAATAGGGATAAATGAGGGAATAGAAAAATTAACCTTAACATTGTTAATTGGCATTAAAGCAGATTTGCTCCAATTTATTTTATATCCTGATAGGCTACTAAAATTATCAAATTCCTTAATTACACTAGAGACTGAAACATCAAAGTGGTCTAAATATAGAATAATATCATCAGCGTATAATGAAATACAATGATTATGGTCATGAATCTTAATCGATACTTCAGATTTCCTGAAGGCTTGTGCTAAGGGTTCGAGAGATAGACAAAACAATAAGGGGGAAAGTGGACACCCCTGTCTCGTTCCCCGCTGTAAAGGGAATGAGGGGGAAATAATATTACCAGTTATGACTGATGCTGCAGGTGAGTGGTATAATGTCTTAATCATAGAAACGAAGTGTTCACCGAAGCCGAAACATTGCAGAACTGCCCACATATAATTCTACTCTAGCCTGTCAAAGGCTTTTTCTGCATCAAGTGAAAAGACCGCACAAGGTGTTGGGTGGGAGTCCGCAAAGTCAAGAATATGAAGGAGTCGACGCATATTGTCAGATGCATTGCGCCCCTTGATGAAACCAGTTTGGTCCTCCTTGATCAGACTGTAAATTACCTTCTCCAAACGAGAAGCAAAAACTTTAGCATAGATTTTTAGATCACATGGGATAAGCGAAATCGGTCTGTAGCTGGAACAATCTAATGGATCTTTCCCTTTTTTAAGAAGTAATGAAATCAGTGATGTTTTTTGATCTCTATGAAATACCCCATGTTCAATTGCAAAATTAAATGAGTTAAGCATAAGTATCCCTACCAAATCCCAAATTTCTAAATATAATTCAGGGGGGAGACCATCTAGACCCGGCGATTTGCCCTTTTGAAGGCTTTTTAGAGAGACGTGAAGTTCCTCCAAACTTAACGGGGCCTCCAAAGATTCTTTATCCATCTGTGAGATCCGAGGCAGTACCAATTTATCTAAATACTGCTTACAAATTGGTTCATCAAAATCTGTTTCGGCTTTATACAGATTTGTGTAAAAACCTTTAAATATGTCATTAATTGCCACAGGGTTCGTAGTGACCTGATCATCCGATGATTTTATTGCGCTAATATATGCCTTAGACTCGCATTCTTTCAACCTAAGGGCCAATAAATGACTAGGTCTCTCTGATTCAAAATAATATTTTTGTCTAGTCCTATGTAAAATAAATTCTGCCTTTGAGTGTGAAAGTAAATCATATTCTTCTTTTAAAGAGGACAGCTGTGTAGCCTGTTGCTCAGTAAAATGTTGTTTTTGTAGGTTTTGTAATGATTGGATTTTATTTTCTAATTGTGTAAACTGGTGAGTTCTCGCTTTGGCAAGAGTAGAAGAGAAAGATATACAGAAACCTCGTATAGCACACTTAGTCGTTTCCCACAGTATTTGAGGATCCACATCAGAGGGCATATTAATTTCAAGAAAGTCCTTAATATATTCTTTTAGAGAGGTAATAAAAGTCTGATTACTTAATAATGATATGTTAAAGCGCCATCTAGGGGACTTGGCTTTGACATCGGAAAGAGGAACACTGCACAACATAGCAGATTGATCAGATAATAAAATTGGAAATATAGATATAGAGGAATTAGATGAAATTAAAGATGGGCTGAGAAATATGTAGTCTATCCTAGAGAAAGTCTTGTGTCTATTAGAAAAAAAAGTGAAGTCCTTAGCTTTAGTGTTCTGAATTCTCCATAAATCGATTAAGTTGAGCTCAGTGATAAATTTATTCAGTAATTTAGAGGATGGATTGGCTGTTGTATCAGATTGAGACTTATCTAAAGCAGGATTTATAACAGCATTAAAATCACCACCCACCACTAGAGGGCAATCAATCTCCTCAAGTAAAGTTTTGGAAATCTGTGTAAGGAATGCACTGTCTGTCTCATTCGGACCATAAATAGAGACCAATGCTAACCTATTATTATATATTTTGCATCGGATAAAAACAAATCTACCCTTCTCATCACTACCAAGGTGTTCAATTGTTAAATTTAACTTCCTGTTAACAAGGATAAGCACCCCCTTAGTTTTATTTTGAGCGCAGGAAAAAGCTATTAATTTGTAATACTTATTCTGGAAACGTGCCACGTCAGATTGTTTTAAATGTGTCTCTTGTATTAAGGCACAGGAGATAGATTTACGGTGTAAATATTCTAATACACGGGTTCTTTTAACAGCAGAATTTAAACCATTCACATTCAGTGATAAAATATTTAAAGTATGCATTGAATATTCATAATCCCAAGATTGTACACAATAAATGCAAAAAAAAACAAAAAACAAAAAACAGAAGCACTTCCATTCCGTAAATAACCCGTAAACACTGATGTGCATTTTAGATACCAAACCTCCTATATGAAAAATCCCTTTAGAAATAATGTAAAATAGATAAAAGTATAAATGTCTGCTGTAAAAAACAAAAACAACATAAAAATGTGAACAACCGACAACCATAAACAAAGAACAACTCAGACCGCACATTACCGAGAACATAGGTCTGACTGAGCAACAAAAAAAAACAGTGATAGGTTGTGACCGATCCACCTTAACGCAAGACATGTCTCCCGACAGGCTCACACAGCCAAAAAAAATAAATATATATATATATACAGTGGGTACGGAAAGTATTCAGACCCCCTTAAATTTTTCACTCTTTGTTATATTGCAGCCATTTGCTAAAATCATTTAAGTTCATTTTTTTTCCTCATTAATGTACACACAGCACCCCATATTGACAGAAAAACACAGAATTGTTGACATTTTTGCAGATTTATTAAAAAAGAAAAACTGAAATATCACATGGTCCTAAGTATTCAGACCCTTTGCTGTTGAACACCTGTCTATCAGCTAGAATTCTGACCCTCAAAGACCTGTTAGTCTGCCTTTAAAATGTCCACCTCCACTCCATTTATTATCCTAAATTAGATGCACCTGTTTGAGGTCGTTAGCTGCATAAAGACACCTGTCCACCCCATACAATCAGTAATAATCCAACTACTAACATGGCCAAGACCAAAGAGCTGTCCAAAGACACTAGAGACAAAATTGTACACCTCCACAAGGCTGGAAAGGGCTACGGGGAAATTGCCAAGCAGCTTGGTGAAAAAAGGTCCACTGTTGGAGCAATCATTAGAAAATGGAAGAAGCTAAACATGACTGTCAATCTCCCTCGGACTGGGGCTCCATGCAAGATCTCACCTCGTGGGGTCTCAATGATCCTAAGAAAGGTGAGAAATCAGCCCAGAACTACACGGGAGGAGCTGGTCAATAGTACCAGTCTACTAGTAACAATTGCAATTTTTGATATCAACAATTATATTTCCACTAGTAACAATGTTAATTCTTGATATCAACAATTACATTTTCACTTAGTTAAAATGCCAATTATTGAGATCAACAATTACATTTCTACTAGTAAAAACTATCATTTTTGATATCTGCAATTGTATTTTCACTAGTTAAACGTCACCATAGGCTGCCATTCAAAATCGATTTTTTTTTTTTTTTTTTTTCTGTGAGTCCAAACAGGCTTTAATTAATCAACAAAGAAGATATAAGAGTTCAAAACCAAGACATAGTAACACAAACAATACCAGACCAAGGAAACTACACAAAAGCAACAGGTGAACTGAATGAGACTGAATCAAACACCCAGGGAAACTAGCTCAAATGATGGGGCAAACAGAAGCAACAACACAATGAAACAAAGCCTGCATGTTACAGGAACATGCAGGGAATTGTTTGAGTTTTCAATAGATCTTAAATGCATATGTCCTGCTGCAGTAATAGGAATCTTCCCTTTTTTTTTTTTGTAAAGGCCAACTTATTTTCTATTTTGAAAATTAAAATGTTAGTCATATAGAATTTTGCAAGTATATCTGTTGTACCTGCTCCTACATTTATAAAACTCTCCTGTCACCTAGTGTTGAAATTGTGCTATTGCAAGGGCATATCAAAAACAAGACCACACAATGGCTTCAATTCAGAATGGCATGCTACAGGTACGATGATACTCTTAGTATTATGCAGTAGTGTATATAATATGTATACTATTCATACAGTAGTATGCAAATGCAGTTCTTCTATTTTGACCAATGAGCTGAATATATTAATATCCACTAAGATTTTTTTTTTTTTTTTTTTTTTTTTTTTTTTTTTTTTTTTTTTTTTTTTTTTTTTTGGCCTGTCAGTAGCACAGATAACACATGACAGTACATATGCATGGCTATACTATCATCATTCACAGCCTTTTTTTTCTTTTTTTTTAATTAAATATATTTATTTATTTATTTATTTATTTATTTATTTTTTTAATATTAATTAATTAATTCAATTTTATATACCCTTTTACTTAACCACACTGTGACAGACAAGACCAGGGGACAGAGAAAACAAGAGAGAGAAAGAAGAAAGAAGATAGGAAAAAAAAAAAAAAAAAAAAAAAAAGGTTGTGGGGAAAGTCAACAAAGAAGGGGAAGAGAGAGAGAGAAAAAAGGAGAATGGGGGATAGAGAGAGAGAGGGAGAAAAAACAAAAACAAAAAAACAGACAATTTGCTTCAATACCTGCTGACAAAAAGAGAAAACAACCGAAGACACAACATCAAAGAGACTGCAGCAACAACCAACATCTGTATAAATCACAATAAATTCTAAATGTTAAATGTTATTGAGCAGCACACATAACTAATATTACAAAATAAGTTTTGAAGCAACAGCAGATCAAGACAATGTGTGTCTGTGAGCACCTGTTTTTACACCAATGTGAATGCTTGAGTGTACACCTGTGTGTGTGAGCGCGCTTGTGTTCATAAGGTTCCTCCATGTAAATGTTTAATAGTGTGTGTGGGGAACAACAGCCCCATCCCGCAAGGCATGAAGCAGGCACGGAACAGACCCGGGCCCCAAACATCCGGAGGCCCCCCAGGGCACGAGACCCCCAGGAGAACCACCGCAGGGACAACCGCGGCCTCCACCCAAAAAAGGGCAGAGGAGAGCCCGAAGGCGGGACCTCCGACAGCCACAGTGTAGGCGCCCCAGGGTGCCGTGGCGGCAAGCCCGCAGGCTCCACCGGCAGCCGACCACACCAGGGCGGACCAGGCCCTGGGCCCGGAGACCCAAAGGCCCCCCACCCCACAAACGGGGCCCAGCAAGGCCAGTAGGGCCAGGCCCCGCCAATCGACCGCCGAGAGCGGGCCGGCGCTCGCCCGAGCATCCTGCCCCGGCGCGAGAAATCACCAACGCACCGGCGGCATCCTCCACCGGCAGGGCATGGTGGTGGGGTGGGGGTCGACTAAGATGATGAGTGAGGCGGAGTCTAAGGCCCGACCTGACACATAGACGTAGACGACAAGCACACATATACACAAGCATATGTTCCCACCCTCATGCACGCAAACAAATATTCACACCTTCGCCCCACATGTAGACACACAAAAATGGACACAGTACCCACACTCACACTCCCCATATGCACTCTATACTCCTAGATCCAGGCACCACCACCCCCAGAGGGGTAGCCAGCGCCCGATCCCGGAGCTGAACCCCCTTCGCTCCGGCGTGGGGACAGGAAGACCACTAAGATTTTCCACCAAGAGCTTCTTTTAGTCTTTATTTAATCAAACTGACAAAATGTGAAAACTAGACCCTTTTACTTAAAACCAGTAGGCAGTATACTGTGCTGTGTGCTGTTTGCAGTAAACAATATTCATCTGCAAACAAAGCAAGGATGTTTAATGCAACTTTTCTGCCACCTAGAGTTTAAATAGTACTACTGCATGGTCAATACCTGCAACTAAACCCTACACAGCATCTCTCATGAGAGGTGTAGAGTTAGTTTGAACTGTCATTGGTCCGTGGGATACGTCTGCTCATTAAAGGGACAGGTCTGCACCGTCTCCTCCAATTGGTTCAGGCAAGGACTCTAATGAGATAACGGCTTAGCCTCAGTTGCTGAGTGCTGAGCTGTACTAGACTCGACTTAGCAGCTATCAGGCAGTCATGGGACAAAAGGCTTGCCGTTTCTCTCTTTTCTTGCTCTCTCCTGTACAGGTAGGAGATATTCATTTCAGAATAACGTCTTTCATTTTACAGTGCAAGAGGAACTTAATCAAATTCTTAGTTATTTTATGTTGCTGTTTCTTGAGGTAAATATTTCTGTTTCACTTCTGTCATACTGATAATAATATCTGCTCATAAGATTTAGATCATTTGTTTTTTTAGTTTGTTGAGATCAGGCTTATTCATCTTAGCCAGAACCAGTGGAATATAAACTAAGCCTGATATATGTCCAACAGCCTATCCCAGAGGTTAACCATGGGTAACACACAGGTAGTCAAGGTAAAGATCATTTTAAGAACCTAGATATCACTGTGAATGGTCTGACGAACATGATTTTAATTGCCATTTAAAAGCAAAAAAAATTTAAAGTTATATTTTAACATATTTTTTTGTTTTTTTCTGACAGCATTCTACAAACATGAATAACTTTATAATTTGTTGTTTTTATTTGTATTAATATTTTTTTAATATTTTTTTTAAATAATATTTTATTTTTATATGTATTTTTATTCATTAATATATTTTAACATATTAAGCATATTGCATTTTCTATTTTTACTAAAATATTAGCTTGCTATAATATAAAATTACATTTAGTACATTTTGTTTTTTTATTGTATTCACTTTTTTAAATAATATTTACATGTGTAGTAGTAGTAGATTTATTGTCACATACACAATCATACAGAGTACAATCAGCAGTGAAATTCTTTGATTTTTAAGAAAAATATAGCAAAAACATGAGGAAAGAGACGAGGAGGAAAAAAAAAAATATATATATATATATATATATCACCCCCAGACTATACTCCTTGGGGAGTACAGTTTGAGAACATTGAAAAAAAAAAAAAAACACCTCAGCATAAAGCACATACAACATAGACACACAACTTTGCAACAGGGGAGGTAATCCAGCTCTGGCAATCAGCCATCCAGACAGGCGGCCATATCCCGGCGCTAGTCACAGACCCGATTGTCAGGCTGGCGGTTTAAAGCGACGGAGGCGTTGGATCGGGGGTTTGGGGAAATGAGTGCATATGTATGTGTATGTGTAATAGTTTGTAATCAGTATGTGTGGATGTGTGTGTATGTGTAATCAGCAGGTGTCTGTAGAATGGGGGAGGAACGCAGAGAGCGTCTCCCTGCGGTGCTTCTCAGGGTTGATTTCCCAACAGCGGCCTTTGGCCAAGGCCATTGCTGGTAGAGGGGAGCCGGAAAAGATAAGATTGTGCTTGTTTAGTCTTAGGGCGAGTAACCACATTCCAATTCCATGGCTACTCTCTATGTCCATTCTGGTCTCCGTCAATTTTCCTTTCCAAAGCCGTGAGCTTTTCCGTGATAGAATCCATGTTGCGGTTAATAGTCTCAGTCTCAATGCTGACCGCTCTACCCACTGCTTCAATCATGACGGGCAGCCTTGTGAGGCTTTGAACAGCTGTTCCCGTATCCTTAATTTTCCGATAACCCAGGGCAAAGCCTAATCCAATCAGCAGAAGACCTGTTATCATGGTTCCGAATAGATAGATATCTTCGATGTCCTCCACGGAAAGAGCCGCTAAACACACGCCACGCCATCTGTCCCACGCGTCCATCGTGTAGCCAGCGGGGTACGTTCCGTCAGGGCAGTTAGGTTCCCCCGAACCTGTGCTTCTCGTCGAGAAGATGGTGGCAATTGCGTTGAGAGACCAGTTGATCAAATCCATGATTTTTCAGTTTTGAGGAGCAATGCAGAGAGAGTCTCTCAAGTATTACACGATACAAGACAAGAGAGCAGGCAGGGAGGGAAAAAAGGGAGAGGACGGGGAGTGAGAAAAATGCGACCGCCTCCGTTGAGAGCCAAAGAAGAGTTATCTTAAGAGTGTATGTTCCATATTAAAAAAATTGTTTCTTTTAATAATTTTGTCAAATAAGTTTGATTGATTACTTATTTCTTATTCTTTATTAATTGGCTTTTTGCCTTTAGTAAATACGAAAGTGTTGATTTTGACAGGAAAGTGATGGGAGCGGAGTGAGAACAGGTTAAACTCAAACCTGAGTACCCTAGACCAGTTTTATTTTATTATCATTGATATACTATTATAGTTTTTGTTATTCTAAAATACATTTTAGTTTTTATGTTTTTACTTTAGTCTTAGTAATTTTGTCATTTTTGTTAGCTTGCCATTTTATTAATTAGTATTTATTTACTTTTGATTAATTTAGTTTAAGTTAAGAATAACTTAAACTAAATAAACCTTAGAAACTAGAAACTAAATCTTTTTTTTTTTACTGTTTTAGTTAACCTGGAGTTGAGCGCAACAGTTATATATCTTGAACGATGCTCTGCCCTGTGTGCCACTAAATACATATTTAATAATGAGTAAAATAATTGGTCATTTAACTCCCACAATTTTATTTACATCTCATCATCAGTAAGTTGCATTATGTTAAATGTACATTATATCATCCACTTTGGTATAATGAGCATTTTAAGCATTTTAGAAACAATTTCATTTGACCACTAGTTTTGTCTCTATTCAAGAACATAACAGATTCTTTCCTTCTCTCTTTAAGGCCAATCTTGTTCTCTCTCAAACTGTCCTGCTCTCCCCACCCAAAAGTCCAGAATCCAAACAGCCACCCACTGCCTCCAGTCCCATCAGCCCCTGCAGCTCCCTGAGCTCCACCCTGCAGCCCACTCAGCTGTCCTGCGAAGATGAGGCGCCGGTTAGCTTCGAGCAGCCGGTCGAGGGTACTCCACTGCTCAGCATCAACAAGGTCAGTTAGTTTGTCAGTATCAATAGCAATACAAAGGATCTCACTTTCCAAAATACATTTAAAGTATGCTTTACTCTTGTTTGTGAACTTACTGTAACGTCAATGAGACACAAGCCTGTCCCTTAGAATAAAGATTTGATTCAGATAAAAATTAACATTAATTTACGCTCAGTTCAAAATATTTACACTTAACTGGGCTGACACAAATTCCTTACTTCAGAAGAGTGGAAATGTCTGGGACATGATAATGGTAAAAACATTAGATAGTAGAAAAAATATATTTCAGTGCTTTTACAAGTAAACACAAAGTTTCTCAGGGTACTTTTTCAAGAGATAGCAAATATTGTGTGTGAGAATGCAAAAGTTGTGCGAGAAAATGCAAAATTGCTCTGGGTAATGCAACAATTTGTCAAGAGATGAGAAAGCATTGAAATATGATTTTTCTTCCCATTTCATAATTGTTTTTATCACTATGTCTCCTTAGGGACCCATAGTAATGCTTTTTTGAATGTGTATAAAAATATAAATAAAATATGATATAATATAAATATGCATTAAAAATTACTTTGTAGAAAAATACTAACATTTATGCATTTTTTGAGGGATACTTGGAATTTACTTAATCAAGTAACGAGTTTAGGATTGCATCAGTAAATAATTATTGGAAATGCAAGGCTCAGGCTGTACACATATTTTGGACTGTGAGAGATAATTTAAGTTCAGCTGATCATTGAAAACCTGTATTTATTGTAGACTAATGTGAATGGCAAAACGTGATCTCTTGAAAGTTCAGCAGTAACCTTTTACAGGCTTGCTGTTTCTCAGAGATTTTCTGATGTGTGCAGAATAGGATCTGATGATATCAGCATCAAGGTGCACGTCTCTTTTGCGTGCAGCCAGTATTGTTGGCTTAAGCTCTGTGTAAGCCTATAGAGACTGTCCATGCACTGCCTGAGGACATAACAACAGGGTTTGCAAACTCTAATCCAATCAGGCCACTTCTGCATCACACCCTCTGCACCTCTTCAAGGAGCATTCACAAGAGAATGCAGCCATAACACATGATTGTTTATTTTCTGCACTTAGCTGCTGAACTATGCTCTTTGATTCTCTTTGATTTGATTGCTCTTTGAATGCAAATATAATCTACTACTGTACATTTGACAAATGATGCAGTATTCATACAGAGCACGCTACTACATGTATATGACACAATGCATTTGGCTCAACTCAACCTTCCAGTTTCATTGTGAGGAATAATTTGGTAGTAATACCAGCTTTGAATTAAAATTTTTCTCTTACATAAAACATTTTGATATATGATTGCATATTATTATTATTGCTTTCCTTTCTTGTCCTCCTGCCATACTGTCTGCAATGCAATTTTTTTAAAAGACTTAAACTATTTTAAAAGATTTTGTATGGATACATATCTAGGCCTATAAACCTATTTTCAGTCTCAATTTCTGTGTAAAAGTGTGTGTGTATGCAGCCCATTTTAGCTGAAAATTGTGGCCCATTTTAGCTTAACCAGCCATTTCTACCTAAAAAATCTAAGTTTATTTTATAAATTAAACTTTTTTTATTTAAAAGAGCATCAAAACATTGTTCAAAAACCTTTGCTTTGTTGGCAAGCTTACTTATAATTGCTTTAGTACCCTTATTAGTGATGAATTCAATTTTCTATGTCAGGCTCAATTACCATGTCAACAAGTGTTGAAGCAACAATGCAAGATCAGTTATTGTGATTTTCTGTAAAAATGTAAAGAGATATGATGCTACAACCTTATTTGGCCCATTTTACCTGATAGCCCATTTTAGCTGACTTCACCCTAAAGTATGATGAATGGATTCACAAAAAGGTCTGAATCTGTTTGCAATTCAGTTTGATTAATTTGGAAAGTTCACTCACTAACCAAATAATTTTTAGTGATTTCTAACACTGAAATAAAAACGGGATGTTGTATAAGACAGGAAACATAATAATGAGATTTTTGGATGAGACGTTTAATTCACTGTAGAAACCAAACTATTCGTTTATTATTTATCAGCAAAATCCTCTTTTTGTTTGTTGTGTGCAAAATCTGCCGTCATGAGCACCATGTTCGCAAAACCTTATCTTTCCACCTAGAAATCATTTTAGGGCATCATATGTGCGCTCCTAACATGCTGGCTATATTAAAAAACTAAGCAGAAACCATCACAGGAAGGAAGCTGCAGGAACCAGTTGCAATTGCAATTCACAATTGAATTGCGACAAGCTCTGGTTGACTAGTCAAGAAGAATGTTGATTATAAATTTGCTTTTATTTCACTTAGTACTAAAAAGTATCGATAAAAATAGTTAAATACAATTCAAATGCCATATTACCATATTGAGAGGAACAGCCAGCATCACCACCTAAATTTCAGATTAATCAAAAAAATGATTCATTCAATAAATGAGTATTGTGTTGTTAGCTTAGCAACATGCTAATGCCAAACTCTGCTGGAATTAGTTGTGAGTCGATTGTCCTGTGTGGTAAACATGACGAGGGCTATTTGTGTGGCACGTGGAGTTACAGCTAATGTAGAATGTTTCATTTATGAGGTTCTGTGCAGTTAGCATGTTGTTTATGTAGCATTGCAGCTAAGTAAGTTTTGCAACAAAGTAAATATGTCAGTTGTAGTCTGTAGTTGATTAAAGTAATGTATGAATTCAACTTGTACAATCTCGGCCAGTCTGATTTTTTTGCATTCACTTCACAGAGTCGAGCTAGGCTGTCTTTTTTTTTCTTTTTTTAGTTCTTGATATCAAGAACTAAGTTGTTGATATCAAGAACTAAGTTGTTGATATCAAGAACTAAGTTGTTGATATCAAGAACTAAGTTGTTGATATCAAGAACTAAGTTGTTGATATCAAGAAATGCCATTTTTACTAGTAAGAATAGCTATGGTAATGAGTTCATGAATATTAATGAGGTCTTCCCTCTTTTTAGGTCAGCACTAGCCAAAGATGGCGGAAGAACATCCATGCGCAGAAACGGCTCCTTTTTTATTTATTTGTTTTGTCAATGAAACACGAAAATTATATTATGGCTGGATTTATTTATTTATTTTTGTTAATTAAAAAAAAAGTAATTTTATTAATATTTATTTTTATTGGCCACCAAGTCCTTCGGATAGCCTAATTAAAAGAAAAATGAACAAGGCATAGGCTACATCATATAAAAATAAAACCAAAATGAATAATATAGAAAAATAACTTCATGTCGCTTTTTCAAATGTTTATTTTTTGTTTCATTACACTTTCTTCTAATACATCAAATAAAAAATACAACCAAAACGTAAAATAAAACGGATAATAATGCGTCATAGACGTTAGTAGGCCTACTTTTTTTATATATATATATATATATATATATATCGTTGTATTTAGGCTATATTGCCTGCCCAAATTCGTGAGGGCGTTTCTCTGTTTATAGGCGGTGCATTTTTTATTTTTTTATTTTTTTACTGTATGCTACATTAGGATGTATTATGTACACCAACATGTTTGATGAGCCGACATAAGGGCCTTTCCCCAGCAAACATGTGACGTCAGAGAGACGTTCAGATCATGTCTGTATAACGTCCGTCAGTTCAGAACCACTTTTGGAAGTCTACTGGACGTGCAAAACTGGTTCAATATCTGAACGTCTGATGGGGACCCGTTTTGTATGTCTGTGGACGTGCAAAACTAGTTCAATATCTGAACGTCTGATGGGGACCCGTTTTGTATGTCTGTGGACGTGCAAAACTAGTTCAATATCTGAACGTCTGACGGAGACTTTTTTTGTATGTCTGTGGACGTGCAAAACTAGTTCAATATCTGAGCGTCTGATGGGGACCCCTCTTGGACGTCTTCTGGACATGCAAAACTGTTTCAATATCTAAACGTCTGATGGGGACCCCTCTTGGACGTCTTCTGGACATGCAAAACTAGTTCAATATCTGAACGTCTGATGGGGACCCCTCTTGGACGTCTTCTGGACATGCAAAACTGGTTCAATATCTGAACGTCTCACGGAGATTTTTTTTGAATGTCTGTGGACGTGCAAAACTGGTTCAATATCTGAACGTCTGACGGAGACGTTTTTTGTATGTCTGTGGACGTGCAAAACTGGTTCAATATCTGAACGTCTGATGGGGACCCCTCTTGGACGTCTTCTGGACATGCAAAACTGTTTCAATATCTAAACGTCTCACTAGGGATTTTCTTGGACGTCTTCTGGACATGCAAAACTGGTTCAATATCTGAACGTCTGACGGAGACGTTTTTTGTATGTCTGTGGACGTGCAAAACTGGTTCAATATCTGAACGTCTCAAAAGGACCCATCTTGGACGTCTGTGGACGTATAAAACTGGTTCAATATCTGAACGTCTGATGGGGACCCGTTTTGTATGTCTGTGGACGTGCAAAACTAGTTCAATATCTGAACGTCTGATGGGGACCCCTCTTGGACGTCTTCTGGACATGCAAAACAGGTTCAATATCTGAACGTCTCACTAGGGACCTTCTTGGACGTCTTCTGGACATGCAAAACTGGTTCTCGGTTTCTGGGCACCACCATATCTCTCAGGACCTGAAGTGGGACATTCACATTGACTCCATTGTTAAAAAGGCCCAGCAGAGGTTGTACTTCCTTTGCCAGCTGAGGAAGTTCAACCTGCCACAGGAGCTGCTGAAACTGTTCTACTCTGCCATCATTGAATCCTTTGCACTTCAATAACTGTCTGGTTTAGCTCAGTTATTAAATCACTGGTACCCTCCCCACTCTCCAAGAACTGAACTCATCCAGAGAGAGCAAAAGGGCTGACGCTACAGAGCTCTGAGCACCAGAATGGCCAGCACAGGAACAGTTTCTTCCCTCAGGCAATCTATGAACAGTTAACTTTACAATAAATGTGTAATACACAACACTATTTATACATTTATTTAACACACATTATTTACATTTCCTTGCATTGTACATAACATACCTGTACACACATACCATCTTAATATCTTAATTTTTTGTATATTGTGTATTATATATCTTTTATTTTTTGCTTTTAAATATTTTTTCGGATATATTGTAATTTCCTATTTACATATTTTTATTATTTTTATTATCTGTCTTGTCACTGTCATTCTGTTTGTGCTGTGGAAGCTTCTGTCACCAAAACATATTCATCTTATGTGTAAACATACCTGCCAATAAAGGTCTTTCTATTATCATTACATTTTTAAATCACAGTGATAATGTTTGCTTTAGTTATACATAGCCTAAATGTCAGTACCCTTCATTAATTCCCATGGAGTGCACTTAAATATTCCCAAAAATTGTGCAACCCTATACATTTACTATGTATTTATTTCACTAAGACCCAGATTTGGCATAAGCTGGCATAGCCATGAACCAAGCAGATGTGTTATGCTGCAAGACATAGGCCAAATGTTTTGAATAATATTTGGACCAAAATGTACCCGGTCTTGTCCCAAGAATTTCAAATATTTTAATTTAGGTGTTTTCATACAGTCAGATAGCAATAAGTTCCATCATTCCAGCTTCAAATAAAGTCAACAAGTTTAGTCTATTTTCGCTTTTTTTGTAGTTGTTTGAAGTCTTATAGGTTATGCATAAAGCCAAAATTATATACATTCATGCCCATAAAATGGGTGTTAACTTTAATCTCAATTTGTTTTTGCAGAGAACATGAAGCTTTCAAAATGTAAAAAAAAAAAAAAAAAAAAAATATATATATATATATATATACACACACACACACACACACACACACACACACACACACACACACACACACACACACAGGAAAAAAAAATACACAGAATTGGCAAATATTTAATTTAGTCGGACTCTCCAGCAGCGTATCAAAATCGATTCATAATCGCCACGTCAGTGACGTCACACGTAACGTCAACTGAAAAGAGATTTTGTGGACACTGCCGTAAATTTGAATGCAAGCAAACAGGTAAGTAAAAACAATAAATTGTGTTTTCCAGTTGACATTAGATGCCGATGGCGGCATTTTGCGCGGGCATTCCAGGCCCATCACATTAACACAAATATCCCGATCCAGTGTCTTTTTCAGCATGTTTTGAAATTTTTACTCTAAATATGATTGTAACTAATTGGGGTTAACCTTCCATGAGACTTTGCGAACGTGGACGCACATTTTGCAGGTTAAGTATCAATAAATACTCAAGTATCTTGTTAGTATCAACGCCTAGGTCTGCATGATAATGAATAATCAATCATTGCGTCATATAGTCGGACAGAAGACCGAAAATTAACACAATTATTTTTTTTAATGCCTATTATTGGTTTAGTAATGTTAACCGAAAAATTTTAAGGCGCTTTAAGTGTTTCCAGGAGAGTAACTTAACTTATTGGGTTTGGCGCCAGTTGTGGAGTGCAACATTTAAAATATGAAACGCTTAGCAGTGCAAGTAATCTTGAAATTAATCTGATTTGTATAACTGTTATTTCATGTCAGAGCGACATATCGGAGTATTTCTCATTTGATCAACAAAGATATAATTTTATATAATTAGTTTTGTAATAACGAATATTCTTCTTCATCTCTTTCAGGTTGAAGCACAAGGCTTAAAAAGGTAAGTTTCTGTTCAAGCAGAAAACCTTATATATATGAAGAGTTCAGATGCAAAAGCCTCTAAATGCCGTCTGAAATTTTCATCTAAAATGAGCATTTCTATCAGGCTCCTATGTTTAGGTTCAGTAATAGCAATGTATAGGTCATTTTCTATGCAATTAAAGTAAAATAACTTAACACAAATATAGGAGCCTGATAAAAATGCCCATTTTAGAAGAGAATTTCAGATGGCACGTGGAGGCTTTTGCATCTGAACTCTTCACACATATGTTGTGTGTGATAGCAAGTTACACAATGCATATCATGAATGTGACAAGTGTCAGCAAATGGGTGTCCTCAAATATAATTGGATGACATCTAATTGCAACTTAAATTGCAATAAATAAATAAATTGTGTGCACAGTTTTAATAAACTTTAAATAAATTGAATGTAATAGGAACTAGCTTGACTTGAGCACATACTGTACCCCTCTTCATCATTAAACCAAAAAGGATTGATGACATTTTGTGTTTTAAGCTGAAATGAGAAAAAAAAAAAAAAGTAAAATCAATTAAATTTATAGTCAGTCTACATCACATACATCTTGACTAGTCCATTACTCTTTCAATGAAATTCTATTCATACATACAGTTAGAGCTTTGAGAACTGTTGGCATACTAAAACATTTTATTTGAAGGAAGCACAGTTCAGAATCTGACTCGGGATCAAACTGTATTACAGATGGCTTATCTAAAAGCATGGCGAAAAAGGAAAGCAGAAATGGATCTGTTACTGCATTCTGACACTGATGATGATCATGAAAGTCAGAGATCAGTGACCGATAGATCAGCCTGTGGATTACATAACAATCAGGCAGACACTACAAGCAGTTTTGAAAGTATTCATTCATTCATTGAAAGGATGCTGAATTGGATTTTCCTGATTTAGAAGAGAACTTAAGACAATGGTCTACAAAGAACAAAACCACACAAAGATCCTTAAATTAATTATTGGCAATATTAAGAAAGCAAGGACACCTGCTACCGAAGGATGCAAGGACACTCCTTGCTACACCACGAGCCATAGGATCTGAGCCGAAATGTAGTGGGCAATACATTTATTATGGGTTAGAAAAGGGGATTTAATTATTTTTGGTGTCATTTGTGTTTGTTTTTTTTATTGGTAGTAGTTTCATAAAAAAAAATGGAGGGTGAAAACATGCTAACACTTAATGAATGTGTTTTACTTCCCAGATCATGTATGCCAGAGCTGTGTGGTTGGAGCATGGTAAAGAAGTAGAGGGAACTGCGCCAGACAACTGGATTGATGCTGAAAAAAAAAATCATTAGATGGCCAAAAAAAGGGGAAAAGGCAGCTTTCCTCAATCGGCACTCCCCTCAGGATGAATGGATGACATTCACCTTGGTGAAGCGTAAAATGACTTCTGGTAAGTTTTTTTTAATGATCTAATTAGATTCTTTGCTCTTTGTCAAAATAAAAATTGTAAGGCAGCCAAATGAGAAAAATCAAGTCAAACTTAGGGGTGCTCCAATGGGGAGCTGTATCGGTTGAGCACCCTTGGTTGTGCTAGTAGTAAAGTAATTTTTATTGTAATTGTATTGTCTGTGATTTTAACCTTACAGTTAGCATTCGTGAATGCGATGATTATGACATGACGAGTCATGTTGAGGAGGCAGATGAGGAAGCAGTTCGGAGAAAAAAGACCAAACGCAACTTTGATGACTATGTTCTTGGTATGCTTCTATGATAATTTGAATCTGTCTTGAGAATCAAAGTCTATACACTAAATTAATATGGGGGCCATCAAGTTGTCCACAAAATTCTTGACGGGTATTTTCAAGAGTATCCCTACATATAGAACTTTCCAAACATGTTACATTTCTTGTCACAGTTTACCAGTTGACAGAGGATGTGACATATCTATGCTTATACTATACTCTCATGTTTTTTTTGAATAATGGGTAACCAAACAGTTGCTGGTCCGCATTGACTTTGACAGCAGGAAAAAAATACTAAGGACCAGCGACCGTTTGGTTACCCACATTCTTCAAAATAACTTTCATGTTCAAAAGAAGAAATAAGCTCATTTAGGTTTAAAACAACATGAGAGAGGACTTTAATACAGTTGCTTTAATAAGAATCAAGTGTTACACAGTGAAGTGTATATAATGCTTTATTTATATTTCTTCATTCAATTTCTTGAATGCTACTGCTAAATACACCTACAGATGCAGGGAAAGAATGTCATTAGAGCTGTCAAATGGTCACCTCCCAGAGCTTTGTTTAATCAATGTCAGAAAACTACAGTGTCCAAAACCACATCTCTTTAGTCCACTCTTAGCACACTCACCCATGCTACAGCTGTAGAGTACCACACACATGTAATTTTTAAATGTTGCATTTGTTTCTTTAGGCTCTTTACCAACCGGTTGATGGCCAAATTCAACATGAAGGGGAAGGGGAAGAAGCAGAAACTACCTCTGGAGACAACTAAAACTTATGAAGCGATTAATGGTACTCAGCATTTTCCCCATGTCATTTAAGTTTAACACCAACTCAGTCATATTCACTATCTCAGTTTTTTTCTAAATGTAGCAAAATCTAACTGTAGAAGGAGAAACGGTTTAGTCAGTTGATAGAATTTTATTTAATGAAAGTTTGTTTTCTTGCTTGTTGAATGAGAATATTGGAATCAGTGGGTCAAGCAGAAAGCTATATAATGCATTATGATGATCAGCCATGGCCACTTGATATTAATGTTATTTGTGTTTTGTGTCCACCTTCGTTGACTCAGAGTCTACTAATTGAGCCGAGATGAGCAGTGTTTCCTCTATATTATTTCTTGGCGTCACTATAGAGTTACTACCATTACAACAATCTAATACTTTAATGGTTGTGGATGAAATGGCTCAACACGAGAGCCAACACAATGATATATGAAATAAAACGTCATCATGTTTTAATTAATAGTGGCTTGATTAAGTGATGGAAATAGTGGATGATGGGCACAGAACGGTAACAAATTCGGTAAAAGTTAAACGTGAAAACTTTTTTTTTTTTTTTTAGAAGACTGTAAAAGAATTCTTGTTTACATCTTTTGAAAATATTTGTTTAAAATAGTTTCTATTATATTATTAGACTAATAAATAATTAACCCATTAACTGCTTCCATTATTTATTACATTAAAATATTTTATATTATTATAAAGATTTGAAATGTTCTGTGTAAGACTTTTCAAGGATTTTTAATAGAGTTTATTGGTAACGCAGCACTTTAAAATAGGTTTCTCAGGTAAATTTAAATGTGCATCATTTAGTTACATCAAGGGTCAAATCAAATATAAATACCACATCATAATTAAAAGTGACACACTTTTTCTGTGTTTGTGCACGCTGTACAGGTCTGTTATATAGAATGTTCACCCAATAGAGAATAGTTTTGTTCAGCAAGAAAAAATAATTAAGGAACATTAGAGGCAAGTCCAAAAATCTGTGAGTTGCACTCAAGTCGAATCTGAGATGGGTGGCCAAAACCAGAAAAGAAATCTGGCCTTGAATCTCAATTTCAATGGCAACTGAATGCTCAAAAAAAGCTTAACTAAGAAAAATATTCTGTTAGTGTTATTATAATAAAAGTATACCCAATTGGATCTTGACCTTTTTTTTTTTAAATGGTAACCTATTGAACAAACTTCAAATTCAAAAGCATTAGAGTTTAGCTCCAACCCTTGGAAAAAAAAACTCATTTGTCTGTAGCCTAAAGCCCGGGACACACCAAGCCGACAGTCGGCCATTGGGCCATCAGTGCAAGTCTGTCGGGCTAGTTTGTTTGGTGTGTTCCACTCAGCTCTCATCGGGCTCACGTCAGCGGTAGTTTGCCTAATTTGATATGTTGAATCGGTGTCGGGACTGTCGGTAAGAGAGAGAAATCTGATTGGATGCTCAGTTTAGCGAACAAGTCAGTGCCCGAGAATTAAAGTGAAAGAGATGAAAATTGGCAAGTAAATGAAGGCGGCACAGACAGAGGACTGATTTCAAACCCTATATACATTTACCGGAGGATCTTCAGGGAAAACAAATTATTCAGTTATACATGTACTTTGTACATTTATTAATTTCTCTGAGAAGTATCGAAACATTTCTCTGCAAAAAATATATTATTGGTCTGCATATATTAATGGTTTTGCCCACTGCAAACCTATTAATAAGTTGGTTTCTTTACATATTTGTAATTTTTGTTTTTGTTCAACTCTTGCAGCTGCAGTCATGAAATGGGACAAAGAAGCTACAGAGGCTACAATAAAGCATCATGCAGCAGAACATCTCAAACATGCACCGGGGAGGAAGGGAGGTGGAGGGCATACAGGTGTGGAAAATAACTGAGGACTTTTGGATGAGTACTGTAAGGCATTTGTGGTTATTTCCATTATAGGGCACTTTAACCCCCTCCCCATTTCAGACCAAATATTTTGTCTTGGGCGATTTTTTTGTTGTTGTTCACTTGAGAGTTAAATTTAGCTTTTAGAATTTTGTTTTATCAGCTTGTTAATATTTTGCTGAAAAGCTCATTAAAGATGGTTAAAAAGTACTCGCTTGTCGTTTCAAACAATTTTTTTTCTGTCCTTTTTAATTGATCAGATCACATATTTCCAATTGCAAATAAGGCTACTAAAATGTCTTTGCACACCTATATGTCTTGGACAGGTAAGGGGTATTAATTTATTATTAACAATTTTAAAGCAGTACTTCTGCACACTGCCTTTACTATGACTAGAATGAACGTCGATGTAGCAAAAGCTTTCATTCTGGCTCCTCAGTGGACATCTTTTGAACGTTAAATATTTATGTCATATGGACGTTAATGCTGAATGCTAAAAAGACGTCGCAAAAACTTTCATTCTGGCTCCTCAGTGGACGTCTATTGAACGTTAAATATTTATGTCATATGGACGTTAATACTGAACGCTAAAAAGACGTCGCAAAAACTTTCATTCTGGCTCCTCAGTGGACGTCTATTGAACGTTAAATATTTATGTCATATGGACGTTAATACTGAACGCTAAAAAGACGTCGCAAAAACTTTCATTCTGGCTCCTCAGTGGACGTCTTTTGAACGTACAACAAAGACGTTAAATTGACGTCTTTTGGACGTGTCTTTGCTCAGTGGGTCGCACCTCTTTAGTTCCAGAACTAAAGGTATAGCTATATACGTATATACAGGGGCGGAACCAGAGAATGTTGAACGGTGCTGAGGGGGTGCTAGATCAATGACGGGGGGAGCCGGGAACTTAATAGTAAATATGACCAAAACAGGTTGTTATTATTATTATTTTTATATGAATAATAAAATCACTATATAGGCGCATTTCAAATGTTTATGAGGAATGTGGGAGTATTATGCGCTTAGCCTACTGCATGGGGGCGCGCACGCAATTATTTTTATTTATTTATTTTTTCCTGAAAGAGCTTATACTCCCGTCAATTATAATAAAAAATATATATATCTTCTCTGATTATGTAGTCCGTATCGGTGCATTTCTCTATTAAAGGCACGTCCACTGTGGAGATGGGAGCCTGAGAAAGCACTAGTTTATTAATAAATAATTAAAATGTATTTTTCCCCGATGCATTCATAATCATTAGGCTACTTTAGTCGGTGCTTTGCGGCAAGCGTTATGCGTGCGTTTGAGCGCGGAATAATAGCCTACGCCTAAATGCCTAAATAATAGGCATACATAATAACCTAAATGGTTCTATATTATCAATTTAATATAGAATTAGTGCGAATAGTTGACTAGAAAAATCTTTAGTCGGGCAGGCCAACAGTAGGCTACTTGGCAGAAGGAACCAATCCATTTTTAAAATAAAATGCTGACATTACGTGCGACTGCAAATCACCTTATTGCATTGCAGTATTTATGCATGTGTTTAATGAGTCAAATGTTTTTATTTTATTTCATTTTTTATGGGGGTGCTATGGGGTGCTTTGGTTTTTCTTGGGGGTGCTGGAGCACCTGCTAGCCCCTTCCTAGCGCCGCCCATATAGGCCTATACAGGGCTCGAATTGAGGGGGGATGCGGGGGATGACATCCCCCTGGTGAAAAAAATGACAAAAAGCATCCCCTCTGTAAAACCACCATCCCCCCTTACCATCCCCGTTGGGTTATTAATTTAGTGTATTACGTAAAAATGATCATGCACATTACATGTTAAAATTCTCTACTTATGATCATTTACGAACTAAATAACGGCGATTGGCCAAGCTGCGCACAAGCGGAAGCAATTGTTTTCCTTATTTTTAGCGCAAAATGGTTCAAACGCAACTTTTGAAGTTTTTTAAAAAGAAGACAACAGAAGGTATGATTTTAGACATTCTCCTGACATAATGTAGGGACTGAGAGACGATAGGAGAGCTGACATTATCCAACTTAGAGAAAAAAAAAACATCTTGAGAGTCCAAAAGCATTCACTGCGCGATGAAGCACGTTAGAATAAAGTATGTGGAAACTATCCAAAATTCTGCTAATTTGAAAGCTATGAAAACTGTATCTCTGTATTCATCCTTTGTCTTCTTAAGATGTAATTTTATTACCTTATTTTTTTGTTAACCCTGGCAAGTCTGAGTGTATATTCTGGAATTTTTATTATTATTGTTTTTTATTTTTATTTTGTCTTTGTGTATAATTGTAACTGTACTGTCGTAATGTTTGTACTGTTTAATAATAATAAACAAGCCCATTAGAATACTGTTAGAATGCCCTTATAATTCCAGCAATGAAACAAAAAATACCTTTCTATTTTTTTCATGAAATAGAAACCTTTTTAAAAATGAGACCAATTTTGTAATCATTGTGTAAAATTAGCCACAGGATCATCACAACTAATTTTGTACTTAATATACTAAAAAGGAGTCTTTAGTACTTCTTAAGATAAACTTAAGATCGACTGTGCTATTTTGAGACACCATAAATATGAACTAAAATGCACTTTTAACATAGGCTACTACCTCTGTGTTTAAAAAATGTATTTAGTTACCACTTGTAGCACACTTGAACACATTTTTCATACACTAGTGCACTCAAGTGTAATAAATAAAGTGTAATAAAAATTATGTAATCTTGCCCATCTGGTTAATTGCTTATTGTTGTTATTATTATTATTATTGTTATTATGCTATTTTGTTATTAGGCTATATTGTTGTTGTTGTTTCACTTTGTAACAATAAATGTGTTTAGAGACTGTTATCTTAAAAGAGATAAATAAAATGGTGTCTTCATAGTACAGCACTATTTAGCCTAATCATGTCTGGAAACTTGACAAGTGTGTTTTATTGGGATAAATGTAAAAAAAAAAACACATATGATCTATGAGCATTGCACACATTGCTATGCACACTAATAATATGAAACTACTTTCGCTACACTACAGTTATACACATGTATTGCATTATATTCAATAAAACGGGGAAAAAGACGGCTTACAAGATTCCTTATCCTTATCTAGTGGATCAAATTAATATCACATCTTCCAGTTGAAATGGCTGATAGTTTAGAATTTGATTTTGGCAACGGCTATTTGAATTCAGTGAATACAATGAATTCTATTTACACTAAGTGAAAATAGCATATTTTGTTAGCAATAGATTATATTTAATAATGGGAACATTTTCTTGCAGTAATACTAATTTGATGCTGTTTATACTACTTATTGCAAGTAGTGGGTGATATCTGCACCTCAGTGTTGTAGTAGGCTACATTAGCCTATAAAACAGTAGGCTATACAATAACGTATTGTGTAAATTATATTTTTTACTACAATTATTAACTGGATGCCGCCCCTACAACTAACCCTAACCAAAACCAATAATAACGTAATTTTCCAGTATTCGATTATTTCCTTAATTTTTTTTTTTTTCTAAATGCCTTTCCTATGTGATACGGGACGTGAAAAGAGAGTAGAGAGAGGTCGGTAAAAGGCGGAATCGAACAAGGGTCAATCGCGTCAGAAATCATCTGCTGCGTGCTCTACCTACTGAGACACTGAAACTGACGGCGACCTGTGGTGTTATACAGGTTTTATTCTCCGACATGTTGGTAGGCGGAGTTATTATAAGCGGCTTTTGCCTCAATGAAAACTAAACAATTATTAAAAGTAACCTACAGCAGCTTTTTATTTTCATGAGAGGGCAATCGAATGTGCCGTTCTCTTTTGGGCTCTGTACCTTGTCGTCTATACGCCATACACATTCATAAAGAGCGGCACTCGTCATTAAATTATGCACATATCCAAAAAGGAATTCTTGATATCAAGAACTAAGTTGTTGATATCAACAATTGATTTTGAATGGAAGCCTATGGTGACATTTAACTAGTGAAAATACAATTACAGATATCAAAAATTATAGTTTTTACTAGTAGAAATGTAATTGTTGATATCAATAATTGGCATTTTAACTAGTGAAAATGTAATTGTTGATATCAAGAATTAACATTGTTACTAGTGGAAATATAATTGTTGATATCAAAAATTGAAATTGTTACTAGTAGAAATACAATTCCTGATATCAAGAATGAACATTTTAACTAGTGAAAATTAAATTGTTGATATCAAAAATACATATCCTGAGAAGAAATAAATGTCAAAACGGCTTGCCATATCCCATATAATGGTGTCCCATACAGTTGTGTGAAACTCGTGATTCTTTGTTGTAATTGGTGCATTATCACTTCAGTCATTCTACCTGAGTGCGCGTGTCCGCTGCATTGAGAGAACTCCCTCCACTCAGTCAATGCC
This sequence comes from Schizothorax lantsangensis, assembly GCA_027422415.1. NCBI lineage: Eukaryota > Metazoa > Chordata > Actinopteri > Cypriniformes > Cyprinidae > Schizothorax > Schizothorax lantsangensis. The sequence continues at coordinate 10,546,576 of CM049843.1, read as the reverse complement.
GCTTTTGTTTCTCACCTCCGAGCAGGGAGAGCCTTACTGGCCATCGGGAGCACCGGGACATTCCCGGTGGATCGGTCGAGTAGTGAGCTGATCGCCGAAGCGAGAAAGACCTCCCCCACATTAGGCACTGTTTTTAAACTTTTACAGCGAACTGCAAAAAACAAATACTCCAAAAGTGTGAATCGGCGCTATGCAATGCATCCGCCAGCCGCGCGCAATGTAAGTTAAATTGATAAACAGCAGAAGTCGCTTCATCCACTCAGATGTGACACAGAATTATTGTTATAGCCGTGTGATATATGAGAACATTAAAGGTTCTGTAGTGATGCTGTCTGAAAACAGCCACGACAATGTAAACTGCATGAAGAGGTAAACTGGAAAACACCAATACATAGACTTGTCAATTCAGCACCATAGTAATTTACCATGGTTTTACTTCTTGTGGCCACCATCTTACTGATACTAATTATAAGCAAGAACTTCTCTCTTTAGATGTTTAGTTCTAATTAATTTTAATATAAGTAAAATGTTGATTCAGTAAGAGCACGATTAAAGATAAATGTCAGTGTCTTATATAAATTAGGTGTGTATTATTTACAAATATTAAAGTTCTTAAAGGGATAGTTCACCCAAAAATAAAAATGATCATTTACTCAGCATCATGTCATTACAAACCTGTATGAATTTCTTTCTACTTTGGAACATAAAAAAATGAAGATAATTTGAGAAATCCAAGACACTTTGTATATACAGTATAAGCAAAATGATTTGGTAACATTCTACAAAATGTCTTTTGTATTCCACAGAAGAAAGTAAGTCATACAGGTTTGGAAACACATGAGGGTGAGGAAAGGATGACAGAATTTATTACAACTCAAAAAAATATTTAGGCCCAATTCTTAAGATTTATGTATTTCAGTTGCATGTAAAATTTCCATCCATTTTGATTACATATTTCTTAACTTAAACAAACTAATAAACTTTATGTGATGCAAATTTGCCAACCTTATGTAAATGAAACAAGTAAGTAACTTATAACTTATGTAATAGTAACAATAAATCCAATTTGTTTTAAATGCATAAGAAACATGTATATGTATTATTACGTAATAAACCCAATGTACTTAATGCATCAGATTTACATAATTTTTTTTATCATAAACCCAACATTTCATATATTTAATCCTACCCCACCCAATCACACTGTGCTACAACAAAATCTAACTACAACACACAAAAAAGAACAACAAGACCACCCTGTTACATTAGATCAATGTATTAATGCTTCAAAGCATTTGGCTATATGAGCTAGCAAGACATACTTCCAGTGTTCATACACTTGTGTGCAACAACAAGAAACAAAAAGTGCCTTCATATTTACATGCACATTAAGGTTAAATGCTATTTTCAAACATTTTTGACACAATCAACCATACTGCAGTAATGGATGCAAAAAACAAAAACAGCAACAACAACAAAAAACAACTTTAACAGAAAAAACATTTTTTTTAACCATTTTTAACAGAGTGCAGAAATAATATAAGCTTCCTCAAGAACTGTGCAAATTTGAGGTAGACAGATTCATGAGGTAAATCGAAGATAACAGTACTGCTTACGTTGCACTAACATTTAAAAAAAAAAAAATGGTGACATGCAATAATTTAGAAAAATAAGATAATGGTCAGAAAAAAATGCCATAAGGCTCAGGGGTTGAGTGGCTCTGCACCACAACACTTTCCATGCATGTTTAATTACATGTTAGGAGTACAGGAGTACGAAAGAAACATTCTGCATCTACATTTTAAACTTTTAACACTTAAATGGATTCAAGTACAAAAATTTGACGTCTCAAAAATGACATTATCATTACTTAAGAGTAGTTTGGTGAGAGCTCGGTTGTATCCAGGATTTTCTTCAAACGTGCACTTGAGCTCTGTTGCGTAGCTTCAGTTAAGCACATAAATCAGTCCAAAAAGCATCACACACCCAAGAGTGACATTGAAGAACTTCCACACCAACATCCGTAAGTTGGTCAACAGGACCAACACCAGCATCCTCTGAATGAAAGATGTACATACCCACTGTTGTCTGTGCAATTCCAGACTCAGCCTCTGCACTTTCAACAGACCTGGAGGATAAACAAAGAGAATGAGTGGTGTTCCAATGCCAATCACAGTGTCATATTCAGACATTTTAAGGGCACATTGTTTACAAACTCTGACATTTTGGATATGTAGACTCATTCAAATGTACACTGCCTGGTCCAAAAAAAAGTCATCATTTGGATTTAAATAAGCAAATACTGAAGAGTCTAGAATTGGATGATTATTCCAGTGATTTTTTTAAGTTTCCGGCTTGTAGTATTTTGGCAATAATTCTTTTAACACAAACTGATGCAGTGTGTAGCTTTTCATTTCTTAAACAACCATGTCGGAGGACGTACCAATGTACACATTCCAGCATGACAATAACAAAATTAATCAGGCTCAATTTGTGTAATAGTGGTTCAGTGAGCACGAGGAATCATTTTCATATATGAATTGATCACCAGTCCTGAGTTTAATTCTACTGAATGTCTTGAGGATGTGCTGGAGTCGACTTTACAGAGTGGTTAGACTCTCCCATTGATAATACAAGATCCAGGCCAAAAATAAATGCAACTCTTGATGGAAATAAATGTTGTGATGTTGCATAATGTTGTTTAAACAATGCCACAACACAGCAAAATGTTATGAAAGCTATAGGTAGTCCAATCAAATATTAGAGTGTGCAACTTCTTTTTGGACAGGCTATGTAAAGTCGACTCCAGCACATCCTAAAGACTTTCAATAGGGATTAGGTCAGGACTCTGTGGTGGACAATCTTTCACAGTTTGAGCCTGATGAATCTTGACATTGTTATCCTGGAATATAGACATGAGTACGACTTCCGACCTGGTTGTTTGAGAAATTAAAAGTCTACACACCGCATCAGTTAGGGCTAAAAGAATTGTTACCAAACACTCAACATGCCAGAAACATAATCACTTCAAGTAAAGGGTCAATCCTTAAATATCAAGTATTTACTCATTTAAATCCAGACAGCGACTTTTTTTGGCCTGGCAGTATAAAATAAGAATTAAATGTATAGCCAGTTATTTTGAACTATACTACCTTATGGAGAAGAGAGTTCTGAAGGAACTGGACACAGCCAAGCTTAAAAACATGAGCACACGTGTTGTTCCAGGACGGTCAAGAGGCTGGATATCACTTGCACTGCATTTAAAAAAAAAAAAAAAAAAAAAAAAAACATTAAACGTTGAGTACATTTTACAAGAAAACGCCATTTCAGTATTTTACTTCAAAATGTCATATTTTTTAAATTTATGAATCGATCTTTCTTTGTAATTATTTGTACTTTACTCTGCATTGCCATAATTTGTAACAGCTGCAAATGTGCTAATGTGCAAATTTCTCAAATGAACTGTAGAGATAAAGCTTAAGAAAATTGTTTTGAATTTAATGTACTTAAATATTTAACTTGTAAAACAGTTACCAATACTCAAGTTTTCATACTAACTTATTGTTACCTCTACTAAGAGATAGTGAGTTTTATCAAATCAAAAATTAGCTAATTTGCTGCATACTACACACACATGGGCAAGTGAGACTGTGATGCTAATAAGAAAATTAACATAACTATCAATGTAAATATATCCCTAAGACATTTATAATGTAAAAAGAGCAGGTTGACATACACTTACCACATATTCTTTAATGAGTGTCTCCATTGAGGTAGATACTTGGGCTCCTCGGGATGTAATTGCAGTTGATTTTAGTCTTCATTCTCAAACATGCAGAACAACAAGATCCCAAAAACACAACATTAGTCATTGATTTACTCTAAAACTAAAGTTGAGTTAAATATCTCGCTCAACTAATGCAGCAACTATACAATAAACCCTGTCAATTGGTACATTAGTATATTACAGTAATTTGTAAAGAAACTTTTAAATTGCATGTAAGGCTGGTTTTATATTATTATTGTTTTTTAAATAATATTTCTAATGATATTATTTTTCTTCACCAGTTTGCTGAAATACAAACATTTAAACAGTGGATATCATTACTTGTTTTTTTTAAGACTAATTTATTCAAAATTGCATTACATATTGAAGAACAGGTTAAGTAAAAAATATAATGAATGTCATCTAGTGCATATATTTAGCAAAATTATCCTTTTTAATTTATTTATTTATAGTTAAGTAACAAGTTTAGGAGTTTATACTCACTCAGTGGCTTTTCTTTGACATTGTTTACAAGCCGTTTCTTTGACATCTTGAAACTCTGACTGAGTGATTACTTGAGCTGTGATTCATTCCAGTAGGATGTTCTGTTCCTTTCAACACCTTCTGATGATCGTTGATGTTTATTTGCTGTAGTAACTAGAAGTAAAGAGGAAGAGATGGTCGGTTCATGTGAGTTCTGCACTGCTGCTTGTACTGAGGCACTAAAATGATCTTTCACGTTACATTTAACACCAAAACTGTATTTACTGTTTAACTTTAGTGATACAATTAACAGAATCTGAAATCTGACACTTTTTTCATATCACAAGTAATAAAACTTACTGTGATTTAATGTTTCATTAAGTTTTGTTCACGCATCAAGTGAAAACAGCATCTATCGATTCTTAGGATTTACAATGAGATCACTGTCACAATGAGAAACGATTAAAATCGAAAAACAGATTTCAACCCAGCCCTAATTAGTACCATTAGCTAGCTAGTGAAATAAACTATAGGCCATGCATTCGATATAAGTGTAATACGATATCAACCGCACTAATAATACATGTAGATACAATGAAATCTGTCAAATAATATACACTGAGTACAGATAAGATATATCTTACCTTGCAAATAGATTATGATCCAGGCTGCTCCAATGCAAAATGGTGAGGAGAATTTTTTGAATTTGCATCGATTTATGCATTACCAAAGCCGCTTTAGACACGTCATTGTGCAGTACCGCCACCTACCGACTGGAGGATGGTAAACAATTCCATTTATGTAAACCAATCTCATGCAATTTAACTAATTGTATCTGAATTGTTTCAGAGCAAGCTTTATGTAAACCCTATACATAATTTTTAACCGATTAAATATAATAGTTTTGACAGTTAACAGATTTATATTGATTCTAAGTAATCAGAGTACATACATTTTTAAAAAACGATTATTTAAATAAAATCAAATAGATGCAAATACTTAATAAAAAACTGTGCCAAGAATAATTTTTTTGAGTGTAATTCGACATTAGTAAGTTACTTTTCACAGCATCAGACGCGCGCGTGCTCACAAGATCTCCCGGTTTTTACTTGTGAGTTCAGTTCACTGGAGACTCGCTCTAAACGGTTCATTTGAATCAGTGAGTTTTCGACTCGAGAGCAGCTGCAATCGGATCATTCCATAGATCATTCCAATTCGTGAATGAATCGTTTGTTGCGATTTGCGAACCGATTTCACAGGTTCATTTAAAAAAATCAGTTTGTTCGTGAATCAGACACCGCTTCTGCGTCTCGGAGCACGTGATGTATTATAAGGAGTAATGATATGTTTTATGAAATGTAGTGAAGTAAAAAGTACGATCTTATGCTTTGGAATGGAGTGAAGTAAAAGTAAAAGTTACTCAAAATAAAACTACTCCAGTAAAGTACAGATACTTGAAAAATTTACTTAAGTACAGTAACGAAGAAGTTTTACTTCGTTACTGACCACCACTGGATAATGTTAAGCGCGAGTTTCATTTATCCGGTAATCGCGTTTGCAGTTACAACTTTAACAAGACCAACAGAGAGGTCAGGCTGAGTACCGTGGACAGTGATGAAATATTCACGTACGACACCAGCGATGACCCAGAGTTGTATTTCACAGTAAAAGACTGGTGTTTATTTTACAGCTATGTTTGGCGTGATTTAAAAGCTGGTTGCGACGATCCTCTATTCAGAGGAGAATGGAACGGTATTATGCCCGGAATGCGATACAGAGTGCTGGGGGATCATGTCAACAAGTACGCTGATGATTACGTTTACATGCTTTGTAGCGATAACACTGAAGGCCTTGTAGAATATCAGAGACCGAATCAGACAAATTTAAGATGCGATCAGAACATTGAAACCTGAGGAGCCGAAATTCAAGAGAGGCCCAAGAAAACAGGACGTCATAAATTAGATCCTAGCACCAGCCCATCTGAAGACAGCCTAACCAGCAAGCCTCATTCACAAAACAGCTTGCAACATTAAAACAAAGAAACACTTATTGATAATTCCAACAGGAAAAAGAATGTCAAATTTGGGGCAAGTAATCAAGACTGATGGTCAAGGAAATGGCCGTCACATGTAAATCTGTGATAGAAATCACGAGCTACAGACTCCCTTGGGCTGGTCTCCCCCATACAAGACAAAGACCAGACTGAAATTCCTTTGCCCAAAGAACACCTTTTTGTTCTACGCAGAACTACACAGAGACTTTCTTTTTCATAAGCACCAAAAGGACATTTTTATGCATAACTCCATATTATGTATGTAACCCACACATTAGACTATCATGTTTTAATCAAATATTATGTATATCTTTTTTAATCAATATTGAATAGCTGAATGATTCATATGTGTGTTTGGTATGTATGACTTTGAAAAATCATGCTTTAAATGTTTCTTCCAATCAATTCTTTGTCAAATGTATCATAGTCTTGTTATAGAAATCATGTTCAAAAGTATACTTTGCAAGAGCCTGTAAAGTTCGGACCTGTGACTGAACAGATAACATGTTGATTTATTGATTGGGTGGAGGAACAGAGCAACACCCCAAGCAAGGACAGTATCTAATTGGTCAAGACGTCCAGATGGGATGGTCTGAAAGCCAAGTTTAAAAACTCAGGACACCATCAAACTTTTGCTCTTAGTCCCCTTCTCTTCTTCTGCTCTCTTTTGCCACGGCGTTTTGACACTGCTCTTTGAGCGTGCTCTGGCCCACGTGCCAGGTGCCACCACAATGAGAAGAAAAACCACCTAGTCTCATTACATCCTGTTATCTTTTTTTCTTTAATTTATTTTCTTTTCCGTTGCGAGTTTCGTGTTCTTTAAATTTTGCCGCCACGCCTCATCTCCGAGTTCAACTTGAGTCTGTGACCGCCTCAAAACTTCTACCAGACACAACTCTGCATCTGGCCAACGCCCAAGACTTCACTTCAAAGACTATTGAACTTCCAGCCAATCAGCAACCTCGGGAAAACCCCTGTCTGCAACAATGATGACACAAAGGGAATCCCTTAACACAGGCAATGCAAGCAAGTAACCTCCAGATTCTAACTGAATTGGTGCATTTAATACAAATTTTAGCCTCATTGAGAAAGTCAAAGCGAGGGTTAAATAAGGGATTGAAGGTTGTTCAGGTCGATGCAATAACACATATTGCTGTAACTTGGGATATCACATTTTCAGTCTCTTAAACTCATCCTTTCCTTACTTTCTCTCTTTCTGCAACGTGTGAATGTGTGAATGCTTGTGTTCATGTGTTAGATTAGTTTACATGAATTAGATTTATCAAATAAAGCCTTATTTATATTGAAAAGAGAAGTATCTTGTGTTTTGTGCTCACAAGTTAATGTAATCTGCCGATCTTGTTACTGTGCTATTAAATAGTGTTTTCACTATATTTTGGATTGTAATATCCAGTGCAGAGTTGATTGTTATACGACTCGTTCAGTGAATAGCAGCCATAAAACTGTGATTCTGTTCAAATTCCCTATAAAATCATAAATCATTCCCTTTGAACTTAATTAAACTGTTTCCCTTTAAATTAAATATTACTTATTACGTTTTTACGTTACAGCCTACCTGAGCGCGTTTGGCCGGAAGAGGATCATCTCAAATACTATAGCATTAAATTCTTGTTTTAATGGAAAGATGTACCTGCGTTAGAAGATATATTTGGAAAGATTGACAAATTGTTTAAGTGGTGCGAGGCGTTTTACAGATACAACAACATAAAAATGAAATTGTTTCACCCTGAATGGTGTGTCTCCAGCCGGAGAGGAGTTCACATAGCTCCGCCTACATTCTATAACCATTAAGTAAAGACCGACAGGACTCTCAGAGGAAATAGGCTTCAGCCACTAACACCATCAACATGAGCCAAGAAAATGCTGCAACACCTCTTAGTTTTGTATGCGACGACACCGTGTCCGGTGCGGGGTCGTCTACGTCCAACGTTACCTGGCTGAACAAATTATGTACAGAGCTGGGATACCATAACCTATCATTCCTGGCAAAATACGGGCCACCTCAAGCTGCAACCTCTGATGTTGCCTCGGGTGCCGCAGTCTCTGATATCATCTTGGATGCGGTCGACGGGTGCGTCGGTGTAACCGGTCATAAAATCATTAAAGCCGTTGTTGGGATCATTCTGGAACATCTGGTTGACAGGCAGTTAAGAAAAAAATTGCTACGGTTGCGAGATCGATCATCCTTCGCAAACACAACATTCATGTCTCTATGAGGCTCCCGCGTACTATTTTCTTGGGTGTTTTGAAGAACTGAGGGGTAAAGTGTGTAAATCTGATCTAAAACTCATTCTGGCCCGAACCTTGAAATTGTTCGGTTTATCGCCGCACCTCCAAAGGATTCAGGGTGTTGTCAACGCTGTTCTGTGTGAGCTCAGATATGAGATGTACATAGTGGGAGGATTGGCTGAACTCAGGACAAAGCTCGTGGATGAAACCTGCGAACAGGCTTGGTACGATGCTGTTGACAGCTGGAAGAAAAGCGCACCTGTGTATTCCGACTAACCTGGGGGGCATGGGAAATCTCTGCAACACAACCCATCTGACAAAACTCTTATTTAAACAACGAATTAAGAGAGAAATAATGTGTTTATTGTATAAGATTATTGATGATGAGAGTAATTGTTATGTGGATAATAAACGTTTAATGAAATTAAAAAAATCAAATGATTGGTATGTACGGGGTATGTCGAATGAGTGGAACGTTATAACAAATCAATGTATCGCAAAGGGGTATGATCCCCGTATGACCGTTAAAAACATTCTTGAAATCATGTCTGAATCTGAAGAAAATCTTAAAATAGGTACCATTTTATGTCTTTGTACTTATGTAACCGATGTGTGTGCGATGCTGTTGTCAAGAAACGAATTGATGGATGTGTGTAAAATTGACACATTAGTTGAATATATGATGGAGAAAAATAGTGTAATGTGTGTGAAATTCCTTAAATATCTAGATGATGTATGAAATCATTCTAATATGATTTATTATCAGTGTTGAAACTGTTGTGCTGCTTAATATTTTGGAAACTTTTTTCTTTGATTAGGCTAAAAAGTTAAAAAGAACAGCATTAATTAAAAATACTAATATTTTCTAACAATATAAGTCTTTACTATCACTTTTTATCCATTTAACACATCCTTGCTGAATAAAAGTATTAATGTAAAAAATAAATAAATAAGAAAGAAAAAATGTACTGACCCCAACCTTTTGACTAGTAGTATATATTGCAACACAAAATTTCTATTTTGAATAAACACTGTTCTTTTTAACTTTTTATTTCTCAAAGAATCCTGAAAAATATCACAGGTCCCAAAAAAATATTAAGCAGCACAACTTTTTCCAACATTGATTATAAATTAGCATATTAGAATGATTTCTGAAGGATCATGTGACACTGAAAATTCAGCTTTTCTTCACAGGAATAAATTATATTTCAAAGTATATTAAAATAGAAAACTTTTATTTTAAATTAAATTTTTATCAAAAAATACAGCCTTGATGAGCCTAAGAAACTTCTTTAAAAAAATTACTGATCCCAAGCTTTTGAACGCCAGTATATTGTACTGGAAAAAAAAAAATTCTCATGTAACCTAAAATGTACATTATTTAGCTACATCAAGGGTCAAATCAAATATAAATAGCACATTAAAGATAAAAGTTACACACTTTTTTTGTGTGCACGCTGTACAGGTCTGGTATAAAGAATGGTTTTGCTCAGGTGGCTGAAATGTCCGCCCAATAGAGAAAAGTTTTGCTCAGCAAGAAAAAAAAATAGAGGAAACATTGGCTCCAACCCTAATCAAATACACCTGATCCAGCTAATCAAGGTCTTCAGGATTACTAGAAACTTCCATGCAGGTGTGGTTTGGAACTGGTTGGAGCTAAACTGTGCAGAGCTGTGGCCCTCCAGGAATTGAGTTTGAGACCAATGCTTTAGATAAACTTGTTTATTTTTATTTTTATTTTTTTTACTTTGTCCTATTGCAAGGTTTGTTTGAGCTGCACTCTCTACTGTACAGACTTACATTTCCTTCAGCTGGAGACTTATTCATTTCACTTTTGGTGTGAAAGTGTTTTTAAATTTACAAAAAAAAAAAAGTTCTATATCAAAAACAAACAAGCAAGCCCAGCCCAGATGAGAAGAAAGTAGCTCAAGAGTAATGTAATACATTGTGTTCCATACAAGTATTTAAGTTACTTTTTTAGGGAGTAACTCAATATCGTAATGCGTTACTTTTAAAATCAACTTTCCCCAACACTGGCTATGATGTATAAAGACAAAAATTTTAAGTTTCATGGATATTTATCTTCAAATTGGTGCTGTTGAGATGGAAGACAATCAAGCAGATGAGATTAAAGGTAGAAGTTTTATTGAGGATTACAGACAGGTGGAAAAAAACACCAGTGTATTTCTTTCCTCAACTGTTTTTGCACATTTACTACTCCCATTAAAAAGTTTTTTTTTTTTTTTTTTTTTTAAGTTCAGTGCACATGATAAGCACAATTACACACAGAGACATGCATGAAGAACTGCATATCTTCAAAAGTATGCTGGTCTTCAAAAGTAGTTGTAAGATAGCTTGTTTTTTTGCACTTGAAGACAAAGAAAGGCAGAAAAGAAGAAGTGAACAAATGATTAGCAACATATTGTAAATCTTTGTGAGGCTCTATTTAGCCTGTCATCTATACATTAATTATGCCCTCATCATAATGTACAGGCCATTCTCGATCACACCCCAAAACAATGTAACGAGTGGACTTCTTCCCTCTATATTTACAATTTGGGTGTCTCTGCCCACTTTGTAATTTACACGTGACCACAGGAAAAGGCTGGTTGCTCTTAAACAGATTATTTCCCTGTGGACTTCCACCATTTCTTCCGCAAACTACTTTAATATCATTTTTATTTGCTTGTATGAAGGTATTAACTTTCTTGCAGTCATTTGCAGTTCCAGAGGCAGTGATGTCTCTCTTACTGATTTCTTTGTCACAATCTTGCTCGCTCACATGAGGACCGAAATGCTGATTGAGGAACTTTTGATAACGGGGATTTATATTATCTGGTTGACCATAAGCAGTGAAAGATGCAGCCAAGACCAGCAGCAGAATCACAGCAGACTGATGGATCTCCATGACCTGGTGAACAACACAAACATTGAAACACCTTCTACTGACATTTGACTTACTAAAGCAGTTTGTTTTTACTTTCATATAGTCTATCTTAGTTACTTTACTTTAACACAGCAGTGCACATTTTTGTACATTGATGGTCCCTTTGTCTTTCTTTGTTTGTACTTTGTTTCATCTGCACCAAGACAAATTTTCTTTTATATGTTATACTTGCTGAGTAAAGTTATAAAGTTCTTACCTTGTTGTTCTGGGTAAGTGAATACTTGTCCTAACTGTTGCCTGGAGGCTTTGCAGTAATCAACAGTTGTGTGGAGCAGTCGCAGTGCAGGATCCCTGGAGAATGATCAAGCAGACAGAGAGATCCAATGTGCTACCATGACACTCTCAACTTTATTAAGGAAGATGGGTCATATTTATATTCATAGAGCAACATGATGGACTGGGCATCCAATCAAAGTACTCAGAGGTCAGACAATACCCTATATGGATGACAAGTAAGGTGTACAAGGAAGCAAAAAATGCATAGCAGTGATTTTTAACTCCGTTGGAAGTAGTCTAATTCTGAATCATACATGATCCATGGGTGGTGTCCATTGCAAGTGACGTCACTGAAGCCACACCCTGGGTTTGCCAACCACCATAAAACATCTAATGAAGAAGAATAGGAAGCCCCACCCTTCTGAAACTTATGCTGCGTTCACGCCATGTTGTAATTACCGTAATTCCGAGATAACAACACGTGATGTTCAACACTGGGGATTATCCGTTTCTATAGCAAGTCAACAAAATGAACCTGCGTGAAAGAATAGGCTTGTTTGAGATGCGCCTCGCCTTGCCTCGCCTGAAGTGTAGGCGAGAGTAGGCAGCTGCAGTGAGGGGAGGAGTGAAATAAGCACAGTCAAGACCAGAGGCGTGTCAGGGTATGAGTGATAGAGGACTCAGATGCAGAGTTGAGAACGGAGAAACTTTATTTCTCGCCACAAAAGAACAAAATAACACAAACAATATTTAACAGCTGCTAGGAAAGCAGAGATTCCAGAGCTGGCCGGCAGCGTCTGCGGACTACACAAGCTGCTGGAGCTCTGTGCTTCGAGCAAGGACAAAACAATCTACTCACGACAAGGAACAGGAAAGTAGGGACATATAAGGGAGTGGGGGAATGAGCGACAGGTGGGGGAGAGTCAGCTCGTGATCCGTGCACTCCCGCTGCACCATCAGCGCTGATTGCCCAGACCACGAGCTGCCGAACCTGACAGGACAACACAGACATCAAGAGAAGCTGGGAAGGCACCCTGAACCATGACAAGGCGTCATGTATGGGATCATTTTCCCGCCAAAAGTATTGCAGTCACGGATAAAAAAATAACAAGCGTGAAAACAAAATTTAAAAACGCAAGTAAAAATATATTGCACAAGATTTAAAAATGAAAGCAAAGTTTTCAGAATAGCAAGCAATGGTCACGAATCGAAAAATAATAAGCGTAAATAAAAAAATGAATAACGCATTTTTAAAACTAATAAGCATGAATCAAAACTTTAAACACATTTAAAATCATATTGCACAAAATTGAAATATTAATGCAAAATTATCTGACTTTAGCACAAAATCATGTTTTCCTTGGTTATATTTCTCAGTTTTTTCTGCTCTCATAAATTTTCTGCTCATATTTTTATTTTTTGTATGCTTATGCTGTTTTTCCCTTCGCGCTTGTTTCCATGTTCTGCGCTTGCTTTCCCAAATGTTGCAGTTAGAGTTTCATGTAAATCAGTGCGGGCTCAAGCGTCTTCATTGGTCCAAAAGTTCTTGATTGACAGCTCCTCCTCAGCCAATCAGTCGAAGAGGGGCGGTGACGTCACTCCAGTGCGCCTCATTAGCTGCCGATGCTCAGTGTTCTGTTCACTTGTACAGATGAAAATGGATTACTGTCAGCTGGGAAACATATTTCCGTACAGGACACTGTTATATGTGTCTGTCTGTCACTGCTGTACGCCTGCCTGGCGATCCGTTAACGTTAAATGAGTAAATTGGTAAATTAATTATGAATGAATGAATGTAATGTTTTTGCATTGACTAGGCTAGATTTGACTACTGATCAATGAAAGCGATAGTGTTACAGAGGAGACAGTTACAGATGCCAGGTGGATTTGATATACACAATGATTCATTTGCATAAGATTCATTTGTATATTGTGTTTATTTACATAAACACAATATGCAACAAGTTACATATATAATTGCATAACACTATCATATTAATGTTTTAAATATATAAAGTTACAATACAGCAACAATATGAAAGTAAAACAGCCAGCAGGTGGCGGCAAGGATCTTTAGAGTAAGACATTAAATCATTCATTCAAACGGCAGATTCATTCAGTGAGGAATAAAGTGAATCATTCAATATGAAAGGCTGCTGTGGCTTTGTTTGGACTCTTCATCAAAATAGAGCAAAATGAGAAAATAGTTACAATATTAAACTCACTCAAATTTTCCTTCTTGTTATATTGATTATACTACAGTTCAATAAAGATTTTCAATGGAGCTGATATTCGGGGAACACACTCTTCCTGATGTGATATTGCTTAATTGTATGTCATTTTCTAATCTCAGAGTAACACAAAATGTGATAAATCTTACAAAACCATCAACCTTATCAATTACATACTGTGCATGAAAGAAAACGCTGCAAATAGCTGTTTACAAAAAACAATACATGACAACAAAAAAAAGCTAAATATTGCCCACATGAGCAATATACAGCAAACTAAACAATTGTGACTGGGATGTATTATTATCTCATATTATCTTCTCCTAACAGTAATAACCATAAGACTTATTATTAGTCAGGTATGGGCGAGCAAGACACATATAACGGTGACTTCACGAGGCCGGTGCATACAGGTGAATATAACCACGACGGGTCATAGGACGGCTTATTTAACGTTAACGGATCGCCAGGCAGGCGTACAGCAGTGACAGACAGATACATATAACAGTGTGCTGTACGGAAATATGTTTCCCAGCTGACAGTAATCCATTTTCATCTGTACAAGTGAACAGAACACTGAGCATCGGCAGCTAATGAGGCGCACTGGAGTGACGTCACCGCCCCTCTTCGACTGATTTGCTGAGGAGGAGCTGTCAATCAAGAACTAGTGGACCAATGAAGACGCTTGAGCCCGCACTGATTTACATGAAACTCTAACTGCAACATTTGGGAAAGCAAGCGCAGAACATGGAAACAAGCGCGAAGGGAAAAACAGCATAAGCATACAAAAAATAAAAATATGAGCAGAAAATTTATGAGAGCAGAAAAAACTGAGAAATATAACCAAGGAAAACATGATTTTGTGCTAAAGTCAGATAATTTTGCATTAATATTTCAATTTTGTGCAATATGATTTTAAATGTGTTTAAAGTTTTGATTCATGCTTATTAGTTTTAAAAATGCGTTATTCATTTTTTTATTTACGCTTATTATTTTTCGATTCGTGACCATTGCTTGCTATTCTGAAAACTTTGCTTTCATTTTTAAATCTTGTGAAATATATTTTTACTTGCGTTTTTAAATTTTGTTTTCACGCTTGTTATTTTTTTATCCGTGACTGCAATACTTTTGGCGGGAAAATTATCCCATAGTCATGCCCATTGTTTTCTTCACTCGCTCGCTGACTGAATATCTCTTTCTGGCGAATTCTCTCGTTGGAAACAACAAAGTGCAAATGTGTGTACGAATTTGTAAGATATTAATTTCATAGTGTAAACAGCTTCAGTGATTTTAATGGGAGTTTTTGAGAGTGCTTGAACTCCAGACTGTCAGTGAAAATGTTCTTTGATAATGTAAATTTTCTTTGCTCTCTTTCTGTACAATGAAAGTGTTACGATAGTTATGATAAGTAGCCTAACTCACAATGTTTTTATTCACATTAACTTTCAATGTTAAATTCACATTAAATATAAAGTCAGTCATATAAAAAATATGTTATGGTATGACACCCATATCTGTTACTTAAGTAAACAGACAGGTTTTTATCTATAGTTAATAGACTACATTATTAGGCTACTTTGACCATTGCCTACTATAGCTCAACTAACAGGGTGAGAATCGAGATATTTCACGATATAGTTAATGCGTTTGGGAATGTTTCGAATAAAAAGGAAAAAAATAAATAAAACATAAGTGACATTGTGGCTGCTGTGTGTCACATGACGACCCCCCCTCCCCCTCGTGCCCCCTCAAAAATAATGAGTGCATGACACCCCTGGTCAAGACGGACAGTTCTGCCCTCTCGAAATAGAACAGATACTACGAGATCAAAGGAGAATTTTGCGTTATTCTCACTCATGTGCTGTGCTGGTGATAAACATGATATAATTTCAGCTCTGTTGTTTTTATATGAAAATACATGTGATGAAGAAGACACTCAAAGTGTTTGCTATTTAATTCCATATGAAAAGCGTATTTATCATTACTTTAATACAAACAGGTATTTTAGATTTTTATAGAAATATGACAACTATCACATATCTCGCACAGAGATCGCACTGTCATAGTGTTTGGGAATATTCATTCATAATTTAAATACATAATCACATGAAATCAGATAAAAATAAAACATTTTAGCAGAGAATGCAGCATCATGGTTGTCTGAACCAATGAGCATTAAGCTGTGTCATCAGTCAGTTGTTTCCCATCATGCATTTGATCAGCGCAGTCGGTGGAGAGTATGGAAGCATATGTGTAGCAAAATTCAATTTGCAATGTAATATGCAAAATGTCAATGCAATATGTAAAATGGCAATGTATTTCTGTATTTAAATTTACATTTTCCCATACATACTGTATGTGCAACATTTAGTGCAAAATGAAAATGAAAATTCAATTATATAATTTAAGTTTGCCATTTTCTACACTAGTTTTAATATGCATATTAAAAACATATTTTAAAGCTTTATAAGTTGCAAAATTAAAATGAAAATGTATTACCCAAATTGATTAGATATGTTTAACATGTCCAAGCAAAAACTGTAGCAAAATGATCATTTAAATGCTGTTTTTCCTAAATTGGAAAGTGGACATGGAAAATAGATGATTCAAATGTGAATGGACTGAACAGTTTGTGAGTGATACCATCTTTGTTATGGATGTTGGTTCGCAGTGAGTTCACAGTTTTAATGTAAGTTTGCTTTAATTTATTTTAAAGATCTGAGGTAAAATATCTATTGTTCTTTCACTATGGCTATAAACCTCACTCAAAATAATATTCAAACTCCCATTAGACACTTTTAACATTGAATAAAGCACATAATCATTACCTGAGATTATCACTGTCATATTTTGTATGTTGTTCCTGCCGCGACGTCGCAGAAAATAAAAACCATTTCTAAAATAGAATTCCGTGTCGCTGCTTATTGTCACGTGTCGCTGTCGCGGGTGGTTAGGACAAAAATTACATTGAAAAGATACTTTTTATCGCGTCGCGTCACGTCTGGTTGACACACGGTGTTACAGTTTGATCCGCCCAAAAAAATCTAAGTATAAAAATATTAGGTAATATTATAAAAATGCTGACAGATCTAATAATTGAATCTGCAATTGGGGAAAGTGGAAAGAAGAGATCCAGTCTGGAGATGAGCAGGAACATTTGATAGGCATGGCAGACGATCCAGATGTTTTGTTTGTTCATTTGATTTTAATATTCAACAGGCAAAGTTCTTCTGTATCTAAATGCAAAAATGTTCATAATTGTTTGAATAAAACAGACTACTGGGGGAAAAATCGGAATATTTATCTTGTGACTATTTTAACAAAAGCAACAATAATATTATAATTGTAATAATAAGAATTATATATATATATATATATATATATAGGTCAGTGGCCCTTGGCTTGGTATTGTCGGCAGAATTCAGCCCTCGGCGAAAACTAATTGATGAACCCTGGTTTAAACTATACATCAATTTTTATTATGTTTTTGCCTTCCAAGAAAAGTTTGTCTGCATTGTATTTTCTGAGCACAGCCTGGGAGAAGCTGGGCTTCATCTTCTGGGGCAACGACTTTAAATTCTGGGAAGAAATTCAATTTTAAAAACTTGTGAGTGGCTTACTTGTAGTACTCTCTGCATATTTAGCTGGGATATGGGGCACCAAAATGTACATACCTTGGATTATGTTACTTGCCTTCCAGCAAAAAGTTTGTCTTTAAAGTATTTTCTGAGTGTGCTAATGTCTTTCTCCTGGGAGACGTTGGGCTTTACATTCTGGAGCAGGGACTCTGCATTCTGAAAAAAAACAACAACAATACTACTTAGAATGGCTTACATATAGTTGTCTCTACATATTAATCTGGGATAGGATGGCACAGAAAAAGTTACACCTTGGATTTAATTCTTAAGACCAATTCTAAACACAGTCAACATTTTAAAGATGACGACAAAAAAAAAAAAAAAAAGAGCAGACGCTTTTATCCAATGTGACTTACAAATAAGAAAAAGTAACCAAAACTAAAAGTGAAAACTCTGTAAATACTATAAACACACGTTGAAGAAAATAAAGAAATTAAATAAAATTGACAAATGCATACAACAACATTTCAATACTAAACATTTAAATGAAAGCTAAAAACAATTCAAAATATTAAAACAACAAAAGGTAAGAGTATAATAATGCTTCTAACATAACACTAAGCCAAACACCAAAAAAACAACTACATGTGTACAGCCATACACATATACATATACATACATCAAAAAAATAAATTAAATATATGTATTATTTCATTTTCATGTAGTATGGAGTACTAAATAACTCAAATTAAATAAAACTAAAACTGAATAAACAACCTATACAGACATCAACACTGAGCCAAGCGCACATGTTTTAAAACAACAACAACTTACTTGCACATAGTAAGAAATGGTTATAAAAACTGAAACCTAAGTAAAACAAGTAGTCGGAAAGAGGAAAAATAAAAAGCGATACTTATATCCTTTGCAGGTGTCCCTGCCTGGTGGAGTCGATGGTCTTTACTCTTCGGTCTTCACACGACCGCTGCCGCGGTAAACTAAGCTTTTTATACCCATCTAACAAAATACTACTCCAATTCAGCTGCACACACTTTCCTGATTCATCACAACAAATGGCCAAGCAAGCACCGGACACTGACAAGGGACGCGATACACTACGAGACCAACAACAAAGATTCCTGTTCTGTTATGAACAGAGTTGAACTTTAATCTACAGAAACATGATGAGAAACAGTTTCACACTCGGACAGAAAACCAACAGAAACACAATGATCATATTTAACACTGACATTCACAAGATTAATCTAAAACGTACTCTCTTTTTTTTTGTTTAGAAATCGATACTTTAAATCAACATAGTAAAAAAAAAAACTATTCAGTATTTTTAAATCACTAATCTATGACTTGATTCTCCTCTTCAATTTTCTGTAAAAAAATTGCATGATGTAAGAAATAATAATAAAATACACTTTTATGAAATATTTAAAATATTATTTTTAAAATATATATTTTGTAATATATAAAAAACAACTATATCAGTGGTTTTGGGGGGAAAGTAATATAGAAATGTAGTAATAATAGCACGAACAGCACAGGCCTAACTAAATTAGAAACATAATAGGAAAATATAAAATTACATAAATTTCATGATTGAATTTGTGTCACAGTACAGTAGTTTGAGTTTCATCCTCCTGTTTTTTTTTTCTTTTTTCAGTTATTTATTTTATTTTTTATTCATTTTTCATTGCTGTCTGTGATTGTGTTTAACATACTTTATTACTCAATTATTATGATATATAACATATTATAATATCTTATGCTTTTTTAAAGTTGCTTTACAAATGTATTCCAGTTCTTACTTGATCATTATTGAGTCAAAAACACAAGTACACACCACTCTACATCTGACTCACTGAAATGATACAAACACTTTAAAAAATCTATGTACTAAAATGTATTTGAAATCCATTTATGCTAAGTATACTACAAATACATTTACATATTTATGTACTTAATAAAAATACCCTGCAATTGTACTTTTAGTATACTAAACTGGTATAGGCTACTTACAGTCTGCTAAATTGGAACAAATAAATTTGTACTTATGCACTTTAATTGTGCGGAAGTAGTGCTGAAGTCCAACTAAAGATATAGTTTAAGTGAAACTGTTATGTTCCTACGTGTGTTTTGTGCATATTGTTTCTTTTTCTCACTCTCCTGTCTTTTTGTGTTACTTTGTGCTCCGCTTCTAGGTCGGTGTTTATTGAAAGTGACGTGACATACGGCCAAGTATGGTGACCCATACTCGGAATTACTGCTTTGCATTTAACCCATCCAAAGTGCACACACACAGCGGTGAACACACACACACCGTGAACACACACCCAGAGCAGTGGGCAGCCATTTTATACCGCGGCGCCCGGGGAGCAGTTGGGGGTTTGGTTCTTGCTCAAGGGCACCTCAGTCGTGGTATTGAGGATGGAGAGAGAGCGCTGGACGTTCACTCCCCCACCTACAATTCCTGCCGGCCCAAGACTCGAACTCGCAACCTTTGGATTACGAGTCCGACTCTCTAACCATTAGGCCACAACTTCCCCATTGGCTGCCTCCACTGCCAATCATCATTCTGACGTCATGATGTTCTGCCAATCTGCTGACATGCCAGCAGTATTTGAGGACTCCAGTTGATTGTGTGTGTGTGTGCGCCACGCCAGCGTACCTTGTACTTCGACGCGGTCAGCAATTTTGCGTTCGATGACAGTTGTCTCCCGATGCTTAATGTATCTTGTCTTATGGAGTCATGCTTTGTGTTGTGTGATTCGATCTATTTATAGATTTGCTCTTTGGCTATTGATTTGTATCGAATTATTCGTAAAAGATAACGCTGATGTCCATGTTGGAGTTTCAGTCTTATTACGTGTCAAGTTCAAAGTTAAGAATGCATTTTGGTGCATCGAGCTACTTAATCAAATACGCCTCTTTGTGATAATTTGAATACCTTGCCAATCGTTGTTATAATATTGTTAGTTTTGTTTCTTTATTAGGTTAGTTTGTACTTTGTTAGATTAGATTTGTGAGTGTTACGCCACCCTTGTATTTTTGTTTGTAGTTTATAGGAGTTTAGTTTGGGCGTCGTATATGCTGAAGATTTCGGTGTTATTTTCATATTTATTTTTGTTAGTCAGTTTAGAGGTTAGTTATAAGGATTGTTTTGTCTTGTTTATTTCTTTAATTTGGGTGACACTCCTGTTTCTTTTTTGTTTGTTTGTTGAATTCCATTATTTTTCCATTTTACAAATATTTGTATCTTTCCACAACGTGTCCAGTAAAGTCTTTCAAAATACTACTTTTCAGTATCATCTTTGATCTGCACCACACTCAGTAACATTTGTCTCACTTAAATGTTACGGTATCATCCCTCTTTAACATCAAGCACGTAACAGAAACTATTGCTAGTATACTTTAGGTACACTTTAAATATCTTACATTTAAAGACTGATATTATTCAAATATCATACAGTCCTCTTCAATAGACACACTAAAATACATTTGAGGCTTAATATTAAGAAATGTGCATTATACACAAATGTGCAGTACTACAAATAAAGTTCAATTATTATTTTTATATCAGTAAGTCTCGGGCGCTATGTCAGTAAATATGTTAATAAATTTGAATTATACTTAGTATGAAATAAATGTATTTTAAATATATTACTTTTTTTACTAGGGACACAACATTAGAAATAAATGATCTTACCAATTTATGTGATTCATTCATAGAACGCTGAATCATGAAACATAAAAACAGTGATCTCGTCATCACAAATTTGACCTGTGTGAACAACAGATTAAAAGGTAACCCTAGTGAAAAAAAAGTATACTTTATTGTATTTGTAATATATTCCCTGTTTTAATAGTACATTGCAAATATACTAACAAAAAAAATTACTATTTTTAAATTTACAAAAAGTATATTAGCAGCATGCTTTTAACTATTTTCACAATACAACTTTTAACACACTTTAAAATAATTGTAATTTAGTATATTTTCTAAAAAAATATACTTGAATTGAAAGTTCTGTTTATTTTTTATAAGTATATTTTTTTTGCACTTTACTTTAAATATATTTTATGAATATTTTTTTAACTGTGTGCTGAAAATGATTATTGTAACAATGCATTGAAAGTATACTTTCAAAGTACATTATTAAATAACCTGAAGTTGTAGTATGTTTTAAGTCACATTTTTGAGTAATTTTTAAGTTTACTTCTTCATGCTTGGAATTCACTTCATTACTTGGGCATACATTGCTTTCAGAAAGTAATAAAACAAATAACTAAAGCAAATAAATGAAGCGAATGCATTATAAAGTGTACAGTCAAGTAATCACTGTCTATATGGCAAGGCCAAAAACTGAAGTTCACTCACTCTGCATTAATATTATATCACTGCATTATTATAACATATCATTATAAATTGGATGGAGAAATAAAGCTGAAAAACAATTGTCATTGATATCTGTATAAAGCTGCAGAAGTCGTTCCCCAGGAGGTTTTTGTCTCTTTCAATATTGTTTGGAAGTGGAATGACACACAGTTTGTCCTTAGACCTAATAATTAATTACACATTTACATTTGAGTGATTGTGGATGGACAGCAAATACATATGAGACACTATGTAAATGTTCAGGATATATTTAGCTGAACATCTCTAAAAAGAATTTCCTCCACGCACGCTCTTTAGCTAAAACACAGAATCTGTGGTGGATGCAGAAGATGCCTCATCCTCACACTTGAAAGACACCAGGGTCATCATTTCACAGAATGTTCCATCACTTAACAGAATTGTTTCTCTTTTTGTTATGTGTTATTACAGGAATGATAAAGAACACTGCTCACTAAAAAAAAAAAGAAAAAAAAAAAAGATTTTTGATGCTGTTCACTTTATTTAAACAATTCCTTTTGATTTAACACCATATATCAGGTTTCTCATTCAAACATAACTGCACTGAACAGACTGGAAACAACCTTTTTCTGTTACTTACTTTTTAAATAATGTTTTTGGAGAAAATATGTTTATAGAGTATAGGACTGT
Organism: Schizothorax lantsangensis; assembly: GCA_027422415.1. NCBI lineage: Eukaryota > Metazoa > Chordata > Actinopteri > Cypriniformes > Cyprinidae > Schizothorax > Schizothorax lantsangensis. Next base: position 10,523,996 of record CM049843.1, on the reverse strand, counting down.
AGGTTATTATAAATAATTAAAAGCTAATCAAATAAATACATAAACAATAGTAAATATATTTAATATTTACTAATATTTACTATTTCACTGGGGAAAAAAAATGCTTCATTGAATTTACTACTTTTTTTTTAAGGAAAGTGGTTGCAATCAATTTATTTTAGCTACATTTAAATAAACAAATTTAGTTTACTAACTTTCAACATTTTTATTTAAATGTAGCTAAAATAAATTGTTTGCAACCACTTATCTTATTTTTATAATAAAATATTATTTTTTCAGTGTACATAAATCTTTCATATTACGCCTACATTAAGCCTTTTTAATGTAATAACTTTTAGGCTATGGCAAAATATCTTTAGTGTTTCCTAAAAAGATTCAAAAAACTTTTTCTAGTCAGCCCGTCCAATCACAGCTGAGCTGAGCTCACTTAAACTCAAAGAGTAAAAGTAACATTAAGACAAACCCACCCATTCACTATATTGCAATAGTTTTAAACCGTAGTTAATCGTTATTTATGATCCGCTTCGTCAGTTTCATCTAGCACATCCATGTGATGCTAATTAAGTTTACTAATGCAGCTGAAACCCCGGTAAACAAAGCGGCTCGAGGAGCATTTATGATGGCTGTTTTGATAATGTTATTTACCATTTCAGACTGATATTTGCTCCTCACATTTTTTAATTTGAAACTCATACTTGCATATGTTTTTGAAATCAATCTTTTCAGAGCAAAGGCAGCGTGGAGTGCTGGGATGTCAAAGTCAACAAGATGACTGCAATACTACAGGCCTAATGTGAAGTAAGCAAACTTATGCGCCATCCAGAAGCTTGCGTTCTGCAAGTGAACGACGCCTTGTGGTGCCATCCCAAAGAGGTACCAAATCACTCTCACGGACCTTTTCCTGGACTGTGCCCAGCTGGTGGAATGACCTCCCGATCTCAATTCCAACAGCTGAGTCTTTAGCCATTTTCAAAAAACATCTAAAGACACATCTTTTTCGCCAGCACCTGACTAACTAATACTAACACTTACCTATTCTATTTAATTAAAATGAAAAAAATAAAAAAAATCCTAGCTACGTGTACTGTGCTAGACTAACTGAGACTTGTCATGGCACTTGTATACTGTTGCTCTCTCGATGGTCTGATTGCTTCTATTGTTCTCCTCATTTGTACGTCGCTTTAGATAAAAGCGTCTGCTAAGTCATTAAATGTAAATGTAAGTAGACTTCACATTGATTTAACTGATGGGTTTTAGTGTTATGCGAGATGTAAACCATCATTTTCTGAAAGTTTTTTTTTAAGTATATTTCTTAATTTTTGGATGAATTGCTATGCTTGTATTCTTCTGAAGCAGTACAATACAGGTGCATCTCAAAAAATTAGAATACCATGAAAACGTTAATTTTTTTTATTGTAACTTATTTCAAAAAGTGAGACTTTCATATATTCTAGATTCATTACATGTAAAGTAAAATATTTCAAAAGTTTTTTTGTATTAATTTATGATTACAGCTTACAGCTCATGAAAGTAAAAAATCCAATATCTCAAAATATTAGAATATTTCCTAAGATCAATCAAAAAAGGATTTGCCAAACAGAAAAGTTTAAGTTCTTTAAAGTTTGTTCATTTATGCACTCAATACTTGGTCGGATTTTTGAGATACTGGATTTTTGACTTTCATGAGCTGTAAGCTCTAATCATCAGAATTAAAACAAAAAAAAAACTTTTGAAATGTTTTACTTTACATGTAATGAATCTAGAATATATGAAAGTTTCACTTTTTGAAATGTTACAATAAAAAAATGAACTTTTTCACAATATTCTAATTTTTTGAGATGCACCTGTATTTTAGACTGAAGTTTAAATCATTGATCAACTCATGCAAACACAGCCCAGACAAACACTGGTTCTTCACACCACATGAAGGACATCATGATATCCAAGAATGTTAGATGCAATGTAGTGTGCCACCATTTTTGATTCAGACTGTATTAGCAGAATGAATAACATATTAAATTTCAGTTTGCCTTTAACTCAGTGTCATTATGCTTCAGAAGAATAGAGTTGGGTCTTGAAAGTTCTAGTTCTAGTAGGCTTTCTTAATATGGATCACAAAAAAGGTATTGTGTGTTATATTTCCACTTGTACCTATCTTAAAGTTGCTGTGGGTTTGTATAAAGGTGTGTTGATTTATTCATTTATATTTATTTGGTTGTTTTATTAATGAAAACCTCAATTCAATTCAAGCTCAAGAACATTCAGCTGATACACCCCTGAAAGTTTTTCCCAATTAACGTTAAATCAGCTGTGGAAGACGTTGTGAAAATTACTACAAGTTTTGAAAAGTACTACAGGGTTTTAAATGGACACACGCTCTACTGAATAAACACTATTCTGATCCTTCACACCTTTATTTTCAATTATGAAAATTTAAATGTCTTTCCACACAAGGCTTAATTTTATGATTTGTGACACATACTAACACTTTTTTTTAATGCATTTAGAAAAAGGAGCCTGACCAGGTGCAGAAGGCAGCAGTCCCCATCATTGCTGTTGAGGAGGAAGAGGAAATGTCACGAGGGAACCCACTGGATGTTTTGATTGTCTATGAAGATGAAGAGATGATGTCAACCAAGTCTAGTGTCAGAGCGCTGCTGCTGTTTATGCACTTTATGCCCTTATTTAGAATACACTAACTTCTCAAAGCAGCTTTACAGAAAAGGCATGTGTCTACATTAAAATTTAGCCTGATCTGTACTATAAATACTATACTTTTCAACTTGAATAGTGTTGTATCATGTGATTTATAGTGATGCTACATGGGTTGTACTCACTTCTGTTGTATACTGTATGTTTGACTGATTCACTGGAAGCAATGTTGACGTGACATACTAATACAATTCCTCACTGCTAATCATGATGTTCATTCTATTAAGTAGTACGAGTTTAATACAGGATATTTACAGTCTGATGTAGTAAAAAGAAAAAGTTGTATGAACATGCCCTCTGACCTTACCTCTTTTACTTTAACAAATGCTGTTCTTGTGGTGTTTCCACACACAAGTACATCTGATGTGCGAGAGGCCATCAGGTGCAAATGTCACAGCAATTCTTTATAGAATTGCAATATTTTTTGGACATGTATAATTAAAAATTGTTTTTGTTTTGTTTTATTGTATTTATTTTACATGTTTGAAATTAATGTTGTTTTTTTTGTTTGTTTCTTTCAGCGTTCTTTTTATTTAAAAACATGGTTGGTGCATTTTATGTTTTGCAATGCTAAAACCATTTGAGGTTTAAATAAACACTGTTTGAATTGTTAATTATCTGTCTCTGTCATTGAATTTATGTATTTATTGTTCTGACCTTAAAAAGTGGATTCAGCATTGGGGGGAAAATTAGTATATTTTTACTCAAAAATAATACATTTATAGTATATTGCTTGTGGGTCTCAAAGACACTCATAATTAATTTGTAATGTACTCGTAATATAAAAAAAGTACACTTTAATATCACCAATCAAGCATGAAAATAGGCATGTACTGTACTTAAAGTGTACTAAGTATACTTGAAATAGTTCCAATTTAGCATAAAAAGTACACTAAATACACTTAAAGTTATACTTTAGTATAATTTAATTACAACTAAAATACACTTAGTACAAAAAAAGTTGTTCCAAAATGGCACACTTCAAGTTAACTAATCATTAGCACACTTGAAGTATACTGACAATTAGTCTGGCTGCAAGTATACTTAGTATACTTTTTTTTCACTAGGGAACACTTTACAATAAGGGTACATGAATACTTATGTACTAATGCCTAAATTAATACTTAATTCATCAAATACTAATGATTATTGAAGGAGTTAAATAATTATGAACTAACCTTAACTACGACTGGAGTCATATGGATTCATGCATGAATAACGGCAGCCTTAACTACATGTTAGTACATGTTTGATAGTTAATGCATTAATTAACATTTATTGGTAAACTAAATCAAACAGCCTCTTTAAGAAGGAATAAGAAATACTCTGACTTTGAAATTAATTTAAATAATTTAATACTATCATAATTTGAGCATTTGACATCTTCAGCTTTTTCATAAACATTATTGGGTGGCAATGGATTAGTTGATCCTCCTCATCTTCAAGTGTACAAAATACTAAATACACTAATGACTGATCTTGTCTGTTTTATGTTCTTCTCTTTCCGTTTAAACTCACCCTATTGTGACTTATACACGGATTAATAAAAAATGAAAACCCAAAAAGAACATTTGTAGAACAATTCCTAAAGAAATGCTCAAACTGGAAAGAGTTCACTGTCCATCCAGACACAGCCGTGATGATCCTGTTCCTCCTCTCTCTGACTTCTTGAAGATCCACACAGCATCTCTTAACCGGGCTGAATACTCAGTACAGTACAAACACACATGTTAGTACATGTGTGTTTGATAGAAAGCACAACATAAATCATGAGCTGAGTTCAGTAAGTAGTTAACAGTGAATTCATTATGATTGTGCCCTCTCAAGTAAAGTCATGTCAAAATCAGCTTTAACAAGCCATTAGTTGATGTTAGTTAGTGGGTAGTTAATAATAAGTTAGTGATGTTGGACCCTCTCGAGTAAAGTCATGTCAAAATCAACTTTAACAAGTCATTAGTTGATGTTAGTTTGTCATGAATCAGGTCCATGGACTTCCATTCGGTCGCCACCAGAGGTCACTCCTCCATCACATTGACTTTCACACCACACAGGCTGTTACATATGACACTGGACTACAATTAATTAATGCATTAAAGGGATAGTTCACTTTGAAATTAAAATTTGGTATCTATCAGCTTACCCCAAGGGCATCCAAGATGTAGGTGTCTTTTTTTCTTCAGTAGATCCAATTTTGATGTTTTTAGGTCAAACCGTTCTAGTCTGTCAGTCATATAACGGCAGGTATAGGTCACTGTCTCTATAAGAGGGAAAAAGAACATGCACAGAGAAATCAAAATTAAACAATTCCCCATCGTAACTACACATTGATGGCCTAAGACACGAAACGAGCGGTTTGTGTGAGAAAACGAACAGTATTTATATAGTTTTTTACCTCTTGTACACAACCACGTCCAAGTGGTCTGAGTGCGCACACACATCCAGTGTGTGACGTGTGTGTGCGCGCGCTCTGGCTCGTCGGCGTCAACGCTTGACGGAGGGCGTGTCTGAAGTGTGGTGCTGACGCGCCGTCATAGTTACAACAACCAATCACATACTTCTCTGGTGTTGCATGAACAGGATTGGGTATTTGCATGAGGCGATCTGATTGGCTGATGCCGCCGTTGGCGCTTGAAAAGTTGCGTCAGCACCACGCTTCAGACACGCCCTCCGTCAAGCGTTGACGCCGACGAGCCAGAGCGTGCGCACACACACGTCACACACCGGATGTGTGCGCACTCAGATCACTTGGACATGGTTGTGTACAAGAGGTAAAAAACTATAAATACTGTTCGTTTTCTTCTAAGGCCATAAACGATCACTTCAGAAGTATTTTAAATTATTTTTTTTTGCAATCATTGAAATTAAGGTTTCTAAAACAACAAGAGAGATTTGAAATTTAGCAGAATCGTATTACTCTGAAATGTGAATGAATTACAGAAATAACTTTTGAATTTACCGATCAGACACCAGCAGCACAAACAAAGTGAAACAATAAGCATTTTCAGTTGTTCAGTGATAAGTCAAATCTAATAAGACTATCAATTAAAGCACAACTGAACGAAACGAACACAACAGAACTAATGTGAATCCTCCCCTGACAGAGTCTGACCCTCCTAATGCAAAAGTACATGCACATATGCATGTTATGTATAGTTACATACGTAATATAGGAATATTCTTTTGCCTCTTTGTAAGAATGCAATTCTTCTTAATATTGGAAAACATTCTTATTTATTTAGGAACATTTAACATTGATAATTTTTAAAAGCCTGACTGCTGAATATGTAAAAGTATTGTTGGATATTTGATGGACTACATTTCATGGTAAAAATGGAGCCTAAAAATTTGTGTATATTTTACTCATCTCTCAATGTTAGTATATGGAAGCTAAAACCATCTACCAACTAAAAGGCACTAAACTGGGACAGTACTTATTCAAAAGATACACATTTGTACCTTATTTCCCCCTAAATACATAGGTGCATATTAGTACAATAATGGTACATATTTGTACCTTTTGAAAAGTTACTGATTCCAGTTACAGCTTTTATACATTTTATCTCTCTCTCTCTCTAAGAGTGTACCAGGTTTACTGAAGTTAAGCTTCTGACTCAAACTGAATGTGGCTGTGGTGTTTTGTTTTTTATTTTCTTTTAGAAATGTGGGTCAATCTGTTGGTGGACAGACATCATGTGCGTGAGAGTGGGGATTTAGTACATGTGTGTTTAGTTTGTAGGTCAAGAGTTTATTCCTATCTTGCTTTGAAGTTTAATCTACAACGTACAGAAACATGATGAAAAACTTTCACACAGAGGTAGAAAACACACAATGATCATCAGGGGCGGACTGGGACCAAATTTCAGGCCGGGAAATCTCACACTCATCAGGCCATCCCATAAACCCACAACAAATTTTGAAACCACGGACAACAATATTTTTTATATGACCGTCATCATCATCATCATCATCACATAAACAAATTTAAATCCCTAGGCTGAGGCTGTGCAAAATAATTTAAGGTTATCAATTGAACTTCCATTTTCCTTTTTAAAGCCCAATTCGGACGGTAATTGTTTCTCATATGGACGTCTGTAAAAATAAATTTACACATCACCTCAGTGATAAAACTCATGCATTCGGATGGCGATTTATTCACAGTGGAGGAGCGAGTTCTGTGATCCTGCGCACCCGGGAATGCGCTGCTCATGTGGCCAATCACATGATTGTCTGCTGTAAATAAAATTAATTTTATTTACAAATTTATTCTTTATTCCCTAACGTAATGACGTCATTCGCGATGACGTAATGATATAATCTATCGTACCGGGCCAGGATGAAAATACACATTCAAATATATAAAGTCAGTAATCATAACTTCAGTCAGTTAAAGCATCATAATCATGATCTTTAAAGTTTACAATTAAATTTTGCAAGCACCCAAATACAGGTACAGGCAGTGATGTGCATACGAGGATTTAAGAAGTCTTGAAGATATAAAGTGAATAAATTACTTGTCATCAGCGCAGAAACCATAACCCACTTACTATACATAATCCATTGCGATTTATTTGTTATTAAATAAACTTATGTTTCGCCCTCATTTAGGTCCTCGGTTTACCCGCGCCATATAGCATTAGCACAGAATCAGTTGTCCAAAAGAACTAAGGTTAGTTTGGTTCAGACGTGCTGTGTCAGTCATAGTAGGCACTGTTCGCTGAATCACGCATGCGCAGAATCATCAGCTCATCGGTTCTCAAATTGCACGTGTCCGAAAGAAACAGTTCTCGGTTCAGTGTACTGGTGATTCAAAAACCGTTGCAACCGATTCTTGACTCGAGAACGAGAACCGCTCTAACCGGCTAACTGCTCACGCTCATGATCAAGTAGAGTTATCACCTTTTGGGACAGAAGGTAATTTGCATGAAAGACCCTGGGAACTGACACACCCTCTACAGTGTGCAAAATATCTCTAAACTCTTAGGATCTGTATTACCTTTTAGTTTACTTCTTATAAGAATGAGACCATTGTACCAGACGCCCTGAGACAATTCAAATGATACCAGACATGACTGTGAATATCACTTGCATTAATGTAGAACATTACAATCTACTATTGACCATTTTGAGCAGACTGAGTAGAAGGAATGATGGGTGAGGGGATTTAAGAAGAAACAAATGGACAGAAGGGAAGGAAGTTTACTGCACCTCCACTTTGTGGGGTGTCTCAAAGATGTCCGTGCATGTTTATATTGTCAGGTTCTCAGGAGATCAAAGTGTCTGAGGTTTTGTAATTCTTACAAAAGTAAAGCCACAACTTGCACAACATTGTTCAGATGATCTTTTTTCCTGACAAAATCAATTTAATGCAGTATTTCCATCTGCTGAATGCAAGCTTTTCCATATTCCATGCTTGCCTGCTGCACTGGAGACATCACATGCATCACATCACATCGAGTCGTGAAAATTATGAAAATAAATCTAGGAATTATTTGATTGTTTGGTTTTAAATCAGCGGGGTTGAGGCATCAAAATAACTAAGTAACTAAGCTATTTTATGGATGGTAACAGTAATATTGTTACTGAAATCTTATTAGTAATTAGTTACACTACTAGTTACTGCAAAAAGTAATATTACAGTAACTAAACTACTTGTAACTAGTTACTGCCCAACACTGAATTTCACACATCTAAAGTCAGACCATTCTATTTCTGCCTTGGATCTTGAAATCATATTTTTTTTATTCTAGTTATATAAGGTTAATATACATATTATGCCTGTAATTTAACTAAGGTCTACTAAAATGTGATTCCAATTTTTTTCCCTCATATTGCGATATAATATCGAGACCGTCTGGACAGTGGAAAATACCGTGATATGAATTTTAGCTCATATCGCCCACCCCTACCTGACGCGCTAACAAAACAAAAAACAGAGCCCAAAATTTCCAGGAGGGTGGTGGAGCAGAGTTGCGATGAGGCTCAGGTGTGGCGGCCATCTTGCGATAAGGCTCAGGCATGGCAGCCATCTTGGCCGGGAAATCAGGCGTGGCGGCCATCTTGGCCAGGGAATCATGCGTGGCGGCCATCTTGGCCGAGGACCATCTTGGCTGGCATGACGTGAGCAGACTCTGGCTTGACCGGCATGACGTGAGCAGGCCCTGGGGTAGCAGACATGATGTGATCAGGCTGTGACTTGGTAGACATGACATGAGCAAACTTTGACTTAATGCTGCGTTCCAGGCAGGTTTTTGAGCCCGTAAGTCACGACTTCAAACCACGACTCACGACTTTGTAGCGTTCCAGGCAAGTCACGCCAAACTGCCTGAGCGCAAGGAATTGAGTGTGTATTATTTATTATTCTTATATTATTATTAATTTGATTGCAACGTTATATTGTCCTAAAGTCTATTCCTCACGTGTACCACTTGCATAAAAAAACACCACATCCGTAGGGGCTGCCATTGTTGTTTCGCGGGTTATGTGACGTCAGAGCTCGGAACTGGGAGTACATCGATCTAGTACGAGTTCACGGGTGGGAAGTCACGGGTTTGACTGCCGTTCCAGTGCACTTTCACGGGTAGAAGGTTGGAAAAACACGGGTGACGGGTTGCCTGGAACGCAGCATTAACTGGCATGTGAGCAGGTCCTGGAGTAGCAGACATGACCTTAGCAGGCTTTGGCGTAGCAGACAGGGTGTTAGCAGGCCTTGGCGTAGCAGACAGGATGTTAGCAGGCCTTGGCGTGGCAGACATGACGTTAGCAGGCCTTGGAGTGGCAGACATGAATGTGCCTGTTTCCTTGGAGAAGACGAACTAGGCAATCTGCTGGATTCATTGTGCGGTCATGAATTCTGTAATGATAGTCCACTGAGGCGAAAGTGTAGTGAATCCAAGTGCAGATTTACGAGTGATATACAAAGTACAAACAGACTAAGACTTGACTTGACTTGACAATGCCTTGACAAGAACAGACTTGACTAAAATGCTCACCGACAGCAGGTTAAATACATTCAATACACGACAAGGAACAAGACAATGACATGGCTACTTATAACAAACAAGGAGGGTCACATGACATGAACAAAACAATGGGAAACAAGACACATGACTAATACAACCAATCAGAACATGACACATTGAACAGAGGAACCAATAGCAAGGAGACAAGAGGGAAAGGGAAGCATGACACAAACAGGAACCATAACTAAACTTTAAAATAAAAGACATGAAAACAAGAACATGGAACAGAACCAAAAACAGACCTTACATATATATACGTTGTATATATATATATATATATATATATATATATATATATATACAGTGAGGAAAATAAGTATTTGAACACCCTGCTATTTTGCAAGTTCTCCCACTTAGAAATCATGGAGGGGTCTGAAATTGTCATCGTAGGTGCATGTCCACTGTGAGAGACAATCTAAAAAAAAAAATCCAGAAATCACAATGTATGATTTTTTAACTATTTATTTGTATGATACAGCTGCAAATAAGTATTTGAACACCTGAGAAAATCAATGTTAATATTTGGTACAGTAGCCTTTGTTTGCAATTACAGAGGTCAAACGTTTCCTGTAGTTTTTCACCAGGTTTGCACACACTGCAGGAGGGATTTTGGCCCACTCCTCCACACGGATCTTCTCTAGATCAGTCAGGTTTCTGGCCTGTCGCTGAGAAACACGGAGTTTGAGCTCCCTCCAAAGATTCTCTATTGGGTTTAGGTCTGGAGACTGGCTAGGCCACGCCAGAACCTTGATATGCTTCTTACAGAGCCACTCCTTGGTTATCCTGGCTGTGTGCTTTGGGTCATTGTCATGTTGGAAGACCCAGCCTCGACCCATCTTCAATGCTCTAACTGAGGGAAGGAGGTTGTTCCCCAAAATCTCGCAATACATGGCCCCGGTCATCCTCTCCTTAATACAGTGCAGTCGCCCTGTCCCATGTGCAGTAAAACACCCCCAAAGCATGATGCTACCACCCCCATGCTTCACAGTAGGGATGGTGTTCTTGGGATGGTACTCATCATTCTTCTTCCTCCAAACACGTTTAGTGGAATTATGACCAAAAAGTTCTATTTTGGTCTCATCTGACCACATGACTTTCTCCCATGACTCCTCTGGATCATCCAAATGGTCATTGGCAAACTTAAGACGGGCCTGGACATGTGCTGGTTTAAGCAGGGGAACCTTCCGTGCCATGCATGATTTCAAACCATGACGTCTTAGTGTATTACCAACAGTAACCTTGGAAACGGTGGTCCCAGCTCTTTGCAGGTCATTGACCAGCTCCTACCGTGTAGTTCTGGGCTGATTTCTCACCTTTCTTAGGATCATTGAGACCCCACGAGGTGAGATCTTGCATGGAGCCCCAGTCAGAGGGAGATTGACAGTCATGTTTAGCTTCTTCCATTTTCTAATGATTGCTCCAACAGTGGACCTTTTTTCACCAAGCTGCTTGGCAATTTCCCCGTAGCCCTTTCCAGCCTTGTGGAGGTGTACAATTTTGTCTCTAGTGTCTTTGGACAGCTCTTTGGTCTTGGCCATGTTAGTAGTTGGATTCTTACTGATTGTATGGGGTGGACAGGTGTCTTTATGCAGCTAACGACCTCAAACAGGTGCATCTAATTTAGGATAATAAATGGAGTGGAGGTGGACATTTTAAAGGCAGACTAACAGGTCTTTGAGGGTCAGAATTCTAGCTGATAGACAGGTGTTCAAATACTTATTTGCAGCTGTATCATACAAATAAATAGTTAAAAAATCATACATTGTGATTTCTGGATTTTTTTTTTTAGATTATGTCTCTCACAGTGGACATGCACCTACGATGACAATTTCAGACCCCTCCATGATTTCTAAGTGGGAGAACTTGCAAAATAGCAGGGTGTTCAAATACTTATTTTCCTCACTGTATATACTGTATATACACACACACACACACACACATGAAAGTAATGACAGCAGAAAGGTGTAAATAAATATTGGTCCGATTATCAATCGATGTCAGTCTGTAATAATAATGAATAATAATAATAATACTAATAATAATAATAGTAATAATACTAAATTCATTCAATTAATTTGATTTTTTTTTTTTTTTAAACAAGCAACAGGAGGCAGTGATCAGGTATACATTTTATTCAGTTCATTATATTGAGAACAACAGTATATGTTTATAGCGCACCCTCTCGGGTAAAAGTAGCACTATTATTACAGAGAACATTTTCTTTTTTAGACACTAAAGCGATTTCCTTAACACATGTTTGTGATAGCCTACTGTACACTGTACAATTTTATGTTTATTTAAATAAGACAATATGATGCAAAAGGCGAGGGGGGAAAAACAGAGACAAAACATCTTGGCAAAAACAATAAATGTAATAGAAGCGTGAGTCATGGCCTGTATGAGTTCTATCATTTATTCCAGTAGATGTGGAATTTGGTCACCGTTTTTTGGCAACATTTGCATATACAGGATCCTTCTTGGATTTCTGCAAAGGAAAAAGACAGTCAAACTGATGCTACAGTGTAAAAACATAAAAAAAGAAAAAAAAATTCACTCAGAGTGCAGACCAACATTTACGAGACTTAAAAGTTCTAAAAATAATTCATTAAAAATCAAAGTCCTGAAGACAGCTAGGGGTTGCCATCATTTTTAGCTACTCCAAAAGTTTACTAGTCATGCACAAATCAGGCGGTGAATCACCGTTTTGCATCCCCATGGGTTACGCACATCATTTGCATAAGATGCATTTGCGTTGCAAGCGGCCACTGTGCCGTATCGGCGGAAAACATCAGTTTATCTGAATGATGTGCGATTGCATTGTCGCTGATAATCAGCCTCTTGTAGCCCTGTATTCAGCGCTGCGAGAATCTCATTTCACTTGCAAGAGCAAATACATTACCAAACAAACACATCTTTATTCACCTGTTTCCATGATGGGTTAAACGTGGTACCTAGACATATGCAACAAATGTCATTAAACATTTTTATACGCTCTTTACTCTTTAATTATTATACTTTTTTTAAGCCTACTGTCTTTTTGTTTGATGAATTCATTACACAAAATATATTTGTGTCTTGAGATGAGAAACACAGCAAATACATTACCGACCATATTCTTTACACGAATGTTGTCATTAGTCACTTTCTCACTGTTAGGGTGAATTCAGGTAAAGTGGGCCATTTAAGTTTGATTGTACTGTGCTCAGTGGGTTTGCACTTTCAGAGCATAACAACAGTTCTTAATTAAAGGGACACTATTTCTCTAAATGATAAAATAGTTTTGGTTAAAGCAATATGACACTGGTGGGTGTGGCCAGACCTCAAGGGAGGAATGTGTCATGGTGAAAGGTAGAAAATCCTTCAACATAAGATTTTCATTTCTAAATTATAAGGTTGCTCACTAAATGGGAACAAATTGGGAAAGGTCCTACTGTTTTTGTTTCCACAGTTAACGGAATAAAATGGAAAGAACAAAATGTTAAAAAATTATTAGTTTTCTTGTAAGGTGTTTAAATATTGCTGGCCCAATTTGGCTTAATGTGTTCGATAAAGTGGGCCGGTGGGATTCAGGTAAAGTGGACTGACCTTTAACCTTCAGTTATTATACTCAAATTCATTAACATAATTGACATTCACTGGTTATTGTATAGTTGAGTATAATTTACTTTTTTTAGAAAACCAAAATTAGTCTGCAGTCAGGAATTTCAAGTCAGAGTTGGAGAAAATAGAAAGGAAGATAAGGCATGAAGGAAAGAGAGTAGAAAGAAAAATAAGGCATGAAGGAAGATCTGTGGAGTGAAGAAAGGATGAGAGGAGCAAATGTAGGTGCAGAATATAAAGCTTTAAAATATGGAAACATAAAAAGTTAATTTAAAGTTTATAGAGAGCGTAGATAGAAAAAACATTTTTACATATGGTTACCATTTTAAATGTTCCTCTTATTACTTTTTTAAAACTATTTATTGCCGCCTGTGTTGTGGTCACATTTTTAACATACCGAAGAGTTAATTTTATAAATATTCTGATTGCTGAATATTCTGATATTCAGATTTAATCAAATTTAATGTTAACCCAACATGTTCTTTCAGTTGTTTGGAATTTCACAAATGAATTAAGATGAGGGTTTACACATGATTTATTTTATTCGTAACCTTTGGGTTATATATATTTGGATTTGTTAAATATGGTTTTAAATATATTTGTCTGATAATATGTGTTAATAAATCAAGTTTTTTTTTTTTTTAATTAAGATGCAGAATAATTTTTGATGCGTAAGGGATGGCCCACTTTACCTGAAAAGAAATTTGTCTGGACTACATGATCTCAAAATGTTTAATGGTGTATATCTTGCAAATAACACTTTATATGAACTGCATTGAAATATTATAGCTGGACCTTAAAGTTAACAAAAGTAAAAAAAAAAAGGGTATCTAAATTATACGTTTTACAAATAGTGTCCCACTTTAACTGAATTCACCTAATGATTTTGAGTTTTAATCATGCAAAAACAAAAGCACAAGCCTTTGTGTCAGGTTGTTGACCCGCCGGGACCAGATGTGAAATCCACCAATCAGAGAGGTTTCCGAATCTCAATCGATTGTTTGATTGGTTTAAATTAATTAACAATCTCTTGGGTTTTCTGTGGGTGCTCGGCTATTTTTGTGGGTGCTTGAGCACCTAAGTGGCACCTTTGACACCGGGTCAAATGTCAACTCATCCCATTGTTCTTGTGCACATGTTCTACATTTCTATCTGATATTGATGGTAAATAAAAGAGTCACGTTTAAAGAATGACAAGGCACCACTTTCTCATCAAGGCTCCCCAAAGACAGCAAATACAGAAGTCTACCGTTTTTACCTGCGGTGAATAAAAGGCTACTGTTTTTCTTCTGGGAAACACTTTAATTTTATAGAAAGAATATATAATGAAAGTGATGAATGGTGAGTGAGGCTGACATACTGCCTAAAAGAAACTCATGCGGTTTACTGTGAGTAAACTAAGATTTGATTTTTTTTGTTGTTGTTGTTTTTTTTTGGATGAACTAATCATTAAATTAGTGTTTGGTGATAGATTTGAGCTAAATTAATTAATAGGTCTGCAAAACGGACACAGTATGTTAGTGTTTAGACTGAGGTTCAAACATACACTTAATGAATTAGTATAAAAGCATGTTTTTCCCCCCTACTGAAGAGACCAAGGCTGATCACATACGTTCACCGATCGTTGTGTGTACACAAACATACATATATAGCTTCAATCAGCCTGATTTGACTGCAACAACTTCTTGCAACACAGATCTTACCATTTTTCGTGCTGTTGGTTTACACAATGCTGAATCAGTTCTGGTCTCAGCTGCATTAACAAGAATCACAGATGTGTTAAAACAACAAAGCTTTCAATATTATACCAAAATTTGTTCCTTGAAAAGATCAATATTTTAACATAGACATTAATTGCTTTCTGTACTGACCTGTTTTTCTACATTTCTTGCAGATGCAGAGGATCACGACTGCAGCTACAATCAACAGAGATGCAGCTGCAGCAGAAACCAGCACTATGTACAATAAAGATAGGCCCTGATCTGTAATAGAGAAAATTAGTTGTCAATGTGAGTGAATCTGTTTATCTGATTTACAACAAAAACTCCGAAACATAAACACTGTATAACAGGTAAATCAGTATTAATTTCACCATACCTGAACATGGCTGACAGAGTTGGGTAATGTTGAGGTGTTGAGTCTGGTTGCTGATGGGATTGTTGAGCACACAGCTGTAGGTGTTTTTATCCTGATATTCCACCTCCAGAGGTAGAGAGAGACTGATGCTGAGATCAGACACACTGATGCTGGACAATAAACTGTTTCCTTTGTACCAGGAGAGAGTCACATGACTCACATTCACCACTGAACACACCAATGAACAATATGATGATGATGATGATGATGATGATGAACATTGTGAAGAGTTACTGCTGATGACAGGAACAGGCAGACGAGCTGAAAACATGAGAGAATCAACAGATCATCCAACCTTTTTTTTCGGTTTAGTGTGTTGATGATCAGTGAGAGTCATATCAAACCATAAAATTATTAAAGCTTTCAATATGTAAATAATTAAAGGCATATTCTGGTTTCAGCAGCAGTTAAGCTAAATTGACAGCATGTGTGGCATAAAGTTGATCACCACAAAAATAATTTTCACATGTCCCTACTTTTCTCAAAAAAAAAAAAAAAAAAAAACAGAATCTCAGAATCTGTTACAGTGAGATCCTTACAATGGAAGACAATAGGGCTAGTCTGTGCAAAAGGAGACTTAGAGAACTAGGAGGACGGTAGCGCTGACTATAATAGGGACTTTTATTATGAAAGTACGGTGCGCTCAAGCGATAGGAAGTGAAGCAACATAAAGGAACGATCGCATCAGCTGCAGCAGATATCAGTTCGTCAGTGGCACGAATGCTGATGAAGACGAATAGCATCGATTCCCAGCCACAGATCGAGTGTATATTGTGCTTTGTGCGTCTTATAAGAGTGAGTAAGGATTATACTATCACTTTTGCTGATCTATGCTCATTGTCATATGGTATGACGAAGTTATCAGCCATGTAATGTTATGTGATGACACTTAGCCATCCTTGCTCAACCGAATGTCATTCTACAGTGTTTATAGATATGTTTAGGAGGATATATCATCTCATGTTGATTAATAATTCCAGTAAATGTTATATGTTACTGTGAGTGACATAATGCTCGTCAGTTTGTGATTTATATTGCGTGTTCACCTCTTGTTATGTTTATGTGAAGGGAGGAGTCAATAGTTGTGTATTGATGCTGTGATAGATGCTTACTCATATTAGAGTGCTGCTTCTTGTCTGTTACAGGCAAACCACACACACCCCAAATACCAGCACAATTCATCTATCACTCTCTGATCAAGATAAAGTACAACTAATCTAAAGTCCGGACATTACTCAATATTTGCGATGTTCATGCACCCCTCATGCCAGGCATCCTCAGCAGTCACTGTTTATTCGCTCGCCACCGCTCCGAAGGGCTTCAACTGACTGTTTACTTTCCTGGACTAATTTGATCCCTCTGGATTCAACACCTGGAGGCCCGATTGACTCACTGTTGCTGCTTTCGTTGTAGCTGGAAGTTCTTGCGTATACATGTGGACATTGTAAAGGTGCAAGTTGATTGCTCCCCCCTCTGATGTATATTTACCTATTTGTCAAATTAAACCAGTTCAAGTTTATCACTTCCCTCTCTGTCGTGTTCTGACCGACACACCTGGTACACTGCTACTCCATTTCAAATCAGCCCTTATTATTCTTTAAGGTAGCCTTCGCTACATTTGTGGTCCTTCGAGCCGGATAGCAGCGGTGCTGGGAGTATGCAACAGAGTGGCGAAGCATCATGGGGCCCATCCACTCGGCCCAAACGTCAGGTGAGACCGCCATCCTATCTGAGAGATTACGCGGTCAATGTAGTGCGACCCAAGAAATATGGCCCAGCACATGGCAGTCCAGCAGAACCCGTGCCTAGAGGGGAAGAATGGAGCTCGCAGCCTCATGTGACGTGGAGTAGGACCCCTCAGACACAGTGCGATTATTTCCCAAGCTCAGAGGAGAGCTTTATCGACACAAGTTTAGGATGGCTTCCTACCTTTACAACCCACACAGAAGAGGGAGCTGAGTCGAGTGGGCACAGAGAGAGCGTGCCACATAGTTTCCCCTCACCTTATGATGCTAATAAGGAATCACGTGAGTCAACAGCCTCAGTTAGGATGGGAGGAACAGTGCAGCGGGATCAGACCTCGGAACAATGGCCAGTGCCACCCCTTCCACCACCACAAGACTCATTAGCCCTAGAGGAAGAGGAGTATGATGAGGGACTGCCTCCTCCGCCGTGGCCTTTATCTGATAATCCTCCTAAGTCCACAGTTGGTGAGGAGCAGCGAGTGGTCATTGTCATAGACCGAATGATGAGCGAGCTATAGCTCATGAAGGACAGTGTATCATCCAGCATTGCAGCTCACACTCATTCACATTCTATCCCACGGAGCTTGAATCCCCCTCAGCCTAGACGAGGTCCTGAAGAGTATGACATCCGGTCCAGCACCCAGAGGCCAAAACTTTACTCACCCATTTCACGGCCGCAGCCCAGTATATATCGCAGAGATGAGGCATTCTCCACTCAGTAACCAGCTAGGCCTTATATCCAACCACCACCCCCCGCTTCAGGTAGGCAGTTCTCACCCATGTCAGCAGCTCCAGGGGTAGGAGAGTATAGGGGGCCAGCGCCGAAAATTCCATTTTTAGTTCATAATGACCTGATGGAGTTCTCTCGGCTGAAATTAGCTTTAACGAACTTGCTACCCACTGATGCTTCGGAGCTTTTCAAGTACCAGATTCTTGTAGATCACGTGAAACTTGAAGAAGCCTGTCTTATCGCCGACTCTTTTATCAACTCGCCCCAGCCGTACACAGACACTATGGCAGCCTTGACTGAAAAGTATGGCCAGCCGCACCATGTCGCTTTGAAGAGGATCGCTGCGGTGATGGATTCTCCTGAGATTAGAAGAGGGGATATAGCTGCCTTTGAGAGGTTCTCCCTGTACGTGCAGTCACTTGTGGGTATGCTACAGACCCTGGGGCTAGATGGAGAAGTCGAGCTGAGATGCGGCTCACATGTGGCCCGACTCCTCACCAAGCTTCCGATGGAGATGAGAGCTAACTTCCGACGTCAGATGAAAACCCCTGTCTGCAACAATGATGACACAAAGGGAATCCCTTAACACAGGCAATGCAAGCAAGTAACCTCCAGATTCTAACTGAATTGGTGCATTTAATACAAATTTTAGCCTCATTGAGAAAGTCAAAGCGAGGGTTAAATAAGGGATTGAAGGTTGTTCAGGTCGATGCAATAACACATATTGCTGTAACTTGGGATATCACATTTTCAGTCTCTTAAACTCATCCTTTCCTTACTTTCTCTCTTTCTGCAACGTGTGAATGTGTGAATGCTTGTGTTCATGTGTTAGATTAGTTTACATGAATTAGATTTATCAAATAAAGCCTTATTTATATTGAAAAGAGAAGTATCTTGTGTTTTGTGCTCACAAGTTAATGTAATCTGCCGATCTTGTTACTGTGCTATTAAATAGTGTTTTCACTATATTTTGGATTGTAATATCCAGTGCAGAGTTGATTGTTATACGACTCGTTCAGTGAATAGCAGCCATAAAACTGTGATTCTGTTCAAATTCCCTATAAAATCATAAATCATTCCCTTTGAACTTAATTAAACTGTTTCCCTTTAAATTAAATATTACTTATTACGTTTTTACGTTACAGCCTACCTGAGCGCGTTTGGCCGGAAGAGGATCATCTCAAATACTATAGCATTAAATTCTAGTTTTAATGGAAAGATGTACCTGCGTTAGAAGATATATTTGGAAAGATTGACAAATTGTTTAAGTGGTGCGAGGCGTTTTACAGATACAACAACATAAAAATGAAATTGTTTCACCCTGAATGGTGTGTCTCCAGCCGGAGAGGAGTTCACATAGCTCCGCCTACATTCTATAACCATTAAGTAAAGACCGACAGGACTCTCAGAGCAAATAGGCTTCAGCCACTAACACCATCAACATGAGCCAAGAAAATGCTGCAACACCTCTTAGTTTTGTATGCGACGACACCGTGTCCGATGCGGGGTCGTCTACGTCCAACGTTACCTGGCTGAACAAATTATGTACAGAGCTGGGATACCATAACCTATCATTCCTGGCAAAATACGGGCCACCTCAAGCTGCAACCTCTGATGTTGCCTCGGGTGCCGCAGTCTCTGATATCATCTTGGATGCGGTCGACGGGTGCGTCGGTGTAACCGGTCATAAAATCATTAAAGCCGTTGTTGGGATCATTCTGGAACATCTGGTTGACAGGCAGTTAAAAAAAAAATTGCTACGGTTGCGAGATCGATCATCCTTCGCAAACACAACATTCATGTCTCTATGAGGCTCCCGCGTACTATTTTCTTGGGTGTTTTGAAGAACTGAGGGGTAAAGTGTGTAAATCTGATCTAAAACTCATTCTGGCCCGAACCTTGAAATTGTTCGGTTTATCGCCGCACCTCCAAAGGATTCAGGGTGTTGTCAACGCTGTTCTGTGTGAGCTCAGATATGAGATGTACATAGTGGGAGGATTGGCTGAACTCAGGACAAAGCTCGTGGATGAAACCTGCGAACAGGCTTGGTACGATGCTGTTGACAGCTGGAAGAAAAGCGCACCTGTGTATTCCGACTAACCTGGGGGGCATGGGAAATCTCTGCAACACAACCCATCTGACAAAACTCTTATTTAAACAACGAATTAAGAGAGAAATAATGTGTTTATTGTATAAGATTATTGATGATGAGAGTAATTGTTATGTGGATAATAAACGTTTAATGAAATTAAAAAAATCAAATGATTGGTATGTACGGGGTATGTCGAATGAGTGGAACGTTATAACAAATCAATGTATCGCAAAGGGGTATGATCCCCGTATGACCGTTAAAAACATTCTTGAAATCATGTCTGAATCTGAAGAAAATCTTAAAATAGGTACCATTTTATGTCTTTGTACTTATGTAACCGATGTGTGTGCGATGCTGTTGTCAAGAAACGAATTGATGGATGTGTGTAAAATTGACACATTAGTTGAATATATGATGGAGAAAAATAGTGTAATGTGTGTGAAATTCCTTAAATATCTAGATGATGTATGAAATCATTCTAATATGATTTATTATCAGTGTTGAAACTGTTGTGCTGCTTAATATTTTGGAAACTTTTTTCTTTGATTAGGCTAATAAAAAGTTAAAAAGAACAGCATTAATTAAAAATAGTAAAGACTTATATTGTTAGAAAATATTAGTATCACTTTTTATCCATTTAACACATCCTTGCTGAATAAAAGTATTAATGTAAAAAATAAATAAATAAGAAAGAAAAAATGTACTGACCCCAACCTTTTGACTAGTAGTATATATTGCAACACAAAATTTCTATTTTGAATAAACACTGTTCTTTTTAACTTTTTATTTCTCAAAGAATCCTGAAAAATATCACAGGTCCCAAAAAAATATTAAGCAGCACAACTTTTTCCAACATTGATTATAAATTAGCATATTAGAATGATTTCTGAAGGATCATGTGACACTGAAAATTCAGCTTTTCTTCACAGGAATAAATTATATTTCAAAGTATATTAAAATAGAAAACTTTTATTTTAAATTAAATTTTTATCAAAAAATACAGCCTTGATGAGCCTAAGAAACTTCTTTAAAAAAATTACTGATCCCAAGCTTTTGAACGCCAGTGTATTGTACTGGAAAAAAAAAATTTCTCATGTAACCTAAAATGTACATTATTTAGCTACATCAAGGGTCAAATCAAATATAAATAGCACATTAAAGATAAAAGTTACACACTTTTTTTGTGTGCACGCTGTACAGGTCTGGTATAAAGAATGGTTTTGCTCAGGTGGCTGAAATGTCCGCCCAATAGAGAAAAGTTTTGCTCAGCAAGAAAAAAAAATAGAGGAAACATTGGCTCCAACCCTAATCAAATACACCTGATCCAGCTAATCAAGGTCTTCAGGATTACTAGAAACTTCCATGCAGGTGTGGTTTGGAACTGGTTGGAGCTAAACTGTGCAGAGCTGTGGCCCTCCAGGAATTGAGTTTGAGACCAATGCTTTAGATAAACTTGTTTATTTTTATTTTTATTTTTTTTACTTTGTCCTATTGCAAGGTTTGTTTGAGCTGCACTCTCTACTGTACAGACTTACATTTCCTTCAGCTGGAGACTTATTCATTTCACTTTTGGTGTGAAAGTGTTTTTAAATTTACAAAAAAAAAAAAGTTCTATATCAAAAACAAACAAGCAAGCCCAGCCCAGATGAGAAGAAAGTAGCTCAAGAGTAATGTAATACATTGTGTTCCATACAAGTATTTAAGTTACTTTTTTAGGGAGTAACTCAATATCGTAATGCGTTACTTTTAAAATCAACTTTCCCCAACACTGGCTATGATGTATAAAGACAAAAATTTTAAGTTTCATGGATATTTATCTTCAAATTGGTGCTGTTGAGATGGAAGACAATCAAGCAGATGAGATTAAAGGTAGAAGTTTTATTGAGGATTACAGACAGGTGGAAAAAAACACCAGTGTATTTCTTTCCTCAACTGTTTTTGCACATTTACTACTCCCATTAAAAAGTTTTTTTTTTTTTTTTTTTTTTAAAGTTCAGTGCACATGATAAGCACAATTACACACAGAGACATGCATGAAGAACTGCATATCTTCAAAATTATGCTGGTCTTCAAAAGTAGTTGTAAGATAGCTTGTTTTTTTGCACTTGAAGACAAAGAAAGGCAGAAAAGAAGAAGTGAACAAATGATTAGCAACATATTGTAAATCTTTGTGAGGCTCTATTTAGCCTGTCATCTATACATTAATTATGCCCTCATCATAATGTACAGGCCATTCTCGATCACACACCAAAACAATGTAAAGAGTGGACTTCTTCCCTCTATATTTACAATTTGGGTGTCTCTGCCCACTTTGTAATTTACACGTGACCACAGGAAAAGGCTGGTTGCTCTTAAACAGATTATTTCCCTGTGGACTTCCACCATTTCTTCCGCAAACTACTTTAATATCATTTTTATTTGCTTGTATGAAGGTATTAACTTTCTTGCAGTCATTTGCAGTTCCAGAGGCAGTGATGTCTCTCTTACTGATTTCTTTGTCACAATCTTGCTCGCTCACATGAGGACCGAAATGCTGATTGAGGAACTTTTGATAACGGGGATTTATATTATCTGGTTGACCATAAGCAGTGAAAGATGCAGCCAAGACCAGCAGCAGAATCACAGCAGACTGATGGATCTCCATGACCTGGTGAACAACACAAACATTGAAACACCTTCTACTGACATTTGACTTACTAAAGCAGTTTGTTTTTACTTTCATATAGTCTATCTTAGTTACTTTACTTTAACACAGCAGTGCACATTTTTGTACATTGATGGTCCCTTTGTCTTTCTTTGTTTGTACTTTGTTTCATCTGCACCAAGACAAATTTTCTTTTATATCTTATACTTGCTGAGTAAAGTTATAAAGTTCTTACCTTGTTGTTCTGGGTAAGTGAATACTTGTCCTAACTGTTGCCTGGAGGCTTTGCAGTAATCAACAGTTGTGTGGAGCAGTCGCAGTGCAGGATCCCTGGAGAATGATCAAGCAGACAGAGAGATCCAATGTGCTACCATGACACTCTCAACTTTATTAAGGAAGATGGGTCATATTTATATTCATAGAGCAACATGATGGACTGGGCATCCAATCAAAGTACTCAGAGGTCAGACAATACCCTATATGGATGACAAGTAAGGTGTACAAGGAAGCAAAAAATGCATAGCAGTGATTTTTAACTCCGTTGGAAGTAGTCTAATTCTGAATCATACATGATCCATGGGTGGTGTCCATTGCAAGTGACGTCACTGAAGCCACACCCTGGGTTTGCCAACCACCATAAAACATCTAATGAAGAAGAATAGGAAGCCCCACCCTTCTGAAACTTATGCTGCGTTCACGCCATGTTGTAATTACCGTAATTCCGAGATAACAACACGTGATGTTCAACACTGGGGATTATCCGTTTCTATAGTAAGTCAACAAAATGAACCTGCGTGAAAGAATAGGCTTGTTTGAGATGCGCCTCGCCTTGCCTCGCCTGAAGTGTAGGCGAGAGTAGGCAGCTGCAGTGAGGGGAGGAGTGAAATAAGCACAGTCAAGACCAGAGGCGTGTCAGGGTATGAGTGATAGAGGACTCAGATGCAGAGTTGAGAACGGAGAAACTTTATTTCTCGCCACAAAAGAACAAAATAACACAAACAATATTTAACAGCTGCTAGGAAAGCAGAGATTCCAGAGCTGGCCGGCAGCGTCTGCGGACTACACAAGCTGCTGGAGCTCTGTGCTTCGAGCAAGGACAAAACAATCTACTCACGACAAGGAACAGGAAAGTAGGGACATATAAGGGAGTGGGGGAATGAGCGACAGGTGGGGGAGAGTCAGCTCGTGATCCGTGCACTCCCGCTGCACCATCAGCGCTGATTGCCCAGACCACGAGCTGCCGAACCTGACAGAACAACACAGACATCAAGAGAAGCTGGGAAGGCACCCTGAACCATGACAAGGCGTCATGTATGGGATCATTTTCCCGCCAAAAGTATTGCAGTCACGGATAAAAAAATAACAAGCGTGAAAACAAAATTTAAAAACGCAAGTAAAAATATATTGCACAAGATTTAAAAATGAAAGCAAAGTTTTCAGAATAGCAAGCAATGGTCACGAATCGAAAAATAATAAGCGTAAATAAAAAAATGAATAACGCATTTTTAAAACTAATAAGCATGAATCAAAACTTTAAACACATTTAAAATCATATTGCACAAAATTGAAATATTAATGCAAAATTATCTGACTTTAGCACAAAATCATGTTTTCCTTGGTTATATTTCTCAGTTTTTTCTGCTCTCATAAATTTTCTGCTCATATTTTTATTTTTTGTATGCTTATGCTGTTTTTCCCTTCGCGCTTGTTTCCATGTTCTGCGCTTGCTTTCCCAAATGTTGCAGTTAGAGTTTCATGTAAATCAGTGCGGGCTCAAGCGTCTTCATTGGTCCACTAGTTCTTGATTGACAGCTCCTCCTCAGCCAATCAGTCGAAGAGGGGCGGTGACGTCACTCCAGTGCGCCTCATTAGCTGCCGATGCTCAGTGTTCTGTTCACTTGTACAGATGAAAATGGATTACTGTCAGCTGGGAAACATATTTCCGTACAGGACACTGTTATATGTGTCTGTCTGTCACTGCTGTACGCCTGCCTGGCGATCCGTTAACGTTAAATGAGTAAATTGGTAAATTAATTATGAATGAATGAATGTAATGTTTTTGCATTGACTAGGCTAGATTTGACTACTGATCAATGAAAGCGATAGTGTTACAGAGGAGACAGTTACAGAGGCCAGGTGGATTTGATATACACAATGATTCATTTGCATAAGATTCATTTGTATATTGTGTTTATTTACATAAACACAATATGCAACAAGTTACATATATAATTGCATAACACTATCATATTAATGTTTTAAATATATAAAGTTACAATACAGCAACAATATGAAAGTAAAACAGCCAGCAGGTGGCGGCAAGGATCTTTAGAGTAAGACATTAAATCATTCATTCAAACGGCAGATTCATTCAGTGAGGAATAAAGTGAATCATTCAATATGAAAGGCTGCTGTGGCTTTGTTTGGACTCTTCATCAAAATAGAGCAAAATGAGAAAATAGTTACAATATTAAACTCACTCAAATTTTCCTTCTTGTTATATTGATTATACTACAGTTCAATAAAGATTTTCAATGGAGCTGATATTCGGGGAACACACTCTTCCTGATGTGATATTGCTTAATTGTATGTCATTTTCTAATCTCAGAGTAACACAAAATGTGATAAATCTTACAAAACCATCAACCTTATCAATTACATACTGTGCATGAAAGAAAACGCTGCAAATAGCTGTTTACAAAAAACAATACATGACAACAAAAAAAAGCTAAATATTGCCCACATGAGCAATATACAGCAAACTAAACAATTGTGACTGGGATGTATTATTATCTCATATTATCTTCTCCTAACAGTAATAACCATAAGACTTATTATTAGTCAGGTATGGGCGAGCAAGACACATATAACGGTGACTTCACGAGGCCAGTGCATACAGGTGAATATAACCACGACGGGTCATAGGACGGCTTATTTAACGTTAACGGATCGCCAGGCAGGCGTACAGCAGTGACAGACAGACACATATAACAGTGTGCTGTACGGAAATATGTTTCCCAGCTGACAGTAATCCATTTTCATCTGTACAAGTGAACAGAACACTGAGCATCGGCAGCTAATGAGGCGCACTGGAGTGACGTCACCGCCCCTCTTCGACTGATTTGCTGAGGAGGAGCTGTCAATCAAGAACTAGTGGACCAATGAAGACGCTTGAGCCCGCACTGATTTACATGAAACTCTAACTGCAACATTTGGGAAAGCAAGCGCAGAACATGGAAACAAGCGCGAAGGGAAAAACAGCATAAGCATACAAAAAATAAAAATATGAGCAGAAAATTTATGAGAGCAGAAAAAACTGAGAAATATAACCAAGGAAAACATGATTTTGTGCTAAAGTCAGATAATTTTGCATTAATATTTCAATTTTGTGCAATATGATTTTAAATGTGTTTAAAGTTTTGATTCATGCTTATTAGTTTTAAAAATGCGTTATTCATTTTTTTATTTACGCTTATTATTTTTCGATTCGTGACCATTGCTTGCTATTCTGAAAACTTTGCTTTCATTTTTAAATCTTGTGAAATATATTTTTACTTGCGTTTTTAAATTTTGTTTTCACGCTTGTTATTTTTTTATCCGTGACTGCAATACTTTTGGCGGGAAAATTATCCCATAGTCATGCCCATTGTTTTCTTCACTCGCTCGCTGACTGAATATCTCTTTCTGGCGAATTCTCTCGTTAGAAACAACAGAGTGCAGGTGTGTATGAATCTGTTGTAAGATATTAATTTCACAGTGTAAACAGCTTCAGAGATTTTAATGGGAGTTTTTGAGAGTACTTGAACTCTAGACTGTCAGTGAAATGTTCTTTGATAATATAAATGTTCTTTGCTCTCTTTCTGTACAATTAAAGTGTTATGATAATTATGATAAGTAGCCTAACTTACAATGTTTTTATTTACATTAACTTTCAATGTTAAATTCACATTAAATATAAAGTCAGTCATATAAAAAATATGTTATGGCATGACACCCATATCTGTTACTTAAGTAAACAGACAGGTTTTTATCCATAGTTAATAGACTACATTATTAGGCTACTTTGACCATCGGCCACTATAGATCAACTAACAGGGTGAGAATCGAGATATTTCATGATATAGTTGATGCGTTTGGGAATGTTTCGAATAAAAAGGAAAAAAAATAAAAAAAATAAAACATAAGTGCTATTGTGGCTGCTGTGTGTCACATGACGACCCCCCCCCCCACTCGTGCCCCCTCAAAAATAATGAGTGCATGACGCCCCTGGTCAAGACGGACAGTTCTGCCCTCTCGAAATAGAACAGATACTACGAGATCAAAGGAGAATTTTGCGTTATTCTCACTCATGTGCTGTGCTGGTGATAAACATGATATAATTTCAGCTCTGTTGTTTTTATATGAAAATACATGTGATGAAGAAGACACTCAAAGTGTTTGCTATTTAATTCCATATGAAAAGCGTATTTATCATTACTTTAATACAAACAGGTATTTTAGATTTTTATAGAAATATGACAACTATCACATATCTCGCACAGAGATCGCACTGTCATAGTGTTTGGGAATATTCATTCATAATTTAAATACATAATCACATGAAATCAGATAAAAATAAAACATTTTAGCAGAGAATGCAGCATCATGGTTGTCTGAACCAATGAGCATTAAGCTGTGTCATCAGTCAGTTGTTTCCCATCATGCATTTGATCAGCGCAGTCGGTGGAGAGTATGGAAGCATATGTGTAGCAAAATTCAATTTGCAATGTAATATGCAAAATGTCAATGCAATATGTAAAATGGCAATGTATTTCTGTATTTAAATTTACATTTTCCCATACATACTGTATGTGCAACATTTAGTGCAAAATGAAAATGAAAATTCAATTATATAATTTAAGTTTGCCATTTTCTACACTAGTTTTAATATGCATATTAAAAACATATTTTAAAGCTTTATAAGTTGCAAAATTAAAATGAAAATGTATTACCCAAATTGATTAGATATGTTTAACATGTCCAAGCAAAAACTGTAGCAAAATGATCATTTAAATGCTGTTTTTCCTAAATTGGAAAGTGGACATGGAAAATAGATGATTCAAATGTGAATGGACTGAACAGTTTGTGAGTGATACCATCTTTGTTATGGATGTTGGTTCGCAGTGAGTTCACAGTTTTAATGTAAGTTTGCTTTAATTTATTTTAAAGATCTGAGGTAAAATATCTATTGTTCTTTCACTATGGCTATAAACCTCACTCAAAATAATATTCAAACTCCCATTAGACACATTTAACATTGAATAAAGCACATAATCATTACCTGAGATTATCACTGTCATATTTTGTATGTTGTTCCTGCCGCGACGTCGCAGAAAATAAAAACCATTTCTAAAATAGAATTCCGTGTCGCTGCTTATTGTCACGTGTCGCTGTCGCGGGTGGTTAGGACAAAAATTACATTGAAAAGATACTTTTTATCGCGTCGCGTCACGTCTGGTTGACACACGGTGTTACAGTTTGATCCCCCCAAAAAAATCTAAGTATAAAAATATTAGGTAATATTATAAAAATGCTGACAGATCTAATAATTGAATCTGCAATTGGGGAAAGTGGAAAGAAGAGATCCAGTCTGGAGATGAGCAGGAACATTTGATAGGCATGGCAGACGATCCAGATGTTTTGTTTGTTCATTTGATTTTAATATTCAACAGGCAAAGTTCTTCTGTATCTAAATGCAAAAATGTTCATAATTGTTTGAATAAAACAGACTACTGGGGGAAAAATCGGAATATTTATCTTGTGACTATTTTAACAAAAGCAACAATAATATTATAATTGTAATAATAAGAATTATATATATATATATATATATATAGGTCAGTGGCCCTTGGCTTGGTATTGTCGGCAGAATTCGGCCCTCGGCGAAAACTAATTGATGAACCCTGGTTTAAACTATACATCAATTTTTATTATGTTTTTGCCTTCCAAGAAAAGTTTGTCTGCATTGTATTTTCTGAGCACAGCCTGGGAGAAGCTGGGCTTCATCTTCTGGGGCAACGACTTTAAATTCTGGGAAGAAATTCAATTTTAAAAACTTGTGAGTGGCTTACTTGTAGTACTCTCTGCATATTTAGCTGGGATATGGGGCACCAAAATGTACATACCTTGGATTATGTTACTTGCCTTCCAGCAAAACGTTTGTCTTTAAAGTATTTTCTGAGTGTGCTAATGTCTTTCTCCTGGGAGACGTTGGGCTTTACATTCTGGAGCAGGGACTCTGCATTCTGAAAAAAACAACAACAATACTACTTAGAATGGCTTACATATAGTTGTCTCTACATATTAATCTGGGATAGGATGGCACAGAAAAAGTTACACCTTGGATTTAATTCTTAAGACCAATTCTAAACACAGTCAACATTTTAAAGATGACGACAAAAAAAAAAAAAAAAGAGCAGACGCTTTTATCCAATGTGACTTACAAATAAGAAAAAGTAACCAAAACTAAAAGTGAAAACTCTGTAAATACTATAAACACACATTGAAGAAAATAAAGAAATTAAATAAAATTGACAAATGCATACAACAACATTTCAATACTAAACATTTAAATGAAAGCTAAAAACAATTCAAAATATTAAAACAACAAAAGGTAAGAGTATAATAATGCTTCTAACATAACACTAAGCCAAACACCAAAAAAACAACTACATGTGTACAGCCATACACATATACATATACATACATCAAAAAAATAAATTAAATATATGTATTATTTCATTTTCATGTAGTATGGAGTACTAAATAACTCAAATTAAATAAAACTAAAACTGAATAAACAACCTATACAGACATCAACACTGAGCCAAGCGCACATGTTTTAAAACAACAACAACTTACTTGCACATAGTAAGAAATGGTTATAAAAACTGAAACCTAAGTAAAACAAGTAGTCGGAAAGAGGAAAAATAAAAAGCGATACTTATATCCTTTGCAGGTGTCCCTGCCTGGTGGAGTCGATGGTCTTTACTCTTCGGTCTTCACACGACCGCTGCCGCGGTAAACTAAGCTTTTTATACCCATCTAACAAAATACTACTCCAATTCAGCTGCACACACTTTCCTGATTCATCACAACAAATGGCCAAGCAAGCACCGGACACTGACAAGGGACGCGATACACTACGAGACCAACAACAAAGATTCCTGTTCTGTTATGAACAGAGTTGAACTTTAATCTACAGAAACATGATGAGAAACAGTTTCACACTCGGACAGAAAACCAACAGAAACACAATGATCATATTTAACACTGACATTCACAAGATTAATCTAAAACGTACTCTCTTTTTTTTGTTTAGAAATCGATACTTTAAATCAACATAGTAAAAAAAAAAACTATTCAGTATTTTTAAATCACTAATCTATGACTTGATTCTCCTCTTCAATTTTCTGTAAAAGAAATGCATGATGTAAGAAATAATAATAAAATACACTTTTATGGAATATTTAAAATATTATTTTTAAAATATATATTTTGTAATATATAAAAAACAACTATATCAGTGGTTTTGGGGGGAAAGTAATATAGAAATGTAGTAATAATAGCACGAACAGCACAGGCCTAACTAAATTAGAAACATAATAGGAAAATATAAAATTACATAAATTTCATGATTGAATTTGTGTCACAGTACAGTAGTTTGAGTTTCATCCTCCTGTTTTTTTTTCTTTTTTCAGTTATTTATTTTATTTTTTATTCATTTTTCATTGCTGTCTGTGATTGTGTTTAACATACTTTATTACTCAATTATTATGATATATAACATATTATAATATCTTATGCTTTTTTAAAGTTGCTTTACAAATGTATTCCAGTTCTTACTTGATCATTATTGAGTCAAAAACACAAGTACACACCACTCTACATCTGACTCACTGAAATGATACAAACACTTTAAAAAATCTATGTACTAAAATGTATTTGAAATCCATTTATGCTAAGTATACTACAAATACATTTACATATTTATGTACTTAATAAAAATACCCTGCAATTGTACTTTTAGTATACTAAACTGGTATAGGCTACTTACAGTCTGCTAAATTGGAACAAATAAATTTGTACTTATGCACTTTAATTGTGCGGAAGTAGTGCTGAAGTCCAACTAAAGATATAGTTTAAGTGAAACTGTTATGTTCCTACGTGTGTTTTGTGCATATTGTTTCTTTTTCTCACTCTCCTGTCTTTTTGTGTTACTTTGTGCTCCGCTTCTAGGTCGGTGTTTATTGAAAGTGACGTGACATACGGCCAAGTATGGTGACCCATACTCGGAATTACTGCTTTGCATTTAACCCATCCAAAGTGCACACACACAGCGGTGAACACACACACACCGTGAACACACACCCAGAGCAGTGGGCAGCCATTTTATACCGCGGCGCCCGGGGAGCAGTTGGGGGTTTGGTTCTTGCTCAAGGGCACCTCAGTCGTGGTATTGAGGATGGAGAGAGAGCGCTGGACGTTCACTCCCCCACCTACAATTCCTGCCGGCCCAAGACTCGAACTCGCAACCTTTGGATTACGAGTCCGACTCTCTAACCATTAGGCCACAACTTCCCCATTGGCTGCCTCCACTGCCAATCATCATTCTGACGTCATGATGTTCTGCCAATCTGCTGACATGCCAGCAGTATTTGAGGACTCCAGTTGATTGTGTGTGTGTGTGCGCCACGCCAGCGTACCTTGTACTTCGACGCGGTCAGCAATTTTGCGTTCGATGACAGTTGTCTCCCGATGCTTAATGTATCTTGTCTTATGGAGTCATGCTTTGTGTTGTGTGATTCGATCTATTTATAGATTTGCTCTTTGGCTATTGATTTGTATCGAATTATTCGTAAAAGATAACGCTGATGTCCATGTTGGAGTTTCAGTCTTATTACGTGTCAAGTTCAAAGTTAAGAATGCATTTTGGTGCATCGAGCTACTTAATCAAATACGCCTCTTTGTGATAATTTGAATACCTTGCCAATCGTTGTTATAATATTGTTAGTTTTGTTTCTTTATTAGGTTAGTTTGTACTTTGTTAGATTAGATTTGTGAGTGTTACGCCACCCTTGTATTTTTGTTTGTAGTTTATAGGAGTTTAGTTTGGGCGTCGTATATGCTGAAGATTTCGGTGTTATTTTCATATTTATTTTTGTTAGTCAGTTTAGAGGTTAGTTATAAGGATTGTTTTGTCTTGTTTATTTCTTTAATTTGGGTGACACTCCTGTTTCTTTTTTGTTTGTTTGTTGAATTCCATTATTTTTCCATTTTACAAATATTTGTATCTTTCCACAACGTGTCCAGTAAAGTCTTTCAAAATACTACTTTTCAGTATCATCTTTGATCTGCACCACACTCAGTAACATTTTTCTCACTTAAATGTTACGGTATCATCCCTCTTTAACATCAAGCACGTAACAGAAACTATTGCTAGTATACTTTAGGTACACTTTAAATATCTTACATTTAAAGACTGATATTATTCAAATATCATACAGTCCTCTTCAATAGACACACTAAAATACATTTGAGGCTTAATATTAAGAAATGTGCATTATACACAAATGTGCAGTACTACAAATAAAGTTCAATTATTATTTTTATATCAGTAAGTCTCGGGCGCTATGTCAGTAAATATGTTAATAAATTTGAATTATACTTAGTATGAAATAAATGTATTTTAAATATATTACTTTTTTTACTAGGGACACAACATTAGAAATAAATGATCTTACCAATTTATGTGATTCATTCATAGAACGCTGAATCATGAAACATAAAAACAGTGATCTCGTCATCACAAATTTGACCTGTGTGAACAACAGATTAAAAGGTAACCCTAGTGAAAAAAAAGTATACTTTATTGTATTTGTAATATATTCCCTGTTTTAATAGTACATTGCAAATATACTAACAAAAAAAATTACTATTTTTAAATATACAAAAAGTATATTAGCAGCATGCTTTTAACTATTTTCACAATACAACTTTTAACACACTTTAAAATAATTGTAATTTAGTATATTTTCTAAAAATATATACTTGAATTGAAAGTTCTGTTTATTTTTTATAAGTATATTTTTTTTGCACTTTACTTTAAATATATTTTATGAATATTTTTTTAACTGTGTGCTGAAAATGATTATTGTAACAATGCATTGAAAGTATACTTTCAAAGTACATTATTAAATAACCTGAAGTTGTAGTATGTTTTAAGTCACATTTTTGAGTAATTTTTAAGTTTACTTCTTCATGCTTGGAATTCACTTCATTACTTGGGCATACATTGCTTTCAGAAAGTAATAAAACAAATAACTAAAGCAAATAAATGAAGCGAATGCATTATAAAGTGTACAGTCAAGTAATCACTGTCTATATGGCAAGGCCAAAAACTGAAGTTCACTCACTCTGCATTAATATTATATCACTGCATTATTATAACATATCATTATAAATTGGATGGAGAAATAAAGCTGAAAAACAATTGTCATTGATATCTGTATAAAGCTGCAGAAGTCGTTCCCCAGGAGGTTTTTGTCTCTTTCAATATTGTTTGGAAGTGGAATGACACACAGTTTGTCCTTAGACCTAATAATTAATTACACATTTACATTTGAGTGATTGTGGATGGACAGCAAATACATATGAGACACTATGTAAATGTTCAGGATATATTTAGCTGAACATCTCTAAAAAGAATTTCCTCCACGCACGCTCTTTAGCTAAAACACAGAATCTGTGGTGGATGCAGAAGATGCCTCATCCTCACACTTGAAAGACACCAGGGTCATCATTTCACAGAATGTTCCATCACTTAACAGAATTGTTTCTCTTTTTGTTATGTGTTATTACAGGAATGATAAAGAACACTGCTCACTAAAAAAAAAAAGAAAAAAAAAAAAAGATTTTTGATGCTGTTCACTTTATTTAAACAATTCCTTTTGATTTAACACCATATATCAGGTTTCTCATTCAAACATAACTGCACTGAACAGACTGGAAACAACCTTTTTCTGTTACTTACTTTTTAAATAATGTTTTTGGAGAAAATATGTTTATAGAGTATAGGACTGTAGGTTATTATAAATAATTAAAAGCTAATCAAATAAATACATAAACAATAGTAAATATATTTAATATTTACTAATATTTACTATTTCACTGGGGAAAAAAAATGCTTCATTGAATTTACTACTTTTTTTTTAAGGAAAGTGGTTGCAATCAATTTATTTTAGCTACATTTAAATAAACAAATTTAGTTTACTAACTTTCAACATTTTTATTTAAATGTAGCTAAAATAAATTGTTTGCAACCACTTATCTTATTTTTATAATAAAATATTATTTTTTCAGTGTACATAAATCTTTCATATTACGCCTACATTAAGCCTTTTTAATGTAATAACTTTTAGGCTATGGCAAAATATCTTTAGTGTTTCCTAAAAAGATTCAAAAAACTTTTTCTAGTCAGCCCGTCCAATCACAGCTGAGCTGAGCTCACTTAAACTCAAAGAGTAAAAGTAACATTAAGACAAACCCACCCATTCACTATATTGCAATAGTTTTAAACCGTAGTTAATCGTTATTTATGATCCGCTTCGTCAGTTTCATCTAGCACATCCATGTGATGCTAATTAAGTTTACTAATGCAGCTGAAACCCCGGTAAACAAAGCGGCTCGAGGAGCATTTATGATGGCTGTTTTGATAATGTTATTTACCATTTCAGACTGATATTTGCTCCTCACATTTTTTAATTTGAAACTCATACTTGCATATGTTTTTGAAATCAATCTTTTCAGAGCAAAGGCAGCGTGGAGTGCTGGGATGTCAAAGTCAACAAGATGACTGCAATACTACAGGCCTAATGTGAAGTAAGCAAACTTATGCGCCATCCAGAAGCTTGCGTTCTGCAAGTGAACGACGCCTTGTGGTGCCATCCCAAAGAGGTACCAAATCACTCTCACGGACCTTTTCCTGGACTGTGCCCAGCTGGTGGAATGACCTCCCGATCTCAATTCCAACAGCTGAGTCTTTAGCCATTTTCAAAAAACATCTAAAGACACATCTTTTTCGCCAGCACCTGACTAACTAATACTAACACTTACCTATTCTATTTAATTAAAATGAAAAAAATAAAAAAAATCCTAGCTACGTGTACTGTGCTAGACTAACTGAGACTTGTCATGGCACTTGTATACTGTTGCTCTCTCGATGGTCTGATTGCTTCTATTGTTCTCCTCATTTGTACGTCGCTTTGGATAAAAGCGTCTGCTAAGTGATTAAATGTAAATGTAAGTAGACTTCACATTGATTTAACTGATGGGTTTTAGTGTTATGCGAGATGTAAACCATCATTTTCTGAAAGTTTTTTTTTAAGTATATTTCTTAATTTTTGGATGAATTGCTATGCTTGTATTCTTCTGAAGCAGTACAATACAGGTGCATCTCAAAAAATTAGAATACCATGAAAACGTTAATTTTTTTTATTGTAACTTATTTCAAAAAGTGAGACTTTCATATATTCTAGATTCATTACATGTAAAGTAAAATATTTCAAAAGTTTTTTTGTATTAATTTATGATTACAGCTTACAGCTCATGAAAGTAAAAAATCCAATATCTCAAAATATTAGAATATTTCCTAAGATCAATCAAAAAAGGATTTGCCAAACAGAAAAGTTTAAGTTCTTTAAAGTTTGTTCATTTATGCACTCAATACTTGGTCGGATTTTTGAGATACTGGATTTTTGACTTTCATGAGCTGTAAGCTCTAATCATCAGAATTAAAACAAAAAAAAAAGTTTTGAAATGTTTTACTTTACATGTAATGAATCTAGAATATATGAAAGTTTCACTTTTTGAAATGTTACAATAAAAAAATGAACTTTTTCACAATATTCTAATTTTTTGAGATGCACCTGTATTTTAGACTGAAGTTTAAATCATTGATCAACTCATGCAAACACAGCCCAGACAAACACTGGTTCTTCACACCACATGAAGGACATCATGATATCCAAGAATGTTAGATGCAATGTAGTGTGCCACCATTTTTGATTCAGACTGTATTAGCAGAATGAATAACATATTAAATTTCAGTTTGCCTTTAACTCAGTGTCATTATGCTTCAGAAGAATAGAGTTGGGTCTTGAAAGTTCTAGTTCTAGTAGGCTTTCTTAATATGGATCACAAAAAAGGTATTGTGTGTTATATTTCCACTTGTACCTATCTTAAAGTTGCTGTGGGTTTGTATAAAGGTGTGTTGATTTATTCATTTATATTTATTTGGTTGTTTTATTAATGAAAACCTCAATTCAATTCAAGCTCAAGAACATTCAGCTGATACACCCCTGAAAGTTTTTCCCAATTAACGTTAAATCAGCTGTGGAAGACGTTGTGAAAATTACTACAAGTTTTGAAAAGTACTACAGGGTTTTAAATGGACACACGCTCTACTGAATAAACACTATTCTGATCCTTCACACCTTTATTTTCAATTATGAAAATTTAAATGTCTTTCCACACAAGGCTTAATTTTATGATTTGTGACACATACTAACACTTTTTTTTAATGCATTTAGAAAAAGGAGCCTGACCAGGTGCAGAAGGCAGCAGTCCCCATCATTGCTGTTGAGGAGGAAGAGGAAATGTCACGAGGGAACCCACTGGATGTTTTGATTGTCTATGAAGATGAAGAGATGATGTCAACCAAGTCTAGTGTCAGAGCGCTGCTGCTGTTTATGCACTTTATGCCCTTATTTAGAATACACTAACTTCTCAAAGCAGCTTTACAGAAAAGGCATGTGTCTACATTAAAATTTAGCCTGATCTGTACTATAAATACTATACTTTTCAACTTGAATAGTGTTGTATCATGTGATTTATAGTGATGCTACATGGGTTGTACTCACTTCTGTTGTATACTGTATGTTTGACTGATTCACTGGAAGCAATGTTGACGTGACATACTAATACAATTCCTCACTGCTAATCATGATGTTCATTCTATTAAGTAGTACGAGTTTAATACAGGATATTTACAGTCTGATGTAGTAAAAAGAAAAAGTTGTATGAACATGCCCTCTGACCTTACCTCTTTTACTTTAACAAATGCTGTTCTTGTGGTGTTTCCACACACAAGTACATCTGATGTGCGAGAGGCCATCAGGTGCAAATGTCACAGCAATTCTTTATAGAATTGCAATATTTTTTGGACATGTATAATTAAAAATTGTTTTTGTTTTGTTTTATTGTATTTATTTTACATGTTTGAAATTAATGTTGTTTTTTTGTTTGTTTCTTTCAGCGTTCTTTTTATTTAAAAACATGGTTGGTGCATTTTATGTTTTGCAATGCTAAAACCATTTGAGGTTTAAATAAACACTGTTTGAATTGTTAATTATCTGTCTCTGTCATTGAATTTATGTATTTATTGTTCTGACCTTAAAAAGTGGATTCAGCATTGGGGGGAAAATTAGTATATTTTTACTCAAAAATAATACATTTATAGTATATTGCTTGTGGGTCTCAAAGACACTCATAATTAATTTGTAATGTACTCGTAATATAAAAAAAGTACACTTTAATATCACCAATCAAGCATGAAAATAGGCATGTACTGTACTTAAAGTGTACTAAGTATACTTGAAATAGTTCCAATTTAGCATAAAAAGTACACTAAATACACTTAAAGTTATACTTTAGTATAATTTAATTACAACTAAAATACACTTAGTACAAAAAAAGTTGTTCCAAAATGGCACACTTCAAGTTAACTAATCATTAGCACACTTGAAGTATACTGACAATTAGTCTGGCTGCAAGTATACTTAGTATACTTTTTTTTCACTAGGGAACACTTTACAATAAGGGTACATGAATACTTATGTACTAATGCCTAAATTAATACTTAATTCATCAAATACTAATGATTATTGAAGGAGTTAAATAATTATGAACTAACCTTAACTACGACTGGAGTCATATGGATTCATGCATGAATAACGGCAGCCTTAACTACATGTTAGTACATGTTTGATAGTTAATGCATTAATTAACATTTATTGGTAAACTAAATCAAACAGCCTCTTTAAGAAGGAATAAGAAATACTCTGACTTTGAAATTAATTTAAATAATTTAATACTATCATAATTTGAGCATTTGACATCTTCAGCTTTTTCATAAACATTATTGGGTGGCAATGGATTAGTTGATCCTCCTCATCTTCAAGTGTACAAAATACTAAATACACTAATGACTGATCTTGTCTGTTTTATGTTCTTCTCTTTCCGTTTAAACTCACCCTATTGTGACTTATACACGGATTAATAAAAAATGAAAACCCAAAAAGAACATTTGTAGAACAATTCCTAAAGAAATGCTCAAACTGGAAAGAGTTCACTGTCCATCCAGACACAGCCGTGATGATCCTGTTCCTCCTCTCTCTGACTTCTTGAAGATCCACACAGCATCTCTTAACCGGGCTGAATACTCAGTACAGTACAAACACACATGTTAGTACATGTGTGTTTGATAGAAAGCACAACATAAATCATGAGCTGAGTTCAGTAAGTAGTTAACAGTGAATTCATTATGATTGTGCCCTCTCAAGTAAAGTCATGTCAAAATCAGCTTTAACAAGCCATTAGTTGATGTTA
Organism: Schizothorax lantsangensis; assembly: GCA_027422415.1. Lineage (NCBI taxonomy): Eukaryota > Metazoa > Chordata > Actinopteri > Cypriniformes > Cyprinidae > Schizothorax > Schizothorax lantsangensis. Next base: position 10,485,613 of record CM049843.1, on the reverse strand, counting down.
GTTAGTGGGTAGTTAATAATAAGTTAGTGATGTTGGACCCTCTCGAGTAAAGTCATGTCAAAATCAACTTTAACAAGTCATTAGTTGATGTTAGTTTGTCATGAATCAGGTCCATGGACTTCCATTCGGTCGCCACCAGAGGTCACTCCTCCATCACATTGACTTTCACACCACACAGGCTGTTACATATGACACTGGACTACAATTAATTAATGCATTAAAGGGATAGTTCACTTTGAAATTAAAATTTGGTATCTATCAGCTTACCCCAAGGGCATCCAAGATGTAGGTGTCTTTTTTTCTTCAGTAGATCCAATTTTGATGTTTTTAGGTCAAACCGTTCTAGTCTGTCAGTCATATAACGGCAGGTATAGGTCACTGTCTCTATAAGAGGGAAAAAGAACATGCACAGAGAAATCAAAATTAAACAATTCCCCATCGTAACTACACATTGATGGCCTAAGACACGAAACGAGCGGTTTGTGTGAGAAAACGAACAGTATTTATATAGTTTTTTACCTCTTGTACACAACCATGTCCAAGTGGTCTGAGTGCGCACACACATCCAGTGTGTGACGTGTGTGTGCGCGCGCTCTGGCTCGTCGGCATCAACGCTTGACGGAGGGCGTGTCTGAAGTGTGGTGCTGACGCGCCGTCATAGTTACAACAACCAATCACATACTTCTCTGGTGTTGCATGAACAGGATTGGGTATTTGCATGAGGCGATCTGATTGGCTGATGCCGCCGTTGGCGCTTGAAAAGTTGCGTCAGCACCACGCTTCAGACACGCCCTCCGTCAAGCGTTGACGCCGACGAGCCAGAGCGTGCGCACACACACGTCACACACCGGATGTGTGCGCACTCAGATCACTTGGACATGGTTGTGTACAAGAGGTAAAAAACTATAAATACTGTTCGTTTTTTCTTCTAAGGCCATAAACGATCACTTCAGAAGTATTTTAAATTATTTTTTTTTGCAATCATTGAAATTAAGGTTTCTAAAACAACAAGAGAGATTTGAAATTTAGCAGAATCGTATTACTCTGAAATGTGAATGAATTACAGAAATAACTTTTGAATTTACCGATCAGACACCAGCAGCACAAACAAAGTGAAACAATAAGCATTTTCAGTTGTTCAGTGATAAGTCAAATCTAATAAGACTATCAATTAAAGCACAACTGAACGAAACGAACACAACAGAACTAATGTGAATCCTCCCCTGACAGAGTCTGACCCTCCTAATGCAAAAGTACATGCACATATGCATGTTATGTATAGTTACATACGTAATATAGGAATATTCTTTTGCCTCTTTGTAAGAATGCAATTCTTCTTAATATTGGAAAACATTCTTATTTATTTAGGAACATTTAACATTGATAATTTTTAAAAGCCTGACTGCTGAATATGTAAAAGTATTGTTGGATATTTGATGGACTACATTTCATGGTAAAAATGGAGCCTAAAAATTTGTGTATATTTTACTCATCTCTCAATGTTAGTATATGGAAGCTAAAACCATCTACCAACTAAAAGGCACTAAACTGGGACAGTACTTATTCAAAAGATACACATTTGTACCTTATTTCCCCCTAAATACATAGGTGCATATTAGTACAATAATGGTACATATTTGTACCTTTTGAAAAGTTACTGATTCCAGTTACAGCTTTTATACATTTTATCTCTCTCTCTCTCTAAGAGTGTACCAGGTTTACTGAAGTTAAGCTTCTGACTCAAACTGAATGTGGCTGTGGTGTTTTGTTTTTTATTTTCTTTTAGAAATGTGGGTCAATCTGTTGGTGGACAGACATCATGTGCGTGAGAGTGGGGATTTAGTACATGTGTGTTTAGTTTGTAGGTCAAGAGTTTATTCCTATCTTGCTTTGAAGTTTAATCTACAACGTACAGAAACATGATGAAAAACTTTCACACAGAGGTAGAAAACACACAATGATCATCAGGGGCGGACTGGGACCAAATTTCAGGCCGGGAAATCTCACACTCATCAGGCCATCCCATAAACCCACAACAAATTTTGAAACCACGGACAACAATATTTTTTATATGACCGTCATCATCATCATCATCATCACATAAACAAATTTAAATCCCTAGGCTGAGGCTGTGCAAAATAATTTAAGGTTATCAATTGAACTTCCATTTTCCTTTTTAAAGCCCAATTCGGACGGTAATTGTTTCTCATATGGACGTCTGTAAAAATAAATTTACACATCACCTCAGTGATAAAACTCATGCATTCGGATGGCGATTTATTCACAGTGGAGGAGCGAGTTCTGTGATCCTGCGCACCCGGGAATGCGCTGCTCATGTGGCCAATCACATGATTGTCTGCTGTAAATAAAATTAATTTTATTTACAAATTTATTCTTTATTCCCTAACGTAATGACGTCATTCGCGATGACGTAATGATATAATCTATCGTACCGGGCCAGGATGAAAATACACATTCAAATATATAAAGTCAGTAATCATAACTTCAGTCAGTTAAAGCATCATAATCATGATCTTTAAAGTTTACAATTAAATTTTGCAAGCACCCAAATACAGGTACAGGCAGTGATGTGCATACGAGGATTTAAGAAGTCTTGAAGATATAAAGTGAATAAATTACTTGTCATCAGCGCAGAAACCATAACCCACTTACTATACATAATCCATTGCGATTTATTTGTTATTAAATAAACTTATGTTTCGCCCTCATTTAGGTCCTCGGTTTACCCGCGCCATATAGCATTAGCACAGAATCAGTTGTCCAAAAGAACTAAGGTTAGTTTGGTTCAGACGTGCTGTGTCAGTCATAGTAGGCACTGTTCGCTGAATCACGCATGCGCAGAATCATCAGCTCATCGGTTCTCAAATTGCACGTGTCCGAAAGAAACAGTTCTCGGTTCAGTGTACTGGTGATTCAAAAACCGTTGCAACCGATTCTTGACTCGAGAACGAGAACCGCTCTAACCGGCTAACTGCTCACGCTCATGATCAAGTAGAGTTATCACCTTTTGGGACAGAAGGTAATTTGCATGAAAGACCCTGGGAACTGACACACCCTCTACAGTGTGCAAAATATCTCTAAACTCTTAGGATCTGTATTACCTTTTAGTTTACTTCTTATAAGAATGAGACCATTGTACCAGACGCCCTGAGACAATTCAAATGATACCAGACATGACTGTGAATATCACTTGCATTAATGTAGAACATTACAATCTACTATTGACCATTTTGAGCAGACTGAGTAGAAGGAATGATGGGTGAGGGGATTTAAGAAGAAACAAATGGACAGAAGGGAAGGAAGTTTACTGCACCTCCACTTTGTGGGGTGTCTCAAAGATGTCCGTGCATGTTTATATTGTCAGGTTCTCAGGAGATCAAAGTGTCTGAGGTTTTGTAATTCTTACAAAAGTAAAGCCACAACTTGCACAACATTGTTCAGATGATCTTTTTTCCTGACAAAATCAATTTAATGCAGTATTTCCATCTGCTGAATGCAAGCTTTTCCATATTCCATGCTTGCCTGCTGCACTGGAGACATCACATGCATCACATCACATCGAGTCGTGAAAATTATGAAAATAAATCTAGGAATTATTTGATTGTTTGGTTTTAAATCAGCGGGGTTGAGGCATCAAAATAACTAAGTAACTAAGCTATTTTATGGATGGTAACAGTAATATTGTTACTGAAATCTTATTAGTAATTAGTTACACTACTAGTTACTGCAAAAAGTAATATTACAGTAACTAAACTACTTGTAACTAGTTACTGCCCAACACTGAATTTCACACATCTAAAGTCAGACCATTCTATTTCTGCCTTGGATCTTGAAATCATATTTTTTTTATTCTAGTTATATAAGGTTAATATACATATTATGCCTGTAATTTAACTAAGGTCTACTAAAATGTGATTCCAATTTTTTTCCCTCATATTGCGATATAATATCGAGACCGTCTGGACAGTGGAAAATACCGTGATATGAATTTTAGCTCATATCGCCCACCCCTACCTGACGCGCTAACAAAACAAAAAACAGAGCCCAAAATTTCCAGGAGGGTGGTGGAGCAGAGTTGCGATGAGGCTCAGGTGTGGCGGCCATCTTGCGATAAGGCTCAGGCATGGCAGCCATCTTGGCCGGGAAATCAGGCGTGGCGGCCATCTTGGCCAGGGAATCATGCGTGGCGGCCATCTTGGCCGAGGACCATCTTGGCTGGCATGACGTGAGCAGACTCTGGCTTGACCGGCATGACGTGAGCAGGCCCTGGGGTAGCAGACATGATGTGATCAGGCTGTGACTTGGTAGACATGACATGAGCAAACTTTGACTTAATGCTGCGTTCCAGGCAGGTTTTTGAGCCCGTAAGTCACGACTTCAAACCACGACTCACGACTTTGTAGCGTTCCAGGCAAGTCACGCCAAACTGCCTGAGCGCAAGGAATTGAGTGTGTATTATTTATTATTCTTATATTATTATTAATTTGATTGCAACGTTATATTGTCCTAAAGTCTATTCCTCACGTGTACCACTTGCATAAAAAAACACCACATCCGTAGGGGCTGCCATTGTTGTTTCGCGGGTTATGTGACGTCAGAGCTCGGAACTGGGAGTACATCGATCTAGTACGAGTTCACGGGTGGGAAGTCACGGGTTTGACTGCCGTTCCAGTGCACTTTCACGGGTAGAAGGTTGGAAAAACACGGGTGACGGGTTGCCTGGAACGCAGCATTAACTGGCATGTGAGCAGGTCCTGGAGTAGCAGACATGACCTTAGCAGGCTTTGGCGTAGCAGACAGGGTGTTAGCAGGCCTTGGCGTAGCAGACAGGATGTTAGCAGGCCTTGGCGTGGCAGACATGACGTTAGCAGGCCTTGGAGTGGCAGACATGAATGTGCCTGTTTCCTTGGAGAAGACGAACTAGGCAATCTGCTGGATTCATTGTGCGGTCATGAATTCTGTAATGATAGTCCACTGAGGCGAAAGTGTAGTGAATCCAAGTGCAGATTTACGAGTGATATACAAAGTACAAACAGACTAAGACTTGACTTGACTTGACAATGCCTTGACAAGAACAGACTTGACTAAAATGCTCACCGACAGCAGGTTAAATACATTCAATACACGACAAGGAACAAGACAATGACATGGCTACTTATAACAGACAAGGAGGGTCACATGACATGAACAAAACAATGGGAAACAAGACACATGACTAATACAACCAATCAGAACATGACACATTGAACAGAGGAACCAATAGCAAGGAGACAAGAGGGAAAGGGAAGCATGACACAAACAGGAACCATAACTAAACTTTAAAATAAAAGACATGAAAACAAGAACATGGAACAGAACCAAAAACAGACCTTACATATATATACGTTGTATATATATATATATATATATATATATATATATATATATACTGTATATACACACACACACACACACACATGAAAGTAATGACAGCAGAAAGGTGTAAATAAATATTGGTCCGATTATCAATCGATGTCAGTCTGTAATAATAATGAATAATAATAATAATACTAATAATAATAATAGTAATAATACTAAATTCATTCAATTAATTTGATTTTTTTTTTTTTTTAAACAAGCAACAGGAGGCAGTGATCAGGTATACATTTTATTCAGTTCATTATATTGAGAACAACAGTATATGTTTATAGCGCACCCTCTCGGGTAAAAGTAGCACTATTATTACAGAGAACATTTTCTTTTTTAGACACTAAAGCGATTTCCTTAACACATGTTTGTGATAGCCTACTGTACACTGTACAATTTTATGTTTATTTAAATAAGACAATATGATGCAAAAGGCGAGGGGGGAAAAACAGAGACAAAACATCTTGGCAAAAACAATAAATGTAATAGAAGCGTGAGTCATGGCCTGTATGAGTTCTATCATTTATTATTCCAGTAGATGTGGAATTTGGTCACCGTTTTTTGGCAACATTTGCATATACAGGATCCTTCTTGGATTTCTGCAAAGGAAAAAGACAGTCAAACTGATGCTACAGTGTAAAAACATAAAAAAAGAAAAAAAAATTCACTCAGAGTGCAGACCAACATTTACGAGACTTAAAAGTTCTAAAAATAATTCATTAAAAATCAAAGTCCTGAAGACAGCTAGGGGTTGCCATCATTTTTAGCTACTCCAAAAGTTTACTAGTCATGCACAAATCAGGCGGTGAATCACCGTTTTGCATCCCCATGGGTTACGCACATCATTTGCATAAGATGCATTTGCGTTGCAAGCGGCCACTGTGCCGTATCGGCGGAAAACATCAGTTTATCTGAATGATGTGCGATTGCATTGTCGCTGATAATCAGCCTCTTGTAGCCCTGTATTCAGCGCTGCGAGAATCTCATTTCACTTGCAAGAGCAAATACATTACCAAACAAACACATCTTTATTCACCTGTTTCCATGATGGGTTAAACGTGGTACCTAGACATATGCAACAAATGTCATTAAACATTTTTATACGCTCTTTACTCTTTAATTATTATACTTTTTTTAAGCCTACTGTCTTTTTGTTTGATGAATTCATTACACAAAATATATTTGTGTCTTGAGATGAGAAACACAGCAAATACATTACCGACCATATTCTTTACACGAATGTTGTCATTAGTCACTTTCTCACTGTTAGGGTGAATTCAGGTAAAGTGGGCCATTTAAGTTTGATTGTACTGTGCTCAGTGGGTTTGCACTTTCAGAGCATAACAACAGTTCTTAATTAAAGGGACACTATTTCTCTAAATGATAAAATAGTTTTGGTTAAAGCAATATGACACTGGTGGGTGTGGCCAGACCTCAAGGGAGGAATGTGTCATGGTGAAAGGTAGAAAATCCTTCAACATAAGATTTTCATTTCTAAATTATAAGGTTGCTCACTAAATGGGAACAAATTGGGAAAGGTCCTACTGTTTTTGTTTCCACAGTTAACGGAATAAAATGGAAAGAACAAAATGTTAAAAAATTATTAGTTTTCTTGTAAGGTGTTTAAATATTGCTGGCCCAATTTGGCTTAATGTGTTCGATAAAGTGGGCCGGTGGGATTCAGGTAAAGTGGACTGACCTTTAACCTTCAGTTATTATACTCAAATTCATTAACATAATTGACATTCACTGGTTATTGTATAGTTGAGTATAATTTACTTTTTTTAGAAAACCAAAATTAGTCTGCAGTCAGGAATTTCAAGTCAGAGTTGGAGAAAATAGAAAGGAAGATAAGGCATGAAGGAAAGAGAGTAGAAAGAAAAATAAGGCATGAAGGAAGATCTGTGGAGTGAAGAAAGGATGAGAGGAGCAAATGTAGGTGCAGAATATAAAGCTTTAAAATATGGAAACATAAAAAGTTAATTTAAAGTTTATAGAGAGCGTAGATAGAAAAAACATTTTTACATATGGTTACCATTTTAAATGTTCCTCTTATTACTTTTTTAAAACTATTTATTGCCGCCTGTGTTGTGGTCACATTTTTAACATACCGAAGAGTTAATTTTATAAATATTCTGATTGCTGAATATTCTGATATTCAGATTTAATCAAATTTAATGTTAACCCAACATGTTCTTTCAGTTGTTTGGAATTTCACAAATGAATTAAGATGAGGGTTTACACATGATTTATTTTATTCGTAACCTTTGGGTTATATATATTTGGATTTGTTAAATATGGTTTTAAATATATTTGTCTGATAATATGTGTTAATAAATCAAGTTTTTTTTTTTTTTAATTAAGATGCAGAATAATTTTTGATGCGTAAGGGATGGCCCACTTTACCTGAAAAGAAATTTGTCTGGACTACATGATCTCAAAATGTTTAATGGTGTATATCTTGCAAATAACACTTTATATGAACTGCATTGAAATATTATAGCTGGACCTTAAAGTTAACAAAAGTAAAAAAAAAAAGGGTATCTAAATTATACGTTTTACAAATAGTGTCCCACTTTAACTGAATTCACCTAATGATTTTGAGTTTTAATCATGCAAAAACAAAAGCACAAGCCTTTGTGTCAGGTTGTTGACCCGCCGGGACCAGATGTGAAATCCACCAATCAGAGAGGTTTCCGAATCTCAATCGATTGTTTGATTGGTTTAAATTAATTAACAATCTCTTGGGTTTTCTGTGGGTGCTCGGCTATTTTTGTGGGTGCTTGAGCACCTAAGTGGCACCTTTGACACCGGGTCAAATGTCAACTCATCCCATTGTTCTTGTGCACATGTTCTACATTTCTATCTGATATTGATGGTAAATAAAAGAGTCACGTTTAAAGAATGACAAGGCACCACTTTCTCATCAAGGCTCCCCAAAGACAGCAAATACAGAAGTCTACCGTTTTTACCTGCGGTGAATAAAAGGCTACTGTTTTTCTTCTGGGAAACACTTTAATTTTATAGAAAGAATATATAATGAAAGTGATGAATGGTGAGTGAGGCTGACATACTGCCTAAAAGAAACTCATGCGGTTTACTGTGAGTAAACTAAGATTTGATTTTTTTTGTTGTTGTTGTTTTTTTTGGATGAACTAATCATTAAATTAGTGTTTGGTGATAGATTTGAGCTAAATTAATTAATAGGTCTGCAAAACGGACACAGTATGTTAGTGTTTAGACTGAGGTTCAAACATACACTTAATGAATTAGTATAAAAGCATGTTTTTCCCCCCTACTGAAGAGACCAAGGCTGATCACATACGTTCACCGATCGTTGTGTGTACACAAACATACATATATAGCTTCAATCAGCCTGATTTGACTGCAACAACTTCTTGCAACACAGATCTTACCATTTTTCGTGCTGTTGGTTTACACAATGCTGAATCAGTTCTGGTCTCAGCTGCATTAACAAGAATCACAGATGTGTTAAAACAACAAAGCTTTCAATATTATACCAAAATTTGTTCCTTGAAAAGATCAATATTTTAACATAGACATTAATTGCTTTCTGTACTGACCTGTTTTTCTACATTTCTTGCAGATGCAGAGGATCACGACTGCAGCTACAATCAACAGAGATGCAGCTGCAGCAGAAACCAGCACTATGTACAATAAAGATAGGCCCTGATCTGTAATAGAGAAAATTAGTTGTCAATGTGAGTGAATCTGTTTATCTGATTTACAACAAAAACTCCGAAACATAAACACTGTATAACAGGTAAATCAGTATTAATTTCACCATACCTGAACATGGCTGACAGAGTTGGGTAATGTTGAGGTGTTGAGTCTGGTTGCTGATGGGATTGTTGAGCACACAGCTGTAGGTGTTTTTATCCTGATATTCCACCTCCAGAGGTAGAGAGAGACTGATGCTGAGATCAGACACACTGATGCTGGACAATAAACTGTTTCCTTTGTACCAGGAGAGAGTCACATGACTCACATTCACCACTGAACACACCAATGAACAATATGATGATGATGATGATGATGATGATGATGAACATTGTGAAGAGTTACTGCTGATGACAGGAACAGGCAGACGAGCTGAAAACATGAGAGAATCAACAGATCATCCAACCTTTTTTTTCGGTTTAGTGTGTTGATGATCAGTGAGAGTCATATCAAACCATAAAATTATTAAAGCTTTCAATATGTAAATAATTAAAGGCATATTCTGGTTTCAGCAGCAGTTAAGCTAAATTGACAGCATGTGTGGCATAAAGTTGATCACCACAAAAAAATTTTCACATGTCCCTACTTTTCTCAAAAAAAAAAAAAAAAAAAAAAACAGAATCTCAGAATCTGTTACAGTGAGATCCTTACAATGGAAGACAATAGGGCTAGTCTGTGCAAAAGGAGACTTAGAGAACTAGGAGGACGGTAGCGCTGACTATAATAGGGACTTTTATTATGAAAGTACGGTGCGCTCAAGCGATAGGAAGTGAAGCAACATAAAGGAACGATCGCATCAGCTGCAGCAGATATCAGTTCGTCAGTGGCACGAATGCTGATGAAGACGAATAGCATCGATTCCCAGCCACAGATCGAGTGTATATTGTGCTTTGTGCGTCTTATAAGAGTGAGTAAGGATTATACTATCACTTTTGCTGATCTATGCTCATTGTCATATGGTATGACGAAGTTATCAGCCATGTAATGTTATGTGATGACACTTAGCCATCCTTGCTCAACCGAATGTCATTCTACAGTGTTTATAGATATGTTTAGGAGGATATATCATCTCATGTTGATTAATAATTCCAGTAAATGTTATATGTTACTGTGAGTGACATAATGCTCGTCAGTTTGTGATTTATATTGCGTGTTCACCTCTTGTTATGTTTATGTGAAGGGAGGAGTCAATAGTTGTGTATTGATGCTGTGATAGATGCTTACTCATATTAGAGTGCTGCTTCTTGTCTGTTACAGGCAAACCACACACACCCCAAATACCATCACAATTCATCTATCACTCTCATCTGATCAAGATAAAGTACAACTAATCTAAAGTCCGGACATTACTCAATATTTGCGATGTTCATGCACCCCTCATGCCAGGCATCCTCAGCAGTCACTGTTTATTCGCTCGCCACCGCTCCGAAGGGCTTCAACTGACTGTTTACTTTCCTGGACTAATTTGATCCCTCTGGATTCAACATCTGGAGGCCCGATTGACTCACTGTTGCTGCTTTCGTTGTAGCTGGAAGTTCTTGCGTATCCATGTGGACATTGTAAAGGTGCAAGTTGATTGCTCCCCTCTGATGTATATTTACCTATTTGTCAAATTAAACCAGTTCAAGTTTATCACTTCCCTCTCTGTCGTGTTCTGACCGACACACCTGGTACACTGCTACTCCATTTCAAATCAGCCCTTATTATCCTTTAAGGTAGCCTTCGCTACATAGTCCATAAATGTTAAAATACTGTTACAGTAATGACACGATACATAAACAATATGAGTGTTAACATTAGTTAAGTGTAAATAAAAAAACACATTTACCCATTGTTATAACTATTTATTTATTTGCTTATTTATTTGTTTGTTTGTTTGTGATGACCATAATGACACAAATGTCATTGATGAAGCTCAATATGAACTGAATATAGGGATGGCAATATGGCCAAAAAAAAGATACAGGTTATATATCTCTTTATTGTCTAATTTTTTCTATTTTTATTCATTTATTTATTTACATCTAGCCCAATGTTGTCCAGTGAAACAATGTTCATATTAAAGGCTATGAAAACAAATGTCGTGAATGTAACCATATAGGCTATGCTATTATGTGTAAGTTTAAATCACATTAAATACAATATATATAGCACATTAATTGTCCGGCAACAAATATTTTAGCAAACACATCTCAAATGCATTATTCAGTGCAAGTAGCCTATCTGTCAGTTATTATAAAGCCTTTAATATAAACCTTGTCTCATGTTTAGGAAAAATTGTATTATGCATTTTCCCTGCAGCAGCTCCCTGTCACACAGAGCGCTCCTACGGCTCCCTCTTCGGGTCATCGACGGGAACCGTCACCCGAGTATTAGTTTAACTACATTTCCCAGCAGCCCCGTACCTGGCACTGATCATTAGCATCACCTGTAGCCTATTACCTGGACTATTTAACCAGCCATCCAGTGCTGGCTTAGTGCGAAGTCTTGTTTTGCCTAGCTGACATTTCTGAGCGTTATTATATATCTCTGTTATTATATATTATATATCCGTTATTATATATATCCTTACGTTGTGACCTTGCCCGTTTCTAGTTTCTCTATTGGATTGCCGCCTACCTCATTGAACCCCGCTCTGGACACTGACTACTGCTCTGGATAGCCGCCTGCCTCGACCCCTGAACTGTTTCACGATACTGATTTTGTCATTTCCCCTGAACAACCTGCTCAGTGAGTTTACCTGTGATTTTACTCTGTGTTGTTTAATAAAAGCTGCAAATGGATCCCGGATCTGGTAGTGAATCATTACAGAAGACTTTGCCAAGACACGATCCAGCAGCTATCTATCAGCTATCATCAGAGGTATCATCACAAGCACAGCAATTGGCAGTTCACCACCAACAGCTCCAGAAACTTACCTCTCTTAAGCCGGGCTCACACTGTGCGATCATGAAAAGTATATGAACGGCGGCAATACCGGCGTATTTAAGAAGAATAGTGTATGCAGCTCTACACACCCACATGAAAACAGCGGAGCAACCAGTATCAGCAACGTATCAGAAGAATTCCGTGAGCGGAGGACGGGAGCGCCGGAGTTTATGGCAGATAGAATAATTCTCCAGCATTAATTCTGCTCATAGCTTGTCTTGAAAAACGGAGACAGTTTGACATTCATCGTAGGGGTAGTCACACTGCAGGACTGTTCGCCAAATCTTCTGACACTGCCAGAACTTCGTCGGAGGTGAAATTTGATCGCAACAGCCATTAATCGGCTGTCGGTGAACATGTCAAACCAGCAATCAAAGTACAGATTTTAGCCTAGGATTATAGGAATCTTTTAGGATTTTCAAAATTTGTCTCAGACGAGCAAATCGTGGACAAAATCGCACAGTGTGAGCCGGGCTTTACCGAGGAGCTGGTGAAGACTCTTCAGAATTTGCAAATACCGGCATCCACATCTCCGGCTCCGCAACCCAGTGCTAACATGGCGGTCCTACCGACTCAATCCACCAGCGTGAATCCCAAATTAGCGTTTCCGGATAAGTATGATGGTAATCCCACTCACTGCAGAGGTTTTCTCCTTCAATGCACCCTGTTCGTCAACCAACAGCCCGCTCTGTATGCCACCGAGGAGGGAAAGATCTCTTTCGTTTGCTCTCTGCTTACCGGAAATGCGCTGGAATGGATGACAGCGGTCTGGAGAGGCGGCAGGTCTCCGTTTCGCTCATTCGAGGAGTTTCTACAACGCTTTCGAGAGGTGTTTGATCATCCCAAGGATGGGAGGAGCCCAGATGAACTTCTCATGACGTTATCACAAGGAAGAAAATCGGCAGCCAAATATGCTCTTGCCTTTCGCACACTCGCCGCACAGACAACATGGACAGAGGATCCCTTAAAGGTGCACTACAGAAAGGGGTTGAATCATGATCTTCAGACTGAACTCGCATGCCATGATGAAGGGAAGTCCCTCGATCAATACATTGAACTATCCATTCAGATTGACAATCTCCTCAGAACTCGGCGACCCACTATCCGTACTGTACCCAGAGCACCCTCTGACATTCAGGAACCGATGCAGGTGGACACTTACCACATATCGTCAGAGGAAAGACAGCGTCGCATCACTCAACACCTCTGTCTGTATTGCGGGGAACCCGGTCATTTAAGGAACACATGCCCCTCTCGACCCAACATTGATCCAGCTATCAGGGTGAGTGTAACTTTGTGTACCCTCAATAACGATCATTGCTTAACTGTTCCTGTTGCACTGGAGACCCCGTCAGGTGTTGTACAAATACCAGCCATGATAGACTCTGGAGCAGCGGGAAATTTCATGTCACTGAACTTTGCTCAAAAACACAATATTTCTCTAATTCGTTGTCCTTCTCCCCTGGCAGTCGAGGCGGTCGACGGGCGCCCCCTGGGCACAGGCAAAATAACTCACCTGACATCACGACTCTCGTTAACCACCGGCGCCCTTCATCACGAGTCAATACAGTTTTATATCATCCCCACGGCACACGCATCAATTATTCTGGGCCTTCCTTGGCTTCGCAGACACAACCCAAGTATTTCCTGGCAAGATTCTCAGATTACCAACTGGGGCACGAACTGTTTCACCCAATGTATATCCCAGGTTAAACCTCTAGTCTGTCAAACGGTTTCTGTGACTGAACCAGACGTGGATGCTCAGGCACTGCCCAGCGTCTATCATGATCTGATAGTAGCCTTCAGTAAAGCTAAGGCCTCGCAATTACCGCCTCATAGACCCTCAGACTGCGCTATTGACTTACTGCCGACACCGTTCCCCCCAGAGGCCGCATATTTCCCTTATCTCAACCTGAATCCGAGGCCATGAACCATTATATTCAGGAGGAGTTAGCCAAAGGTTTCATTCGACCCTCCACCTCACCAGCTTCCGCAGGATTCTTCTTCATTAAGAAGAAAGGGGGTGACCTCCGTCCATGTATTGATTACCGAGGATTAAATGAGATCACAGTGAAGTTCCGATACCCATTACCACTGGTGCCATCTGCATTAGAACAGTTAAGATCAGCCCAGTTCTTCACCAAGCTCGATTTACGTTGTGCATATAACCTCATCAGAATCAGGGAGGGTGATGAATGGAAGACTGCGTTCTCAACTACTACAGGGCACTATGAATATCGGGTCATGCCGTTCGGCCTCGTCAACAGCCCATCCGTCTTCCAATCCTTCATCAATGATGTCTTCAGGGATATGCTTGATCATTACGTCATAGTTTACATCGACGACATACTCATTTATTCAGAAACTCTCCAGGAACACATCCAGCACGTCAGATCGGTACTCCAACGCCTAATCAAGTATCAACTATACGCCAAGCTTGAGAAATGTGAGTTTCATACAACCTCGGTCGCCTTCCTAGGATACATAATCAGTCAAGAAGGGGTTGCTATGGATGAAAGCAAGGTTCACGCAGTACTAAACTGGCCTCTACCTTCCAATCTCAAGGAGCTCCAAAGTTTTCTGGGATTCGCGAACTTCTATCGTCGCTTCATCAGAGGTTTGAGTTCCATCGCTGCTCCACTCACGAACATGACCAAGAAGGGTTCACATCGTCTCCAATGGACAGCCGTAGCTCATCAGGCCTTTGATCAGTTAAAACATCAGTTTACCACAGCCCCCATCCTTCATCATCCAGACCCCAATTCACCTTTCGTGGTGGAGGTGGACGCCTCGAATATCGGAATAGGGGCCATACTATCCCAGCGACCAAGGTGTCTGTCCTCCCGCGACCTATGGTTTCGGAAACTACACACTCCTACACCGATCTGATGCTAGGGTGATAGAACCCCTAGGGCACGTATGCTCTCGCGGTGATTGCGACATCTGAACTCGTTGGAGACCTCAGCGGTGGTTATCGTCACCTAGAACATGCACTGGTGGCAGATTCGGGGCACGTCATCCTGTCACGGTGTTGACAGATCACCGTAACTTGGAGTACCTCAGGACAGCCCGTAGACTTAACCCTAGACAACCAGATGGTCACTATTCTTCTCTCGCTTTGTCTTCACAGTAACATACCGACAGGCACCAAGAACATCAAGGCCGATGCACTATCTCGACAGTTTAAAAAGGGTCCGGAATTCACTGAACCCGAAAATGTGATCTCTCCAACGATCATCATCTCTCCCATTCAGTGGGATATTATCACAGAGATTGATCAGGCCAACACTGGACAAGCTATACCCCCTGAATGTCCCCAAGATAAACTATTCGTTCCTGAGGAGCTTCGCAAACGTACCATTGATCAGGTCCACACGGCTCTCAGCTCAGGCCACCCAGGAATAAACGCCACAATTCAACTCTTGCAGAACAGATTCTGGTGGCCCACGCTAAGGAAGGACACCATTACTCAGGTTCGTCAATGTCAAGTTTGTCAGACACAGAAACCCTCTCGCCAGTTACCTGCAGGTCTACTCCAACCTCTACCCATACCACACCGCCCCTGGTCTCATATTGCCATAGATTTTATCACTGACTTACCCAACTCCAACGGCCACACCACCATCCTTACCGTCATAGATCGTTTTTCCAAAGCCTGTCGCCTCATTCCTCTACCCAATTTACCTACCGCTCTGGAGACGGCCGAGCACCTCTGTAACCATGTCTTCCGTTTCTACGGATTGCCCGAGGATATTGTCTCAGACCGAGGGCCCCAATTCACCTCATGGCTTTGGGCCGCATTCTTCAAAGCTTTAGAAGTTAACGTCAGCCTCACCTCTGGGTACCATCCTCAATCAAACGGTCAAGCAGAGAGGCTCAATCAGGAGCTTGTTCGATTCCTTCGGTCCTATTGCAGTACTAATCAACTGGACTGGAGTCGCTATCTTATGTGGGCCGAATACGCTCAGAACTCCCTCCGGAAACCTGCCACAGGTATCACCCCGTTCCAATGTATCCTAGGCTATCAACCTCCGCTATTTCCCTGGTCAGGAGAACCCTCTAATGTCCAGCCGTAAACGATTGGATACAATGCAGCGAGGAGACTTGGAATCAGGCTCATCATCACCTTCGACACGTAGTCAGACGGCAACAAGTACAAGCTGACAGACACCGAAGACGCAACCCCGAATACACTGTTGGACAGTGGGTATGGTTGTCTACTCGTGACTTGCGACTACATCTACCATGTCGCAAACTCAGTCCCAGTTACGTGGGTCCCTTCCAAATTACCCGTCAAATAACCCCTGTATCTTTTAAATTGAATTTACCTAATCATTATCGCATTTCTCCCACTTTTCATGTCTCGCTCCTGAAACCCGCCGATGATCCCGGGGAGGGATCCGAGGAGCTGCCCGAGGACGAGGACCCCCTGCCCATCTCAAGGGAGGACGAGGAGATATATAAGGTGCGAGAGCTTCTCGACTCCAGACGCCGGGGACGCGCTCTTCAATACCTGGTCGATTGGGAGGGTTACGGCCCGGAGGAAAGGTCCTGGGTCGATGCAGAGGACATCCTGGATCCCAGTTTGGTGGAGGAGTTCCACAGAGACCGGCCCCCAGACCACGCGGTAGACCCTGGCGTCGACCACCTCCTCGCTTCCGAAGCCGCTCGCAGGGGGGGGGCTCTGTCACACAGAGCGCTCCTACGGCTCCCTCTTCGGGTCATCGACGGGAACCGTCACCCGAGTATTAGTTTAACTACATTTCCCAGCAGCCCCGTACCTGGCACTGATCATTAGCATCACCTGTAGCCTATTACCTGGACTATTTAACCAGCCATCCAGTGCTGGCTTAGTGCGAAGTCTTGTTTTGCCTAGCTGACATTTCTGAGCGTTATTATATACAGTGCCCTCCACTAATATTGGCACCCTTGATAAATATGAGCAAAGGTGGCTGTGAAAACAATGCAGATTTATTTATCCTTTTGATCTTTCACTCAATAAATTCACAAAATTCTAACCTATCATTGAAGTAAAACAATTGAGAGTGGGGAGAAAATCTCATGATGAAATAAATGTTTTTCTCCAATGAATGTTGGCCACAATTATTGGCACCCCTAGAAATTCTTATGAGTAAAATATCTCTGAAGTATATTCCCATTCATATTTACATTTTTTAGCACACCAGGGTGACTAGGAGCATGAAATTGTCCAGCCATGACTTTCTGTTCCACAGGATTATAAATATGAGGAACACAAAGGCCAAATTCCCTTTATCATCCATCACAATGAGAAAAAACAAAAAATATATTTCTGATGTGAAGAACAAGATTGTTGAGCATCACAAAATAGAAAGTGGCTGTAAGAAAAGAGTTAAAACATTGAAAATCCCCATTTCCACCATCAGGGTAATAATTAAGAGGTTCCAATCAACTAAAGATGTTAAAAATCTGCCTGAAAGAGACGTGTGTCTATATCGTCCTAATGCACGGTGAGGAGGAGAGTTTGAGTAGCCAAAGACTCTCCAATGATCACAGCTGGAGAATTGCAGAGATTAGTTGAGTCTTGGGTCAGAAACCTAAAAAAAAAATCAAACATCCCCTATATCGCCACATGTTGTTCGGGAGGGTTTCAAGAAAAATTGTCCTCACTCATCCAAAAACAAACTCCAGCAAATTCAGTTGTCAGACACGACTGGAACTTCAAATGGCACTGGCTTCTATGGTCAGATGAAACTGAAAAAAAGAGCTTTTGGCAGCAAACCCACCAGATGAGTTTAGTACAAACAGGGATAAAAAAGTACCCCATGTCCACGGTTAAATATACTGCTGGATCTTTAATGTTGTGGCCTGTTTTTCTGCTGGAGGTCCTGAACATCTTGTTCAGATGCATGGCATCATGGATTCTATCAAATACCAACAGATAAAAAATAAAAATCTGACTGCCTCTGTTAGAAATCTTATATTGGGCCGGTTGTGGATCTTCCACCAGGACAACAATCCAAAACAAACATCAAAATAAACACAAAAATGGGTCACTGAGCACAAAATGAATCTTTTACCATTGCTGTCTCTGTCCTCTGACCTGAACCCTACAGAAAATGAGTGAGTTGAACTGAAGAGAAGCAGCACCGTCATGGAGCTGTGAATCTGAAGGATCTGGAGAGATTCTGTATGAAGAAATGGTCTCTGATCTCTTATCAGGTGTTCTCCAAAATTCTCAGGCATTATAGGAGAAAACTCAGAGCTGTTTGTGCTGGGAAAAGGACGTTGCAATAAATGGGTGCCAATAATTGTGGCCAACATGAAATAGTGAAAGCATTTATTTTCAACAATGAGACCCCCGCTCCGCACTTTCAATGTTTTAATACTTCCGGATATAGGTTGAAATTTGTGAATTTA